>JAKUCV010001054.1:0-54364 GCA_028386065.3 Turnera subulata | reverse complement strand
TTTACCCTTTCAGGTGGATCAACCAAGGTCCATACCTTGTTTTTCATACATGGATTCCATTTCCGAATTCATGGCTTCAAGCCACTTCTTGGAGTCCAGACCCGTAATGGCCAGCTGATAGGAAGTGGGCTCATCCTCACCTATGAGCATCACATCTCCAGTATGAGTTATGAGAAATCCATATCTCTCAGGCTCATACCGAATCCTATCCGACCTACGCGGTCCATGTGTTACAGGTACAAGATTCTCATCCACAACAACTTGCGGATCCTGTCGTTGTTCCATCTCAGCCTCTATATCTCGAACTTCTTCGAGTTCTATTTCCTCCCACTGATTCTTCTAGAAATGAACTATCTTTCTAGAAAAATAGCAGTCCGAGCCACAAACACTTTGTGCTCTGTGGGATTATAGAAACAATACTCTTTAAGGTATCGTACAAAAGGCATTTGTCGGATTTAGGGCCGAGTTTATCTGATGATTCACGTCTCACGTAAGCCTCACAACCCTAAATCCTAATAAAAGACAAATTGGGACGCTTCCTAGTCCATATCTCATATGGTGTATTTTCAACCGAATTAGATGGAACACGGTTAAGTGTAAATGCAGCACTCAATAATGCATGTCCTCAAAATGGAGAAGGAAGGTCAGCTTGACTCATCATAGAACGAACCATGTCTAACAAGGTTCTGTTCCTCCTATCGGATACACCATTCCATTGAGGCGTACCCGGTGGAGTAAGTTATGATACTATACCACAACCCTTTAGATGATCAAGAAACTCTCGGTCTAAGTATTCACCTCCTCGATCAGATCGAAGCATTTTAATACCTTTCCGAGTTGACTCTGTACTTCATTCTTGAATTCTTTGAACTTTTCAAAGGATTCAGACTTGTGTATTATAAGGTACACATAGCCATATCTACTGAAATCATCAGTAAATGAAATGAAGTATTGAAATCCAATCCTAGCTTGTGTCGACATAGGTTCCCATACATCAGTATGTATAAGGCCTAACAAGTCCGAAGCCCTTTCACCTTTACCGATAAAAGGAGCCTTCGTCATTTTGCCTAATAAACATGACTTACATGTCTCAAATGATTCAAAATCAAATGAGTCTAAAATTCCATCCTTATGGAGTTTAGAAATACGAGTCTCGTTTATATGGCCCAAACGACTATGCCAAAGATAGGTTTCACTAGAATCATTCATTCTAACCTTCTTCGTATTAACGTTATAGACAGGCGTTTCTTGGTTTAGAACATACAAACCATCGTTTAAAATGCACCACCATAATAAATTTTCATTGAAATAAATAGAACAACAATTGTTCTTTATTATCAATGAAAAACCTTTCCTGTCCATACAAGACACAGAAATCAAATTCCTGCTTATGGTAGGTACATAATAACAATTGTCTAGTTCTGAAACCAAAACACTAGGTAAGGATAGATGGAGAGTCCCTACGACTAACGTAGCAACTCTTGCTCCAATTCCGAAGCGTAGGTCTATCTCACCCTTAGCCAATCTCCTACTCTTTCTCAGTTCCTTCACATTTCCACAAATGTGAGAACCACATCCGGTATCTAGTACCCATGATGCAGAGGTAGAGATATTAGCCTCTATAACAAAATACCTGAAGCAGAAGTCTCACTTCCCTTCTGCTTCTTTACCTTTTCAAGGTAAACAGGGCAGTTGAACTTCTAATGGCCTGGTTTGTTGCAATAGAAACAATTTCCTACCTTTGCAACACCACCCATGGGATTCAGCACATGAGAACAAGAAGATGTACATGCAACAAACCATTTGGTACATTTCTTCTTCTTGTCAAACTTTGCTTTACCCTTTCCTTTGCCAAGGAAACCAAGACTCTCAAGGCTCTCAATGTATCTAATCATCTTGAGCACATGAGGTCTCACAGGTGATGACTCGGCCATCTTGCATTGGAACAATGCCTTAGAGGTCTCGTACCTCTCATGCCTTGCTTGCTCTACACAGAGCATTTTCAGGTGTTCGATCATATCAAACGCCCCCATGTTCTCATGTTGCTTCTGAAGCTCAGAGTCCATGGTAATTAGCATAAGGCATGCAATCATCCAATGCATCATCAACATGCTTCTTATAAGCATCTCATTCTGCCCTAAGAGCATTAGGTGCCGATTCATTAGGAACAGGCCATTCAAGGACATACAATTTCTTTTCTTGTTTGAGGACTATCCTCAAAATGTGATGCCACTCTAGGAAACTATTCCTATTCATCTTGTCCTTCTCAAGGACCGATCGCAATGATAATGTGCTAGTGGTTTGTACCATGGTAACTCTACAATAATGATCAACTCACACAAATAATAGTCATGTATACAAAATCATTTAAAAAGGAATTCTATTAAATGATACTCCTACTATGAATCAAAATAATCATAAGTAGGCCAAGATCCATATTTCACCACAATATAAGTCAGCTTTGGCTGATCAATTACATCATAGCTATTTAGGTAGACAACTCTTGTCAATTACAACTCATGTAACTCTTGGATAGTTGAGTGAACAACACTTTGTCCATATCTATCTCATAGACATTACTCAACCCTTACCTCTAAGTCCTTAATCCTATTAAGATGACTTAGTTAAGTCCAAACCCACAATAAGCAGTCGAGATATTACAATTATCAACTCGCACCTTGCTAGGATAAACATAGGCACATTGCTTTGGCAAAACCTACCTAGTGTTGATCTAAGCAATGATGAGTGCTTATCATGGAAGGCAACTAAGAACTTAATATTTCATCAACATATGTTCATACATCATATGCATATAATCAACAAATCATACATTGATGTTATATAAATTTGGAAACCAAAAATACATGTGAACATCGATGTCTAACTTGAACATCGATGTTTTGAGAATCTGATTCTCCCAACTACTTGGCAGCACCTAGTATTTCGGCCATACCCAGAGCTGTAGAGCTCGGATTTGTGCAAACTTGGTGTCCCTGGAAAGCTAAGAAGTAGGGCTACAACTTTGCTGTTCAAGCCAGACACCAATTCGGCCTCCTTCTGCCCCGAATTTGCAGTTGAATTTACTGGGTTCCACAACATTGATGTTGAACCCTTCAACATCGATGTTTGGAGTTTGCGAATCTGCAAAACATCGATGTTGACACTCAAACATCGATGTTGGAGGTTGCCGAACCCTCAAAACATCGATGTTGACCATCAAACATCGATGTTGGAGGTTGCTGAGCCCTCAAAACATCAATGTTGACCATCAAACATCGATGTTGGAGGTTTCCGAGTGCATAGAACATCAATATTAACACTTAAACATCGATGTTTGAGTACTTGAACTCCAAACTATTTGGTAGTAGGTCAAGAACATCGATGTTGAACACTTAAACATCGATGTTTTGAGTACTTGAAAGTTCAAGATTTTTGGCAGTAGCATTATAACATCGATGTTGACCTTAAACATCGATGTTGGAACTTCTGGAACTTCAAACCAATTTGGCCGAGCTCAAATAACATCGATGTTGTAACTCTTAACATCGATGTTGTTGAGTGTTTGCATGAGAACATCGATGTTGGTCACACAACATCGATGTTGTGAAGATTCGGCCTAGGCTACACTTCATCAGAACATCGATGTTTGTCCCACAACATCGATGTTATGAAGGTTCGGCCTAAGCTAAAATCATGCCAACATCGATGTTGGTCACACCAACATCGATGTTGTGGCCTAGATGTACTAGAACGACAATCGTTCGATAAACAAATCGACACCCGATTTTTCTTAGTCGAACTCTTCGACTTACTGCTATGAACATCTTGATTGAAATCTCATACCAATCAAGTGCTTGTTGTCAAAACATTTTTGACAAATCAACCTCAACAACATATATATCACATATACACAATTGAATACAATATAACATGATCATGCTTTATCACATAGAATATATCATGTATACATACCAAAAACATATCAAACATATGCATATATTTGCATGGCAAATCACATATACCAAAACAAATTCAGCATATCACACATATGCAAGCATATCTCATACACTAAAAAGAATTCCATCATATCACATATACCTAAACAAGTTCAAGCTACATCACATGTAACATATGAACATGAATTCAGTTTAGAGCTTCACAAGAGGCTCTGCTACCACTGTGAGTTTCCGGTATGCTGTATGACACTCATATACAAGAAAAAGATGCAGCGGAATTTCTGGAAACAACATAGGAACACATGTGAAGCGTATAAACCGAATAACAATTTTCGTACCTTACACGGTTAGGATCTTCCACCTAATTGAAGTGCCGGAATCAGCAAGAGCAGGACAAGGTATCCCGCCCCTCTACGGTATCCACACGAACCGTTGTAACTGGCTGAAGAACGTCTCACGACTTCAACCCGAGCTCTCCCGAACTGGTGTGCTAGCAACAGATTTCCGGGAGTTGTGTTTGTGGTGTTTTCTTTCTTCTTTCTTAAGAAGATGTGTGTGTGTTTTGCCTCTGAAAATTTTCAGACCTCAAGACACTCTCAAAGCTCTGAAAAACCTCAAGCAAGTGAGGAGGAAGGCTAGAGTAATCAGATTTCTCAACCCCATCAAATGCATAATGTAGTGGAGTTAAAGGCCAAAAAGGTGGACCATTAAGCAACATGATTATGTCTCCCACTAGTGCACCAACACACCAACTCATCACAGCACTAAGTTTGGTCAATTATTCTGACAATAATTGAACCAAACCAGCCCAAAAACGACCACGGTCCAACCACGGTCCAACCGCGGTCCAACCACACCTTGGTCGAGCCATGGTCCAACCACGATCCAACCACCTGCTCGAATCAACGGCTGTATGTGTGTGACCCTGTAGGCACTTGTAACGTCCGTCAATAATTATAAAATCTCATTTTACAATTATAAGCAAAGAGCGGCGTCTAGCAACACATCATTGCTACCCGAACGACAAGATCAGTACTGATTCTATATGCCTTGGAACATGTCATCGTCCCTTCGTCCCATTATCAAGATTAAACCGAGACATGGAATATGTCATTCTCGTATGTGTTTAATCTCGGTTTTTTGATCCTCGAGTTAACTGTGTAAAACGGATACCAATGATATCACCATATCATAATCCGAGCACGGCCGTGCATTTACAGTTCAACTCTATCAAGAAACCATCCGATAATATACCTGTTATATGGGTTGGACGAATCCCCTCTGGATCATAGTTTTGGGTGATGTGTGAATAGTATATGGGTTACTAATGGGAATTCAGGTGGGTCAATGCCTACTGATCCTTATTATAGTTTCATATACTGAGTGTACAACCCTTGGAACTGCTAGAGTCCAGATTCCTGTTATGTATATTCTTAGCGATAGCTGTTTGTATATACGCTCCATGTAGCATTCTTATGTGGGTCGGTCCAATCCACAAGTTCTCCAACTTGTACCCGTATGTAGAATTCATATCACATATAAATTCTCAACATACGCTAGTCTTAATTTATTATTATAACTCATCCATAATAATAATAATCAACTAGGGACATTTAAGAATATATTAAATATATACTCTAGAGTCTTGATGCGTAGCCAAGGATGACTTGCCTGCAGCTTCCCTGTAATTTGGGTACTCCTCCCTATATATGTACTAAGTGCAGTACCCATGCCTCGGTTTTCAGGCAGTCAACCTTTGGCTAACGTGACAGGCTCTTCTCAGTCATGCCAGGCCTTCTCTTCTTTTGTTAACGAGGCTTTAATTAGCTTTTATCCAATAATGTGAACTTCTTACTTACTTTGGAGCTTAATTATAATTAAGGATATTTTAGAAGGAGGGAAGACTTACATGGAGACGAGAGTCAAGTTTGGTAGCCAAGGATGACTTGCCCGCATCATCTAAGTGGTAATGTGATCAGCAATTGAAAATCTGGTCATGAACCACATGGAGACGAGAGTCAAGTTTGGTAGCCAAGGATGACTTGCCCGCATCATCTAAGTGGTAATGTGATCAGCAATTGAAAATCTGGTCATGAACCACTTGTTTGGCATTGGGCAGTCTCCTTGACTATGCTGACATACTCTTACCTTTCATGCTAGCCTATCCCTTCTTTCTCATCAAGGCCTTCATGGAAATTACGACGTCTGTCGCTTTTGCAACGTTCCAATAATGTAGCAATTAACTGGAGGACATTGTAACTTTCATTTTGTAGAGGTTTCAGTTGGTTGGTTATATATATGTTTATATAAATGTACATGAAGGATGCCCAAAGAGAGGATGAATCAGAAGGCTTGGAATATGCACAGCAAGTCAATCGCGTGAAATCCAATTTTCACCTCTTCAACTCATCGTCTGTTGATGCAAATGACATGGAGCAATAATTCTTGGGGCAGATGGTAACTACACCACTTTTTGGAAAGAGTTAATTCAACCACTCAAGTCGTATATATATATAACCAGTTGACCACATTGAATTTAGTATCGGAAAAGTAAACTGTATCGATAGAGTCATTGCTGATGCGATTATAGCTAAAACTACTCTAAAGTTGTGATTTGTTCTTTTCAGAATGGGATTGAAATTCCCTGAAATTTCAGGAATAGTTCCATTCCATCAAGAACCAATGCACCTATGCACGGATTGGGTTCTATAGCTTAATATCTTACAATTTTGAAATAGAAACCAGTTACCTGTTAGTTAGATATTTTATAAGTTATTACCCAGGCTGAATCCTCATCTATGATAAATTTTAATTGCAGTCTTTTAGCTGGATAAGTACGTAGATCAATTAAAATTTCTTATAAAATAAGGAAAATAAAGAAATTTAGAACGCTAAAAAACAAAGAGTGAACCTGGTTGGAAGATAATTATGGCACAGCCTGCAAAAAAAATTGATCATCAAAGGCTTTAAGCCCGTTGCAGGCTTATCTCACGTACAGACATCAAAAAAAAGGGAAAGCTCAGTCTCTAAGGCCTGTCAATTGTCATGCTCTTACAGTCCCTTTGGTATCAATTTGGAATTGGAATTGAATTCAAATTATTAAAATTTAGAATTTGAATTCATTATGAAATCAATTCCCATGTTTGGTATACTTTTTAATAATGAGGAATTGAATTCAATTTCAATGTTTGATATAAATCAAATTATCAATTGAATTGCTAAAATTACATAAGTTATCCTTTTGTTAAAAAAAAAATAAAATAAGAGTATAGGATTATTTTTGTCATTTAGACATACCAATACTTTTGGAATGGAATTGAATTTCAAATCCGATAGGTTTTGCTTGGATTTGAAATGTTACCAAAATATTGATCCAAAAATAAAAAATAGAATTCAATTTCTATTTTAGGTTAAGTAGAATTATACCAAATTAAGGAATTGATTTCAATTCTTGGAATTGAATTCAATTCCATGATACCAAACGGGCTGTTAAAGCACATTTTTTAGGGCAACGTTATAAGCGCATGACTTAGATTTTGTGAGAAGCTTATGGAGAGGCACGGTTCACGTTGCTTGGCTTAATTCGCTTTTTCGCAATAAATCAGAATATATAGTCCTCGCTGGACAAACCTCTAATCCATCCAGCATGTATAAGGTCACAAAAAACCCGAACCTATAATCTCGACTTCATCCATTATTTGCTTCCCGTAATTCATCAGCTTTTTGCGTTCAACAAAAAGATTGAGAGAAACATTGACCATTCTCGTTATTATTAGCACATAAATTAAATCATTCATGGGTTTATCCGCCAGCTTGGTCCGAGGACCATTATGACAAAAAAAGTCAGGTGTTCAAGTACCTGCACCTCCGTCCACGCTACATACGGGCTAATTAGAATAGCATATATTGAGCTAAGTAGCAACGAGGCATGGGAAAGAAGATGGTTCTTCCTCTTTTCTTGTTTCAAAGAGAATACAATGCACACTGCAATTTATTCCTGAACTCCAATGTCAATCTGAATGTTCTATCTGCTTTTATTTCTGACCAAAAAAACAAAAGTAGGTATGGGAAAGAAAAATGGGACTTCCTCTTTTCTTGGTGCAAAGATCGAGAAACAAAAAGAGTGCTATAATTTGTTCTTGATGAAAGACAACTAAGGTCTAATTAATAATAATAATTGAATTTTGTGAACTCTTACGATTCTACCTTACGTTTTTACGTTACGTTTTTTACTGAGCCATTTCGAGTTTAAGTAAATACTCGTTTTTAACAACCTTGATGTCGATTGCTATTTCCATCGGAATCATATGTGCAGGGAACCATATCCCATGCAATTATGTAAGTCTTAACTTTTAGCCTCAAATTCCATTCAATGTTCGAATAGATCCTCTTATCTCCACTTCGCTATATGCTTTCTTTTCCCTTTGGTGAGTTCGATGGTTTGCTTTGTACTATTAGTTATCATATGAAGGCTATTTAGCAGCATTGTAGACCCTTGACTTGGGAAGTGTGCCTAGTGCAAAAACAGCCAGAAACGGTCAAATCCAGCCCTGCGAATTCGAGATCTGACCGGAAATGGGGTAGAAGAAGAGGCATGAAGATAGATAGAAGTACTCAAGAGTTTGGTTAAGAATTGATAGAGTTTAAATCATTGTCCAAGAGGCAAAGTCTGAGTTTCTAGCGGTGCACTATGTCCTTCGGGGTGTGGAATTGTCATGGGATTGGGAAAGCACTTACAAGAAACAGGTTGGGGGATTTGAATCAACAGTTTATACCGGACCTTATCTTTCTGGTTGAAACCAAGCGAAGGCAAAGTGAGAAGAAGACGAAGGTTGGGTTTCCTACACGGGGAGTACGTAGACCCAGAAAGTAGAGGGGGAGGGTTAGCTATATGGTGGAAGGGATCGCTGAAGGTGAACCTCTTGAGGAGTTGCAAAAATTACATGCACATGGCGGTCTAGGTTGGTAGCACGGAGGAATTTTTTTGACTCTAGTGTATGGGCCATCGAAAGCTAGGGAAAGACCGGAGTTCTGGAGGAAGTTAGGGGAGCTACATCTAGGTTTCTAGGTAGGATGGCTGGTGATGACAAGGAGGGCAGAAAGCTAGTAACCCAGACCCAAACAAGAGACTTCTAAGAGTTCATGTACCTATACAAAATGATAAATGTGGAGATTCAAGGTAACAACTTTACTTGGTCAAATAGGCACTTGGGGAAGCTCACATAAAGACACTTCTGGATAG
This sequence comes from Turnera subulata, assembly GCA_028386065.3. Taxonomy (NCBI): domain Eukaryota; kingdom Viridiplantae; phylum Streptophyta; class Magnoliopsida; order Malpighiales; family Passifloraceae; genus Turnera; species Turnera subulata. The sequence continues at coordinate 45,166 of JAKUCV010001054.1, read as the reverse complement.
GACAGTAGCTAACCTCAATTGGTGAATGAAGTGGTCAAAAGCCCTTCTTAGTAATGAATTGATGATCGGCTCGGATCATAGACCACTAATGATGATGTTAAAGTACTAGGTTTAAACCAAGAGTCAATTCAAGTTTGATGCAAGATGTGGACTGCTGAGGAGGATTGTGAGGGGATTATTAGGAGCCAATGGAGCTAGGTGCTAAGCGGTACAAGACAGTTCAGGGTGGCAAAGAAAATAAAAATCACAAGGAATGCACTCAAGATTTGGAGTAGGTTGAAAAGTGTTAATTCGAGAAAGGAGATTGACTATTTAAACTGAAGAAGTTAGAAGAGCTGCCATTTACAGAGAGAGTTAAGCTTGAGGAAGAAGAGCTGATTCAAAAGCTGGAGATGAATGGAGAATGGAGGAAATATACTGGGCACAAAAGGCAAGGGTAAAGTGGCTAAAGGCGGGGGATAGAAACACGAGTTTCTTCTATGCCACGACAGTCTAGAGGAGGTGCTAGAACACCATAAGTAGGCTGCATAATTAAGAAGTAGTATCGGGCCAATAACAGCTAAAAGCAGAGGCTCTTTCTCACTTCCAGAAGGTGTTTCAGTTGGAGGAGGTTTCTGACTTGGAGGATTGGCACACCTACATACCTAGAGCAGTCACGGAGGAGATGAATAACTATCTGATGATAGAATTCCCGGACCATAATGTAAGAAGAACAGCTTTCAAGATGGAGCTACAAAATCACCTGGCCCGAATGGGTTCTAGGGTGTGTTTTTTCAGATATATTGTAGCATTTTAAAGCAGGATATAAGCATGGCAATACGCAACTTCCAGAGGTCAAGCCAACTTTTGGCTGAATTCAACACCACACTCATTGCGCTAATCCCAAAACTGAAAGCAGCAGAATCCCTCAATCAATATAGGCCTTGTTGTAATTTTATTTACAAGATCTTTTCGAAATGTTTGGCAAATAGGTTGAAGAGGCTATTACCTAGTCTCATCTCTGATAAACAAGTTGCTTTTGTTCCGAGTAGGAATATACAAGATAACATAGCCATCACTTATGAAGCTCTTTACTCTCTTAAGATCCTGATGTAAAGACAAGAAGACAGGGATGATGATGAAGCTAGATATTGCAAAGCTTTATGACAAATTAGAATGGAGTTACCTAGAGAGGGTGTTGAACCTGTTGGGCTTTGATCCGTTGTAGATTCAAAGGGTTATGAATTCAATAAGGACAGTGAGATTCACAATGTGCATAAATGGAGAGCTTACAAACTACTTCTTCCCATCTAGGGGAATAAGGCAAGGAAACCCTATGTCCCCATACCTATTCATTCTAACAGTAGAGGGATTATCAAGAAGATTGGAGCAGAGTTACTAAGCAAAGTTGGTATCGGGTTTTAAGATGAACAGATTTAGTCCAGCAGTACATCACATTTTCTATGCGGATGATACAATCCTTTTTGGAACAGCCTCAGTAGAAGAGGCTATGAACTCACTATCTGTAGTTGAACAATATAGTAAGGCATCGGGGCAGAGGATGAACCATGAGAAGTCGTGGATTTATTTCAACTTCAATGTATCGCATGGGAGAAGGAAGACATTTGTTAGAGCACAGGCATGAAAATAGCGGCGGATAATGATACCTACTTGGGCATACCAACCAATTGGGGTTGCTCAAGAACTAAGACTCTTAATTTTGTTAAAGAAAGAGTGCAATCAAAATTGAGAATTTAGAAGGAGGCATTACTATCGCAAGCGGGTAGGGAGGTTCTATTGATGGTAGTAGTCTCCACACTCTCGATTTACGTGATGTCTATTTTCAAATTTTCAACTTCTTTCTGCAGCCAACTGTATAGTGTTATGGCAAGGTTTTATTGGGGTGGTAGTGAAGACATGCGAAAAGTCCACTAGAGAGATTGGGAACTACTAACAAAAACAAAAGCTGAAGGGGAAATAGGATTCTGGAACATGGAAAAGTTTATTGTTGCATTATTGGCTAGATAAAGTTGGGAGATATTGCAAGAACCGGCCCGATTCACTTTGGGTGAGGGTCTTGAAAGGAAAGTATTTCCCCAAATCGGACTTCTTGAAGGCCAAAAAAGGGAAGGCTAGTTTTTGGGTTTGGAGCAGCCTACTGGATAGAAGGAATTTGTTGAAATCAGTAGGATGTCAGAAATGGTAGAAGAACACTCCCCTAGGAAGAGGGCTGGCTTCCGAGGGATGGGAGATATAAGATTGAGGCAAGGAGAATGACGACTATGTTGGTATCATGGTTGTAGATCTGATGGATGACCAGGGAGGATGGGACTATGAAAAAATTGGAAGGATGGTTACGGTGGAGGTAGCAGAGATAATTGCAAGGATGCTTGTTGACCATGAGATGGAAGATAGGATGTGTTGGCATTACAGAAGGATGGGGCGTACACAGTTCAAACAGGATATTGGTTAGCTATGATGGATGTGGGCAAGGGGGGATGAAGCAAGACAGAGAGATTTTAGCAAAATAGACTGGAAAGAGATATAGAAACTGAAGGTACAACCAATAGTAAGAACCTTTGTGTGAAAAATGTTGAGAAACTCGTTACCATCTGGTCAGAAGCTCCTGGCTAGAAAGATTATAACGGTATACCGATAACGACAAATAGGCATGAATCCGGACGTATAACAGTATAGTGTTTGTTAAATGACTAAGGAGAACTTTTGCATCGTAACGGTACGACGAAAACCCAAAAGTGAACCTTAAACGGAGAGAGAGATAGAAGCTCTAACCCGCAAAAGGATGCTTAGGAAGACGATGAGTATGCGCCCGAATTCCATTCTTAGAGGGTGACCAGAGAGGGATAAGACGGTAAAAACTCGAACCCTTTACTATCAACTTAGAGCGAGACAGGGGGATAGAAAAATTCTAAACATACACTAAAGAGTACGGTTATCGGGGCAAGGAAAAATGAAGGCATATATAAGGTGCTAGGTTGGCAAAACTGCAATTATGTAGATCCTTGTTGATGATTATCGTAACCTCCATGGCTTCAATTTTAACTTTTTAGAAAATCCAAACGGGCGTGCCTTACCCTCAGAAAATTCTAAGAAAAATACTAGAGGTACTCTTCCGTGCCAACTCATGATCCTTGCAAAAAAACGGCTCAAGAAACGAACGAGAATCGCGTTTCTTGGAGAAGTTTGAAAAGTTGTCATGGTTTTAGGCTAAATGACTGAAAAATCATAAGAAGGCCTGCCCGGTTCTCGGAAAATTCTTGAAAAATAATAGAAAATACTTTTCCTTGTCACAAGCATGATCATTGTAAAAAAAAAAAGTTTGAATGCAATCAAAGCTTGCCAACTTTCACGTTGACCCAAAAGATTTTACAATTAAGCTTTGCCTGAAAGGAAAAGTAAAAGACTCTCTCGTGCTACAGTGAAAGACGAAAGAAAAAAGATAAAACACCACAGACACACCATTTCACGGCTAGATCCAGGCTTCCTCCGGCGAGGCCATGCTTGGCCTGAGGAGCTAGCCCCCTCCCCATGTGCCGACTCGGAACCGGACTCCACTACCAAACCCAGCCAGCGACGGACGAGCAGCAGCAATCCAGCCTTGAAGACAACAGCGTCCGCACGCGCCGCGCCCTTGGTGCGAGTGCCGCCTCCAGCCACCAGCCTTCCGGTCGCCGCAGTGCCACCGGAGGGCATGGAACCAGACCGGGGCATCCTCCACCATGGCTCTCCCGATTCTCACGCCCAGGCCACCGTGTCCCTGCAGCCAACACCGGCCGTCTCTATACTTCCAAAGGCCACGGCGACGGCACAGGAAGCAGATGAACCACCCACTAACCGCATGCCACGCTAAGCCCAGCTCCGACCGGAGGAGACCAGCCCAGTTCAGCGGAGGAGGTCGCGCTCACGCGACAGGCCAGCCCCCTCCGGCGACCGGATCCACTCGCCGTCGCCGCCCCCGACCAGACAAGCCGGCCACCACCCGCAGATGCAGCTACCCGTTCTGCCAGCAACCGTCAACACCAGTGGTTCGACCTCAAACACCACTGCCGCTTTGTTCGGTGTAGCCCGAGCTCCACCAACACCAATGGTGGTGACACCTTCTCCATCCGAGCCAGCAGTCCCGGCACCAGCCAGCACAGCCCCGCCTCCCCATTTGGCCGACCATCCGTCGACTGAGGTGGATACCGATGTTATAATGGAGGCCAAACGCCCCTCTTACCGAGACTCACTCCTTGCTGGGGCTAATCCTCTATACCAAGCGGACCTTTGGGAAGTGGAAGGCGAAGCCGAATTCGAGGAAGGCGATCTGTTTGTTTCTCATACAAACGGAGTGGCGAACCTAGAACTATCTGATCCTTTCAAAGCTCGACTAGACAAGCCATGGGAAAATGCGGTGATAGTCAAGTTATTCGGATGCCCAATTGGTTACAAAGCGCTACACACTAATTTGCAGACTCTTTGGAAACCAAATGGACCGTTCAAAATCGTAGACCTGGAAAATAATTTCTATGTGGTGCGCTTTTGGGAAGAAAAGGATTACCTTCATGCCTTGACGGATTGACCCTGGCTCATATACCGCAGTGTGCTCAGTGTCCAACCCTGGACACCCACTTTCCTCGCATCCACCAGCAGGATCAATTCGATAGTGACATGGATCCAATTCCCCGACTTCCCCACCAACCGCTATCACTCCAGAATTCTCCGTCAACTCGGCAATATGGTGGGCAGTACAATCAGACTTGACGGTAACTCCTCTAATCCCAGCAGAGCAAAATTTGCTAGAATTGCTGTTTGCCTTGATTTGACAAAGCCATTGCCGAGTACGGTACACTTGGAAGGTGAACCATTGAAGGTACGCTATGAAGGCTTACTTGATATTTGTTATATGTGTGGAAATCTGGATCATAATGTGCTAGCTTGCCCGGATGCTCCACAATCACACACTGAGACAACAACGCCATCCGGGAAGTGCCAACGGTGCGGGTCGCTGCCTTCCCCACTTACCTACTTACGCGGTTCTAGAAGCTCCGCAGGTGGGTCTGCGCTTCATTGCTCGTTAGGTCAAGGGGGTAACGGGGTGTTGGGACATGTAGGTAGGTTGTCTAAAGTGGAGGACTTATTACGAGCCGTGCTCCTCGTTTAAGGCCAGCAGGAGGGGTTGGGATCACGACCTCTCTTACCTACACCACCAGAGGTGTCTCTAGGTCAGGATCCCCCCCCCCACTACCACCTCTTCCCGTTGATAGCCAACCAGCTTCCGATCAACCACCTACCTTACCTACTCTTCAAGACTTTCTCGGGGAGGGTTCTATTAAGAAATCCAAAAGCAAAACCCTCAACCGCATTCAGAAGCAAGCAACGAAAAAAGCTCAACCAGTAAAAATCTCTAGACTCGCCAAGGATAACCCCAAAAGACAAACCCTTAGATATGTATCCAATGCCCAATCCCTCTCATCTACCTCTGATCTTTCCCGGCCTTCCACTGGTCCTAGTCCGTCCCCAGCTACTCCCTCCACCAGTTACCCAGTTGTCTCTTCTAACTTTAACCAAACCACCCCCCGACCTCGTAGATCCCAGAACCACACAGCTGTGGTTCTGGGAAAAGAGTGCCACAGCATGATCTTTTCTCCAGGTGCGTCCAGCTCCAGTATGGACGTGGACCGGCGGACGGTTCCTCCCCAACCTCACTGACCAAGCCTCTCTCCGGGTCATGATTATTCTCTGTTTCAGTTGTATCTCAGCCTGTTTCTAAAGCCTGTTTTCAGTTTTTCTATGTTCGGGACGTTGATCCCTTGACATGTACGGTCATATTATGTTTATCATGTTTCTTGTATAAGATAGAATGCGAATTGAGCTAACGTCTTCTAATCATGTATTCAGCTCACGTATATTTTTAATATACTTCCCGGTCATTGACCAAAAAAAAAAGTTTGAAAAACATATAGGAGACACGTCTTTGGTGATAAACAGAATTTATTCATGGCTTCAGGCCAAAACGTTTCTAAAATCAAAATGTGGCCTACCCTGGCATCAGAAAGTTTCGAAAAATTCTGGAAGGTGGAAGATCGTAGGGGAAAAAAAAAACCAGGCTCGAACCCAAAAATTTATCTTTTTCTATTTTTTTCTAAAAATTTATTCCTAGGTCTTCTGAAACCCAAAAAAAAATCCGAAAAAATATGGGCAAACTCATAATTATGAGCGGGAGTTTTTGGCATAAAATTTTTTCAAAATACACTGTGAAGTGAAACGACCAAAATGCCTTGGAAAACATGCTAACCTTGGCCTTCAGGGTAGTTTTGGTTATTTTTCTAAAAATTTCAAAAATATTCTGGGAAGCCCTGGGATATTTTTTTTGATACATCTTAACACTAGAAATAAGCCTCTACATCCCTCAGAAAAGGATTTTTTAATTTTTATTGACTCCAATTGTGATGAAATGCAACTAGACGCAACTAAATATAAGATCATGGCACAAAAACAGATTGGCAAAATTTGGATGCTAATAGAATCGTCTTTGGAGCAAGACCATGGGCTTGAGTGAAAAACAAAGGATTATGCGTGGTCATATCCCTTTTTGAGGATTTGATAGGAAACCCCATCCGACTCAGAAAGAGGACTGAAACTGACACTCTCATGGAAAAGGCAGCAAAGTTTATTGTGAAACCTTAATTCTCTACAGACGAGACCAAAGCTCACATTAACCTTCAAATCACTCTTTTAAAACGATTTCTTATTCTTGAAATTGGAATCAAAGTGGCCCAGACTTCCTCATAATCAATTTTAGGGTTTTTAATTTGGAAAACTTAAAGAAGATAGGAATAAAGGGAGAGCACTTACGAAGTTGACATCGATGCTCGAAGGCAACCAGATAGAACCAAGAAAGAGGCTGATGTTATATAGGAGCCATATTCAACGGCTTCAAAACACTGCTAATTTCTAAGCCTTTTCTTAAGGCCCAATCTGTGAGGAATCCGTAAGAAAACTTTGATTTCTTAAATTTAGAAAGAAGATTGTGGCCCGTAAGAAGACTGTAAAAAAACCGTAAGAAAGCCCTCTATTGACTTTGTAAATTCAATAAAAAATTTTGAAAATGGCAATGAAATGCCAAAGTTGGTTAAGAGTCAAAATATGAGAAATTAATGGGGACGGGGAATAGTCCTAAACGATTCCCCCATAGCCTTGGAACTGACGTAATAGTACTTCTTAAGAGATCTAGAGAATAGCTTGTTCCCACAAAGGAAAAAATTAGCTCCCGAAGGAGAATAACAAGATTGCTAGACATGGATGGAGCAAAGAAGAGAGGATAGAAGAGAAAATGGGTACTCGAGACACCAAGAAAGGACAAACGCTCTAGGAGGACACATTGCCTCCGCCAACCCAAGAGCATAGGAAAAATATGCGAAAAGGAGAAAAAAAATTGGAATATATAAAAGAGAAGGAAGAGTTTCAATTTTTTTCCCGCATTAGGGGGTTGCAAACAAGAGGTTCGTTGATTTGGTTGCCTTAATGAGTCATTCATTGCTTAAGATAGGTTTTTCCCTGAATTTTGCCCTGCAATAAAATTCGGGTGGCGACTCCAAAGATATTAGATGATGGTTAAGAAGAAGGTGTAAAGATCAGGTGAGGAAGCCAAATGAATTTTGGGTTGGTTACTCAGGCAAGAGCCAAAATTCTCTAGCTTTGTTGTTCTTTTAGCTTATCTCTTCCTCTATTTTTATTATTATTACTAACTGTTGATTATCCTTTTCTTAACTTCTTTTCATTCTTTAAGCAAAAAGAAAAAAATAGCAATCAAAAGTTTAATTGATTGGGTTTTGAAGTTTGACAGTTTGTGTTTTGTTCATATTTTCTTAGTTAATGCATCACAATTGATTCAAATTCTATGATTTTTTAATTTTTAAAATTCTCTTCTCTTATTTTATTTTTTAAAAATTATGTACAAAATCAATTCACTTGCATGTTACCATCCAAATCCGTGTATAACACGGAGAGGTGACTAGTTTAGTCACCCTGCCGTATGTAACATGGATTGGATGGTGATATGCAAAAGAAAAACATCTATATATAAAAATATATATAAAATTTTAATATATTTTTAAAATAAAAAATATAAAGATAAATAAAACTTAAATCTATCTTTATTTTTTATAGTTTTCCCCCTAAAAATTTTCCTTTATTATGGATAGCAGAAGGAAAGAATGGAGAGATTGGGGAGATATCTTATTATTGGGCTTTCAAAATATGATTATAAATATGTGTAACTCCTAATATGAAACACCCCGACTACTATTTACCCCATACACAGTGTTTACCGAACAGACAGTGCTGACACGTGGCACAGACACGAGGTACAACACGAAAATATGGCCCAACGGCCCAAAGAAAATATCATGTCACCCGACCACGGGTACAAGGTATCAAAGGCACAACGGAAGCAATTTTAATAAGTACAGCAATAGTATGAATCGACTCGATGCAACTATGGATCCAGATCCGTCAGAGGGGATGCCGCAGCCTGCCATGATGCATACCTGCATAAAGAACAACGAAGCCTGCCGATGGGGCAGGTGAGGGGTGAGATTCTCCATAATCTCACCGACACATAACCCAAGATGAACAACATAGCATATACATAACAACAAGAGCACATCATTATGGCATACGAGTAGTGAACAACACACACAACAAATACTGCCAAAGAACAATGCAGACTATGCAAATGTCCACCCCATCGACTATGCAATGCACTGACACTCGACACCTCGTAGACTGTACAATACACTAGTGCCCGACCAGGACACCTTAACTCAACTACATATTGGGTAACCGACCCAGACTCAACAGACTATGCAACACATACTCTAGTCTTGACAGAATATACTCAAGAAAGGTTCCTCATCGTATGATAACAAACTGTTACTGTGCTTGCCGATCATCTAACCCGGTACCAAAACAACCTCAAAATCACGTGAGCCTCGCTCACCGGGTAGCCGGCAACCTGCACGGACCATGCCCAATCAACATCACAAACCGGTCCCCGGGTAGAATCACAACACAGCAATAGCAACAGCAGTCACCACCACAACTCGTAACCACATCAACAACAATTCTCATTAAGCTCAACCTCTGGGTATCGACATACCCTTAGAAATAACAATCACCCAACTGTCGACCACAACCCGACAACCAACATATCTCATTATCCTATCAAAAATGACAAGTGGTACTCATCCGACAATTATCAAAAGAAACCGACAATAACCAAAGAACAACTGGCAACCGATGCCAACAACAATAGACTACTCACGACCAACGACAACAACAACACCCGCAAACCGGCAACCTATGCCGACCACGGTCAACCGACTATACTGACAACCTCCCAAGGTATGATCATGAGACAACAGGCATATGAACATAGCACATCACAGCCCAATAAAGCAAAAACACATTTCAAACAAGACTGAGCCAAGGCCAAAAGAATATCTTTTATTATTACCAATTTTATCTTCCGGGCCCTGTCACTGGACTAGCTAGGGGTCAGACCTGGATATCAACATATTTCGGGTGCCAAACCAAAATCAAGAGAACCCAGGGATCGACATCCCAAAATAGTAACCCAGGGATAGACATCCCAAATATATCAACGGGATAGACATCCCAAATAAATCAACGGGATAGACATCCCAAGCATAGACATGCTTACCACAAGTAACCCAGGTCATGGCCACCACAAAACAGTCTTTATCCATTGAGTCGTACCACCGCTTTCCAAGTGACATTAAAGTCGTCTACACAATTTCCAATTATCCAATTTCAATTTCCAATATCCATTATCAATTTTCCATGGTCAATTGTCCAACAACAATCTCAACACAATATTCATAGAATCAATATTACAGTTCAGCAATCTCGACAGCAATAATCACGGCAGTCAAATATCCAACAGTGAATATCTCAGCAGTTCAATCAAACGACAAAGCACAACAATAATACCACAATCAAACTCAATTGGCTCAGCACTTCAATCAGGCAAAATAATCACAGAAAAACAAACACAGCATCATGTGCAACATATCAAAGGAAATCCACTCTCACAACAAATATCAGCAAATATCACAAAGTTATCAACAACAATAACCATAAGATGCAATGGAACCTATATAGTTCCAAGACCAACCATCCCGGCTATCACGAGTGGAATGACGTATATGCAACCTCACCTGATACTTCTTGGAAGCTGGTATCCGGTTAAGCCTTGATATTCCTATAATATAACAACAGTAATTACTTATAATGCACAAACAAGATGATTATGCATGATGCCGGTTAACAGTTATTAGACGGCTTATCAGTTCTTTTATTATTTCCATAGTTCTCTTATTCATTTATGTGGAGGTTACTAATAATCTATTTTCCATCTGATATACCAATCATGTCCAACATAAGTCAAAACCAAAACCGAGCGGCCAAGCCGACATCTCGGCCCTTAGGCTGCTTATGACAAGAAGGTATATATATACGTACACTTGTAGGTAATGTATATTTAAGAAAATATATTTGTAAATAAATCAAGTCACGACCCGTTGAATACTCATAGTCCATATGACGTAAATAATATTATTTCTGATTAAATACTAAATACTTATATGTTTTATATACAATAATTATGTAATAATGGAAACGATAAATACGTCAAAATATTATTTAAATAGTATATCCTATAATAACTCTTTTAATGGGAATTATCTCCAGCGGTACGAAATTAACGTAGCCAATGTATAGCATAAAATATTTGTGCGAATTTGTAGTTGTACTATTTATAATTAAATATCTACATGTATAATCATAAGTACATGTTTACATAAAACTATAATTGTTAAGTAAGGATATAATCTAGCAATATCTAAGCCGGTGAAAATAGCTGCAATACATTATACGATATATTCATATACTTGTAATAGATCAATAATTAAGATAAGGTATAGGTCCAATATTATTTTTACCCAAAGGAAATATAAATAACGCTATAAAAGTATAACTATATATATAGCCAATACCATTCTAATTATTAAAAGTAAAATAGAATAGTTATATATGTCTAGGCCTTTTATCGTTATTAGCCCGAGTAAAGCGTAAATTCGATAATCCGAAAAATAAATAATACCATGGGCCTTCTTTTTAGCCCAAATGGAAAAACAAATTAAAAGCATAAATAAAAGGCATAAATGAAATTAAATCATAATCCATAAAATTAATATTAGCTTAAATAAATTAAACGTTCGTTTATTAACTTCGTTATAAAAGTCCGAGTCCGTTAATGTTCATGAAATGTCCAAAGGTTCGATTATTACCCAAAGTCCAAGTCCGGGTTCATTGGAAAATACCCGAGACTTCGCCGGAGTAAACCCGAGACACCGGAATCTTGCCGGATTCCAGCAAGTACTGTTCACAGCAGCCCAAAGCAGAACTCGGCTACTGTTCATCAGTGAACAGAACTCCAATCCCACGCCACCAAAGCAACAATCCGAGCACCAGTATCACCACCATAACCGCAGCTACCTTCCGGTGGCCGGAATACCACCAAACCACCACGTCCAGCATCCAGAACATCACCACCCACAACCACAATAACACCATCAAAGGCATATCTACTCCCATCCATAATAGAGACATCAAGCACAACCCACAACAGTCAATAGAGAACCGATTAATCCCATCTCAAAACCAATTATTTAACTATAAGTTTTAATTAATCAAGACCAACAATTATTTAATCAAAGCCAACAAATAATTAGGCGGCAGAAAGGGATGAAGAAGACGCGGCCGGAGACTTACTCAATCTTGGCTTCGCCGGCGGCAGTTCAAGGGAGGAGAGATCGGGCGGCGCGAGAGGGGCTCTACTCCACACACCAGTTACTCGCCTCAACGATGGCAACGGGTGTGCGAGCAGGGACAGAGGGAGAGAAAAGGGAATGACGGCGGTGGCAGAGAGGAAGGGGAAAATGAAGAGGAGGGTTGAGGGCGGCGGTCGGTAGTGATAGGGGTGGCTGGTTCAGTCGGGTTTGAGGGTGGTGTTCTCGAGTCGGCAGCGCAGTAAAGGAGAGGAAGGTCTGGGCGACGGCTGGGCGGCAGTCGCGAGTTGAGGCGGCGGCTATGGTGATGGGCAGAGGAGGATGGAGGGGAAGAGATGGTGTCGGTGACGGCGGTGGTCTCGGTGGCAGTGAAGAAGAAGGGAGGAGAAGGAAGAAGGAGGGATGGTAGTGATGGCAGGGGAGAGGGACGGTGGAGATATGTTGGCGCGTGTGAGGAAAGGGAAGGGGAAGTGGGGTTCGGCCGGCGTGAGGAGGAAGAAGTAAGGAGATGGTTGATGGGGTTGGTGTGTGGAATTGGTGAAGGAGAAAAGAAGATAAAAAGAAAGAAGAAGGAAAAGACAAGAAGAAAAAGAAAGAAAAGATAGTAGTGGAGAGGTAGGGGCCGGTCAGTGGAAAAACGGGAGGGGAAAGAAAAAGAAAGAAAAGAAAGAAGAGTGGGGCCGACGGCTGAAGAAAAACCGGGAGAGAGAAAGAAAAGATAACTGGGAAAGAAGAAAGGAAAAGCGTGTGTTGTCGGGGCAATAATCGTGCCTACCGACACTCGGAACGCAGTCGTTTTAGACGACGGCTCGGTTGATGCTCCCCGCAACCTTGTGTGTTAAATCTTTGTTTCAAACCAATTTATAATTTAGAAATCTCATTAGTAGCAATTAAATTCTTTTATGATTTTCAAAATAATTCCTAAAACACGTTTAGGCATCAAAGATACATTTCTTTTAGTTTTTGATTAATAAATATTTTGGCAAAACGTTAGTGGTAATAATGGTATTGATAATACTAATAATAATAACAACAACAACAATAACAATATTTATAATAATAATAATAACCAAAATTTTTGTAAGGAAAACGATATGGAAATTTGCTCCAAAAGGTTGACTCAATTAACTGCGATAAAATTTTATTCACCACCGTAAAAGTTAAAATAAAACAGTAAAATTATTAGAAATTTTTACCCTGGTCGTTACATAATATGTGTACTTTATTAGCATATGATATAGAAGAATTCTAAAAATTTATACTTAATATTAAGAATTTTAAAAGACATTATCTAAATACAAAAAATTCAAAGAAACATAGTCTTAATACTATGGATTCTAAGGGTTTGTAGTTTTTAAAAGACATAGTTTTAATAACATAAAATTCAAGAGTTTGTACTTAATTTAAGAATAACTTAATAGAATGCTAAGAAATTTCTTTAAAATATTTATTGAAAAATAAAAAATATTATTATATTTAATTATATTATGTTTATCAAGAGAATACCAGTGTACAAATTTACATGTTGCACAATAATTTCTCTTTTTCGTAAAAAAACGGGTCTATATATATATCAATAATGCTAGAGTTACTAAGATTTTTCTACTAAGAAAGTCTTACAAACATATGTGGCATGCCTAGATTGGATGATTTTATTAGGCCTCCACATTATCTTTATTTTCATTTATTATTTCTAAAATTAGAATTTTTCCAATCACAAAAATCTTGACCTATTAATTTTTCGTGATCTCTTTCCTTTCTAAATTTTTTTCCCTCCTTCCTTTATCAAATTTCTTTCCATTTTTTTCTTAATTTTTTTATACTTGTCGCACGACATGCTTAAGATGCATATGAAACTCTTAAATTTGAGGAGACTAAAAATTAGGGATTGAAAATTATAATAAGAAAATTATATCAAAGAATCTTAGAGTAAGGACAATCCCAAATAATTGCTGCTGACATTAGAAGGAAAATTTGGCTCACTAGTTCTTTTGGTTCTAGGACAGAATTTCTTGATTCGTAACATGTTATAAATAAAAAAAAAATTGGAATGTCTATCATACTTGCCAATTTTAATTAATCAAAAAGTTGTGCATATGAACAATAGATTATATCAGTTCAATTTAATCTGTTAAAATATTTGCGCATTTGATTGGAATAATAAATAAATAAATGATGAAGAAAAATTCGTAAAAGAAAGGAGGCAGGAAGACATTTTAGAAAGGAAAGAAATCATGAAAACTAATAGGTAAAGATTTTTGTTATTGAAAAAATTCTAATTTTAGAAATAATAAATGAAAATAAAGATGATGTGGAGATCTAATAAAATCATCCAATCTACGCATGCCACATATGTTTGTAAGACTTTCTTAGTAGAAAAATCTTAGTAACTCTAACATCATTATATATATATATATATAAGGATGATTTTAATTCCCTCATACATAGAAAAAAAAGGGCCAAGCGAAAGCAACAAAAATTTTCATTCTTTTGCTTAGCTATTTAATAAGCAAATAACTAGACACATAAATTTTAATTTTGATGATACTCTAGTTTGATTCCTATTTTTTTTCCCAATCCTATTACAAGAGAACCTTAGGCGTTAGTCTACGCAGTTTCAAAACCACGGTTAGATTGTCAAGTGCTGTATAAGATCTTTTCCAGATTTGGTCGGCAATTTTTTTTTTTGGTTAAAACAGAGTCAAACTTCCGTTTCGACTTTTGAGCACATGAGGTTTGATTCAATACCATCGTTACAAGTTACACACATACTTTGAATCGAAATAGAAGGAAAAAGAAAAAAAAAAGAAGGGGTCCACTCACCGACGAGGCAATTTATAATGTAATGAGGGGAAAAATATATTATTTATTAAAAAATATATATATATTATTCAAACTGTACCAATTGGGTATTACAAATTTACAACATAACCCCTCACTTTCGTCAACAGGGGAATAAATTTTCTTTTTTTTTTTATTTTTAAAAACTCAAATTAGATATAATGTATCATAAAATAAAGTAAGTCAATCAATATAACAACTATCAATCATTGCTTTTTGTTAGAAAAAGGGTGAAAGAAACAAAATGGACAAAGAAGAAAATAGAGGCATTAGCTTATCCATTGACAAAACTTTTCTTTTGTTCAAACCTGACAAACTCGTCCTCTCAAGTTTATTTCTTTAATATTGAATTTGTCTGTAATAAGAGAATAGACAATATAATATTTTTTTTAACGAAGACAATATAATATTCGTTCTATCTAGCAAAAACATATCTTAAGAATCATTAAAATTAATGATACATGACAGAGAATGCGAGAAAAACATGTGGCTTGATGTTTCATCTTCTTAATGAGTTTCATATTTTTCTTAAATACTTTTATTCCAATTATCTCTTAAAAATTAACCGTTTATAAAAATAGTGATAAGATATTTTTGCTTTCTTATTATTTCAGCTTCATTAATTGTATATGAAGGAATCTTTACCCTCGGTACTCTACTCACACAATTTTCACAGCCAACAACAACAGTAATAACCTATTAATACCAACATTTCTAATATTACCAATAACATCAACAGTAGCATTAATTCAACAACATCAACGACAACAAATTCCAAATAAATTCATCTCACAACAAGCCATTCACAGCCACAAAGAATTATTCAAGCATATAACACACACAATAAACAAACAGCAACTTGGTACTACGGGCAGTATATAAATATTTACTTATCCTCACCTTAGCCGATTTCCTACTCCTGATAGTCCTCGAAGTGTTCCGGCTCAGGCTCCTCAGGGTACTGCTCGTTATCAACTCCTATATCAAACAATAATTTATGCACACATAAGATGATATGCAAATACTCGTCTATTACTGTAAGTCGTAAAATAATTACTCTGCTAACTCGGTACTCCCCGGATTATTCCCATTATCGTCATAATTCACCATTTATTTCAAGTGTCAAAAATACCATACTAATACCTGGTTATTATTCCAGTACGTATTTACTTTGATAATACCCTTTCCATTTTTATTTCCCTTGAGTATGTACTTTCCAAAATATTTGATAAAAATAATTATTATTCTTTCCAAAGCCTCTTCCCGAGGGTCCCACCAAACCCAGGTATTGTTACATCGCTCCCTCCCCCTTATTAAATCCTTTACTATGCTGCAGCACTAGGGATTCGAACTCGGGACGTGATGCTTTTTATCCCCCTCAAGGAGAGCACCTTCACCAATTCAGCTGGGACGTGATGCTTTTTATCCCCCTCAAGGAGAGCACCTTCACCAATTCAGCTGCAGATGAATTGGTGAAGGTGCTCTCCTTGAGGGGGATAAAAAGCATCATGTCCCGAGTTCGAATCCCTAGTGCTGCAGCATGGTAAAGGATTTAATCGGGCGGAGGGAGTGATGTAACAATACCTGGATTTGGTGGGTCCCTCGG
Organism: Turnera subulata; assembly: GCA_028386065.3. NCBI lineage: Eukaryota > Viridiplantae > Streptophyta > Magnoliopsida > Malpighiales > Passifloraceae > Turnera > Turnera subulata. Next base: position 28,864 of record JAKUCV010001054.1, on the reverse strand, counting down.
GGGGAGGGCCTTCACCAAAAAAGTGCAGAAGAATTGGTGAAGGTGCTCTCCTTGAGGGGGATAAAAAGCATCACGTCCCGAGTTCGAATCCCTAGTGCTGCAGCATGGTAAAGGATTTAATCGGGCGGAGGGAGTGATGTAACGATACCTGGATTTGGTGGGTCCCTCTGGGGGAGGGCCTTCACAATATTAGCTATCATAAAATAATCTTCCTAGAAATTATTCACATGTACATATTTTCCTGTAATATATTCCATGGTACACATCTTTTAGGAGTATTACTATAATTTAACAATTATGTTATAATCATTTTTGTTTCTTGAAACTAATATACGAAAGTAATTATTTCCTTTATTTTTTCACAAATTATAACCGTTTATTATGTATTTATTTTTTCCAGAAAGTATAGTCCATAGTATATATATTTTTATTTATATATTCAGATTATACATTCCCTTACTATTATTATTATTATCATTATTTATCATCTTTTTAATTAATTAATTCGGACTGAGCCAACAATACTAACCCAGCCCACTAATAGACCAGACCCAAGGTTGACCAGGTCCAGGGCTGACTGACCAGACCAAGCCAAGCATCAGGCCCACGAATTGAGCCCAACCTCAAGCTCGGCCCGACGCCTAGCCCGCGCCTGGCCCGAAGCTGCTGGTTCAATCCACCACCCGTGACCCGGTTGCAGAAATGGTTGTCGGGTCGTCAACCACAACTCACCTCGGTGGCTGCAGACGACGGCGGGACCAGGCGAGCATCGACACAGGGCAGCGAGGTCGTGTCTGTTTGCAGCGTGCAGGCGGCGGCGGTTGCGGCTGGTGGTGGTGTCGCGAAGGAGAAGGAAGAGCGGCGGATCCGGTGGCGGCTCGCGGTCGTCTCGCGTTGGTAGCGAAGAGAAGGGAGGTGGCGTTCTGCAGCGGAGGTCGGCGGTGTGAGGGCGTCGCGAGCGGCTGCACGATGAGGCGAGCGAGGGAGGAGATGAAGGCATCGGCGGCGCTGCGTAGAGAGGCGTGCAGCGGCCACGCGTGGAGGAGAGGAAGATGGTGGTGGCGGGCGGCGGCAACCCCCTTCCTCTTTTCTTTTCCTTTTTTTTTTGTTTCTTTTCTTTCCTGGTTTCTTTCTTTTTCTGTTTTCTTTTTCTTTCTTTTTTTTTTGTTTGTATAAATTGGGAAAACTAAGCAGAGGCAGTATGGAGGCTTACTGATTTCTTTTGCAGAGAGTATGAGGAGAGGGTGAAGATGGAGGCAAGGGTGTGGTATGGTGTGCACTGGAAGCAGAGAAGGCACGGGAAAAAAAAGAAAGAATAATTTTCACAGGTTACACAGGAAGCAGCTCACGGGCACACAGGAGAAGGCGGCTGCGTGACTCAATGATGCAGTCGTGTCCCGCCCGGACCAGAAAATATCTATAACGCCCCCTTGACTTTATTTCTGGCCCGATAATTTGAGGTTAAACATGACTTTTCTCGAGATTCCTGGACCCGAAAAATACCAACTCTGGTCCGTAAAATCCGCAGGAAAATCCCGAGCGTGGGGTAAGGGTCGGTTTCGGAATCCGATGCATAATTTATTCTGAAATAATTATCCAAGATTATTTTACATGGTAAATTACTGTACAAAGTGTTTTACAGTCCGATAAAAATATAAACTTTTATCCGGGCTGTTACAAGTTGGGCTTAAGTGAGCACCCCGTATGGGTGGACTCACTATTTTCCAACAGTGTACTTTGATTTTTTTTCGTCAATTATATACACGTATTTTTTAATTTGTGTCAATTATGTACCTCGGACAGCATTTTGAAGAGGTGGTGTGTTGCCCTTCAGTGGTAGGTAACGATTTAGTCCCTAAGTTTTAAAATTAATCATATAAATCCTTTATTAATATCCATTCTACTCCATATATTTTTTATTTTTGCAATTTAACCCACATTATTATATGTAATTATTAGTTATGCAATATTTAATTTCTCAAATTATATTTAATGTACAATAATATTTTTATTAAAATAGCAAGTATTTTTTTTACAATATGTTCTGTTATTTAAATATATTATCTTTGGAAAGAATGCAATTTTAGAATATTTCAAAACTGCTCTCGCCCTCCTGATAGTATCATTGCTATAGTCTGTTCGGATGTTATGCTGAGATGTAGAGGTCTTTCAAAGCTTAAACCTAGACCCCTCTCTCCTGAACTGCAGAAAATATGTGCTTTCTGGAATATTTCATTTGCTGTTTAGTTTTTCCCTAGGAGCTACCACTTGTTTGCTCCTAGTTCTTCTTGTTCTTAAAGTCTCCTCACTTTGTGAGTTGTAGTTTTGTTAGGAACTTTCTAACCAGTTTATGAAATGAAGTTGATTTGATTCGAAAAAAAAAAGAATTCATAACCAGTTATATTTATAAATTAATGTGTATATATTACCTAATGATAAGAATTATTCAATTATATTACTTAATTATTTATCACTTCGATTTTTATTGAATGATTTCAAATTTAAAAACATATCTTATTCTATTAATTTTGACAATCTAGGAATTTAAAATTTGAAAAATAATACAAAAATTGGTCTCACTTATCATAATAATACAATGATATTGTTTTAAAATCAAATTCATATCCCAACAACTAGGAGCACTTGCAATGATAGAAATTATTTTAAAGTGAATAAAAGTAAGAAATATGTTTATTGTTAAATTAAATTGTATATGAACATTATTAAATTTGGAAAAATTAGCTAAACATAATAAATAATTGTTATTTTTATTATTATATGAGCATATTTATAAGAATTTTAATTTTTTTGATTTTTTGTGATTAATTATAATTTACTAGAATAATTAGAATTAATCATACAAAAGCAATAATTATAACATCAAGTATTGGAAAAGTAATAATTATATATAATATTAAGAATTTAAATAAAAATATGATTGTTCAAAAAAAGGATTTAAATTGAATATAAACGAAAATTTGAGCGCTTAATTTTCTAATTATGAAAGGGCTATATGATTAAATTTAAAATTTAAGAGGAAAACTAACTCACCATATGAGCGGGCAGTAGGGTACAAAATATACTATTAACCCATAAGATTTGTTAACTTAACTCTATGTTTAAACAGTCTCTAGTTTAATGCACTGTCTCTTACTCCAATACGTCTCCCAAGATTTACTTCTGATTTGTGTGTGTTCATACTACTTAATCAAGTGACTATTTTTTTTTTTGGCAACAAACAAGTGACTATTACGATTGCATTTTCACAATCACTTTTTTTTTCCTATTTTTTTTATACCTACCTAACTAAATGTTCCTTTTATTTGTGCAAGAAAAGTCATTCAAGCTCTCTTAATCCAGTCTCCTTTTGATTTGTTTCTCTTTATTTTCCTTCCAGAGGTGGCTTTTATTATTTTTTTTGTCAAATTCAAAATTTCTATTGCATTTTTTACAATAATTTATTAGTTTATTTTCAAATTTCTGCAGAAAAATGAACACTAATATGGTGGATGAACTACTGACTTCCGATACATGGGTCAATATATAAGTGTTGGACAGAACATAACATAGTATGTAGCTGTAAAATTAGAAATGCAGATTGAAAAAGAAATTAATTGGTTATAGGAGTAGCACTAGTACAACTTTTAAAAATTGTGAGTGGAGTATGATGCACTCATATATAGTTTTGAAGTATGCAAAATGGCCCGGTAATAGCTGCTCAATATTTAAGGTTAAAAACAAGTGAAGTGATTAGTGGCCCGGGGAAACTGGTAATCTAGAAGATTGGGTTTAGATGGGAGGGGGAAATTGGTTGGTTAAGGGGCGGTGATAGGGGATGGGGACGGCGCCGCCCAGGCCGCACACACCATGCGGAGATCATAAGTTAATCATTAAACAAATATACAAAACTTCTAATTAATGATGGGTTGACTTGGCCAATTTATATCTCTGGTAGATAAATAGAAAACACTTTCATGCTTTCCTAAACAAATGAATAGGATATTCATCAGCCTCCCAAAGTCAATAGTTCAGCCCACTATATATATAACACAACACAACTGCATTGAATACCTGTACCAGGAATAACACCCTACAACATATCTAGCTAGTAGAAAGCAGCGGCAACAGCATCAGGTGTTCCACCCTCAACGCCAGTATCTATCCATCTAAGGAGAAGCATCCTCATTCACATCATCATCATCATCAGAAGAAGAAGAAGAAGAAGAAGGAGAAGATGATTTCCATAATGTATTCACAGTCTAGCATATGCATGGCTACCCTCCTGTTCTACACATGCATTCTGATCCCTCTGCGTCAGATCAAGCACGCACTCACAACCATCATCACTCAGTTTTCATGTGGGTACGATCAAGACGACGTCCTTGTGATCAGTTGCAACCCTGCCATGGCCACCGCAGCCAAATGCTGTCATCTTCCCGCAGCAGCTAGTCTTGGAGATGTGGTAAGCAGTTCTGGGAATACTACTACTACCGGTGGTACATTATTGGATAATGAGACTTGCTCCATTTGCCTGGTGGACTTGCAAAGTGAAGACGTGGTGAGCCGGCTCCCCAGATGCAACCACCTCTTCCATACAGATTGCATCCGCAAGTGGATTGAGCGCGACCAATTTACCTGCCCGCTCTGCAGGTCCATCGTCTTCTCACTGTAACTTGTACCCCCAATATTAATTAATTAATTACTCATGTAAATATCCTCATTTTGATTCAAAACTAATTAATGCAGTCTTATATAGCCAATTTCCAATCATCCATTCCCTAACACAGTTTGAATTAATTTTACGTATCCTAGATCAATAAATTGATGTAAGTAGATGGCAATTGATGATTCAAGTTCTAGTTAATTAGGTTGATTTTTGGTTTTTCTAACTTCTTTTCCCTTCCCTGATGGTGACATACATCCCTCTTTCTCTTTTATTATTTTTTCTTTTGCAAGGAATGGTTATGCTTGTCTGGTTTAAAAGTCAAAAACGATGAGAAGTTATGCTCATGTCCTCAAAAGTCAAACCAATCAACTAAAGAAAGGGTATGATTAGAACTAGAAACCAATAATCAAGATATATAAATTCCGTCGACTGATGGGAGGTTGTACAAAAACAAAAGAAATCAAATGCTAAAAAATTGACACAAGATTCCCATGGATTTTTTTTTTTACAAACACAGTAGAGAATCATCAACAAGAGAAAAATAAAATAACAAAAGATGAAATAATTTGAGAGAATATTTGTGTTAATACCTTGAGAAGGGCATAAATATTTTTTTTTAAAAAAATCACAGTTCAAGTGGGTCAACCAGTCCCCGTTTAAACATGACCGGCCAGGCACCATGTTCCCACATCGTGCCACAAGGCACCCTAAGGCCTATAACTGAATACACAAAAACTAGTCGCCTTTGCCTAGCGGGTTTCTAACAAGGGAATGCACAACGTAAGAGGAAGCAAAACCAACAAATGCAAAGGCAACAGAGACCATAATCGTATTAAACTGTATTATTAAGCCATATCCACTAATATTATAAAATTCTTGCTACAAGAGGCACTAACTCTTAATCCAAGATATAACCTCTTTAGTGTATAAACACAATAAAACAATGAAGGAGACCGACTCGGCTATACCCATCGACCTACTGCCCGTACACTCATTCTTGCACCTGCATGGCAAGGGGAGATATGGAGGGTGAGTATGAAACTAAACAAGTAAATAGGAGATGTAAGAGAGTAATCACACACTGCACACAATGCTCGGCATGAGCAACACACAATCATGCAGCACATAATATAGTGCAAAGAATCAATCCCGGACTCTCATGCCCCAAAGCAATCCATCGTGTCCCAGACACGTACTGGTCTCATGTACACCATGTACGCGCACATCGTGCCACAAGGCACCCCAAGGCCTATAACTGAATACACAGAAACTAGTCGCCTTTGCCTAACGGGTTACTAACAAGGGAATGCACAACGTAAGAGGAAGCAAAACCAACAAATGCAAAGGCAACAGAGACCATAATCGTATTAAACTGTATTATTAAGCCATATCCACTAATGTTATAAAATTCTTGCTAGAAAGGGCACCAACTCTTAATCCAAGATATAACCTATTTAGTGTATAAACACAATAAAATAATGAAGGAGACCGACTCGGCTATACCCATCGACCTATTGCCCGTACACTTATTCTTGCACCTACAAGGCAAGGGGAGATATGGAGGGTGGGTATGAAACTCAACAAGTAAATAGGAGATGTAAGAGAGTAATCACACACTGCACACAAAGCTCGACATGAGCAACACACAATCATGCAGCACATAATATAGTGCAAAGAATCAATCCCAGACTCTCACGCCCCAAAGCAATCCATCGTGTCCCAGACACGTATTGGTCTCATTCCCTTCGACCAGGTAGGGTATGATGCGCCCCGAGCCAGCCTATGTAGTTTGGTAGCATATACATGTGTTACTCCTTAGCCCACAGCCCCACGTACGAGGCATAACCGAGAAGTAACGGGAAGTGTGTGTGACTTGCTACCACAACTCACGTAGCTCCCGGCAGACATCGCACACCTGTAACAAAACCAAGAGGGCAATATCCTCTGCAAGGTTCAACAACCTGTACAAGGCACCTAGTGCCAATGTCTCGTGGTGCACAAGGATTATTCAAGCTCCCACCATCTCATCTCAACATGCAAGCCTCACTAGCACTACCTCGTGCACCCAGTGCACCTCAACCAACTGGCCAGTGGTACCAAATCATAAGAACAAGCAAAGGCAATCACATGCCAATCACAAGCACATCAAGTGCAATGCAAATCTCATGCACAACAAGTGCAACACAATCAGCCCAACAAAGGCAGCAAGTATGCCACAAGCATACACTATAATTATGAACCATCAATAAGTCACAATGCATCACATTTATGCACAATTAGCCTACCAAAGACCATATGGCCAACAAGCCATAATTAGCCAATAATCACCAGCAAGGACCAGTAAAGAGAACCAACACATAGTCACACACAGCAAGCACATGAATAGCCTTCAGCCCAACAATGATGCACTAGCAATCACTACTCGCATAACCGATTTACTTACCATCACCTAGGCATCCCTAGGTCAATTCCTTTCCTTTTGAAACCATGGGGTATCTTAGACCTTAGTTCCTGTTACACATACACAAACATACATAGAAATGAGTTCACAGCCACCATAGCTTGTGAAATACAACTCAAACCCACAATACTTATCTTTCTCCAAGTCGGGCAAAAACTGCACTGCACAAGCACCACCTCTAACCAGAAATACAGAGTACCTACAGGCTGAAAAAGCTTTAAGCCTCAACATAAGAGTTGTATCCCTACATTTCAGATTTGCAGAGCATCAAATAACACCCCAATACGAGGTCTGTAGCCCCAAGTATGACTTCAATACCAACTCAGGGTCAAGCCATGGACATCTGCAGAATAGTCCACTTTTGAGAGTGCATAACTCTCTCAGTTCTGCTCCAAATTCTACAAAATTGATGCCATATGAAATTTATGGATGTTAGCTAACCATAGGATTTAGTTTCACTCAATTCCAACCTGTGGTTTGGCAACAATCACTATTTTAGTGGCCAGGGGTCATTTTGCCCAAGAGCAGAAACCTAGGCACACTCTCTCCCTTTTCCCTTTTTTCCTCTCTTCCTCCTCTCTCTCACTTAGTACGATTTTAGTTCTGGAGATATGGGTGAGAGGTGCTTTCTTTCACCCCTTAAAGCATGCCCAAGTAGGTGAGTCATCACCCCACTTGCCCTTTTTCCCTTTTGGTTCCACTTGCACCAAAAATGCCACCTCGTGCTTATTTCCGTCCAATTGACTCGTGACATCCGACCAACTAGCTTGCATACCAAAGACCAAAAACAGCATATTCCCGAGCCACATGCCTAATTCTGATTGTTTGGTTTGGCCAATCACAACTTTACACACCATCGGGTCCGATTGTGCACCAACGGGCATCCCGGTGCCCCCGTTGTGCACCATTTCGTGCCAACGGGTATTTTCTTTGAGCAATTGTGCCTCCAATTCACAAATTGTGGCTAAGTAATACATTACCAATATAATCCAATATTTATCCACCAATTAATTAGGTCGAGCACCCGGTACCCCTATCCGAGCCATCGGGTCACAACAAACCGATTTGTGCACACTAGGCCAAGCCTATGTGCACCATTGCCCTCAATTCGACACCAGCATATGTTACCGAGCCATAACCAATACCAACTTGCACACATGAATTATGAACGTCGCCCACAACTAACGAATATACGATCCAACCAACACGAATATCCTCGGAGCACAAAGTGACACCCAGCTCCCATCATATGAGTATCCCTCTAGGCACATGGGTGTGCCTGGGGTATCACATTATCCCCTCCTTCAAGAATTTCGTCTGCAAAATTCGGATGTTACCCTATCCTTAATGATAGCATCAACCCGTTTATGTAACTCTCAATCATCTTCCTCAATATGCTCATATGCTATCCCATTATTCCTCATTCTTTTTAATATATATCTCAACTGTGCTACTCAGCTATTAACTTAGTCCAATGTATCTCCAAACCATTCACCTTAAAATTCTTTCTCGAGTTGAATCTCAACTCCTTAATGCCTCCCAAGCTTGATACTTACAATGTATAATCCTAATACATCCTTGTGATCATATCCCAGACTAATCCATTTTACATACCTTAACGATTCAGCCATAGTCTCGGTGAACATAGTTCTCCTTACTGTCTAATCATCTCTCTTTATCACACTACGAATGGATAGGCTAAGTAGTACTTGCATATTTTCTTTCAAATTATTTTAAAAAATTATAAATTGTGGCGATATAATTAAAATAAACAAAACCTTGCAATATACCGTTAGCCTTCCAAATGTAACCATACGAATCCTCCACTATGATGCACTATCTACACAACCATGTCAATTGGCCATCAAGGCCAATTATCCCAACGGGCAATGAACTGCACCACTCACACACTAGTGCGTGCACTGCACTCTAATCGACCAACCGGACCAATAGCCTTAACTAGGCCACAAGGTGTACCACTCTCGCAGTGATGCACACCAGTGCTTGCACAAGCACACCAATTGTACCAGCTAAGCCACCAAAACATGCCACTTGGACCAATTGGACGACCCCAAGTCCAATTGCATCCAAACAAGCCAACCATGCTTCTGCAGCGCCACTCCACTTATACCTCACAAAAGATGTAGTATTTCACACACATCTCCAATCATCATACTTAGTACTCCAAAACAACTCCATTATCCTTTATTTCAAGTTGTACACCAAAACCCCGCAATCACAACCATTTCCAAATCCACAACATCATTACTTACTTTCGTTAGCACCTTATTCCCAACCTCTCCATGCCATCATAGCATGTCCATGAATTGCTGATCTACACATCATAGACATAACATGTACTATAGCATTAATGCCATACAAAAAACAGTTGGTACATCATAGGCTAGAAAGCCTTCATTCATAGTTAGGGCCTTGGCTAGGTAATCCACAAGAAAATTAGATTCGCAGAAGACATGTTTGAAAGTTACAGTCCATGTGTGTTGTAGAAAATTTTGAATGGAATCCAGGACATCATAGAGAGCCTATAATTCTGCAATAAAGGATTCGTAGTGAGGAAATCTATGTGTGTACCCTTACATCCAATTGCCGGCTAAGTCTCGGATGACCTCATTGCACCAAGGATGAAGGAATCATTTGAACACTCCTTGCTTTGGTGTAGTCTACCCAAGTTGTCTAGATTCCGTTGCTTGTTCTACCCAAGTTTGGCGAGTTGGGAAGTCTCTCTCCACATAGAGTGTGCATAATAGATAATGGTAGCAATGAGTTGGTAAGGTGTCCTCGACAAATTTAGTTGAGTCAAAGACTAAAGAGTTCCGGTTCTTCCCGTTGAGCCATGCATCTATGCCAAAGATGCAGGGCCACGACATTCGAGGTTATTCCCGTATTCTGCTTTGAGGGAACTTTGAGTCCAGGCAGCCAAGTCATGACCAGGGAAAAAAAGATGTACGTAATAATTGAGACCAGACATTTTGCGCATACCTGTAGTTGCGTATGGCATGGAGTGCTGTCTCTGCTTCCTAATGGCATCGTGGACATGTTTCAACGGTTGCTATATGTCTTCGCACCCATTCAGAGTTGGTAAGAATTGCGTTGTGGGCGAGTTTATAAAAGAAAGGTGCGAGCTCGGGGAAGTCCATTCCATTTCCATATTGTATCCCAAGGTTCCTTTAGAGGGGTACATGGTTCTGCACAATAAGTTTATATGTTGATTTGATGGAACATTCACCAGGCCCAGTGCCATCCCATACTACTAAATCATCTTTTCCATCACACGATGGGATGTGGGATAGAGCAAGCAACCCTATAATGTTAGGGGAGGAATTGTCGTAAATTCTTTATATCCGACGACCCATCATTTTGAACATAGGACCAAAAATCTCTAAATTTGTAATCACCAGGAATCGTTTGGGTGGCGTATGAGAGTAGGTTCCCTACATTTTCTAACCAACTGTTAGTCCAGAAGCGGGCATTTCTACCATTGCCAACAATCCACGTAGTGCCTTCTTGGAGTGTTGGCCAGGCTTTACAAATGCCCCACTAAACATGTGAGCAACGTGGACCTGAAAATATTTTAGGTAAATAGTTAGTACCATCACCATATTTCGCTTTCAAAAACCTTACCCATAAGGAGTCAAGGTGTGTAAAAAATTTCTAGGCAAGTTTTATTAAGAATGCTTTATTGGCCTGCCTCATCGATCGAAGGCCAAGACCACCCTCATCTTTAGGTAGGCAAACCTTATCCCAGCTCACCAAAGAGGGTTTGCGCTCCTCTTTGGTAAAGCCTCATAAGAACTGACGAGCTTGCTTGTCTACTTCATCACACATCTAGTATGGCACTGACATCATTTGCATTGTGTAGGATGGTATGGCTTCTAGAATCGATTGTGTCAAGGTTAATCGTCCTGCAAAAGAGAGTGTAGATGCTTTCCAACCACTTAACCTGTTCCCCACCTTCTCCTTGATGAACTGAAACGTTTTTGCATTCGTGCATCCATGGATTAAGGGATTCCCAAATACTTGCCTAGCTGTTCGGTAGGTGGGATGCCGTTGTCCAAACCTCAGGTAGAATTTTTCAAGGCAACCAGAGTTAACATTAGCTTGTGACAAGCTAGCTTCAGCAAATCATCTACAAAGAACATGTGAGATATAGGAGGTCTTGTTCGTTTCACAACAAAAGGCAGCCATCTGTTATTACTAACCTCACATTTATTGCCTGAGAGAGGCATTCAAGACAAAGTACAAAATGTAGGGTGATAGAGGATATTCCCGTCTGAGGCCGCAAGAGGGCGAGAACGTACTAGTTTTCTCTCCATTGCAAAGTACCTGCATAGAGCTAAAGGATAAGCAAAAAGGGATTAGGTTAGTGAAATTCGGAGGGAAGCTAATGTCATTGAGGGTGTCTTGAACAAAATCCCAACAAATTCTATCATGGTTTTTCTAGATCGAGCTTGAAAGCCACGAATTTTTTTACCCCCTCTTATTGGTTTGCATCGAGTGTATTATTTCCTGAACAATGATCACATTGTGGGTAATTTGTCGACTTGGTACAAAAGAAGACCGAAAAGGAAGCACAAAGTTAGGCATTAAGGATTTTAATCTGTTAGAACTTTAGTTACATATGAAAATTGGGCAGAACTGTGTAAATGATTCAGGATTAACAAGTTTAGGGATAAGAACTAGGAGAGTCTTATTTTGTGACTCGCCAAAGGAATCTTTTGCCAGTGCTTCATTCACAAACTTGCAAAGATCCTCTTTGAAAATATTCCAATTTTGTTGGAAGAAAATCGTGGGAACCCGTCCATGCCCAGTGCTTTGTTAGGTCCCAAGAAATGCAGGTTTAACTATTATAATCGTCTCTTTAAATAAAGAATAATCTAAATAATGTGCTGTTGATCATTATAGACAATTACGTACAATTCTGTATACATCATTATAGACTACCAGCTCGTGCAAAGTAAAAGGCCTAATGAGAAATAAATGTAAAGAGAATTGACCATTTAACATACATAAAGCGAGACATTCTAAAAAAAAAAAATACATAAAGCGACAAATTATGAGAGCAATAACAATTCAATGTAAGAAAAAGGAAAGTAATTGGAATCTCAAAGTTGACTTTGACAATATATGCTTAGGCATCTAATGCATAATCAAGTAGCTGCCACTTCCATGAGTTCTCTTCGCAGTAAGGGAATCACACACGGGAACGATACACGAAGGAATGTATCGGGCGTGATCTCGTCTTTAATGTGATGACCTGATCAATCCAGTTTGTATCCTTTAAGCGGTTATAAATAGAAATGAAATGTTATAGCGTCATGAAGAGCAAGAACTCGAGAGGAAGAGACGCTTAACATGATTGTAAGAGTCTTGATGCGTAGCCAAGGATGACTTGCCTGCAGCTTCCCTGTAATTTGGGTACTCCTCCCTATATATGTACTAAGTGCAGTACCCATGCCTCGGTTTTCAGGCAGTCAACCTTTGGCTAACGTGACAGGCTCTTCTCAGTCATGCTAGGCCTTCTCTTCTTTTGTTAAGGAGGCTTTAATTAGCTTTTATCTGATACTGTGAACTTCTTACTTACTTTGGAGCTTAATTATAATTAAGGATATTTTAGGAGGGAAGACTTACACGGAGACGAGAGTCATGTTTGGTAGTTAAGGATGACTTGCCCGCATCATCTAAGTGGTAATGTGATCAGCAATTGAAAATCTGGTCGTGGAAACATTTGTTTGGCATTGGCCAGTCTCCTTGGCTATGCTGACATACTCTTACCTTTCACGCTAGCCTATCCCTTCTTTCTCATCAAGGCCTTCATGGAAATTACGACGTCTGTCGCTTTTGCAACGTTCCATTAATGTAGCAATAACTGGAGGACATTGTAACTTTCATTTTGTAGAGGTTTCAGTTGGTTATATATATGTTTATATAAACGTACATGAAGGATGCAAAAAGAAAGGATGTCTCCGATATTTTCAAAGAGATGTCCAAGATTGGAGTGGTTATTGATGTGTTCATTCCTGGAAAACTCACTTGGGGAGGATGCCGGTATTGCTTCGTTAGGTTTGAGAACGGTGGAAGTGCAACTGACCTGGTGAAGAAGATTAATAGGTCTAAGGATGTTAACGGCATGATTACTGCGAAGATTACAAAGAGCAGGCAGGAGTATTCTAAGGAAGGTGCTATGAAGAAGGGAACTGGAAACAGATGGGTCGAGCATCAAGGAAAGGTTAAGGAGGGATGTCCATATGTTCAACCAGTGGATACCCAACTTGTGAATGGTCACCAGTCCAGAAATATTGCCCTCAAGAACATATCTTTTGTGTTCCATCCGCCGGAGGACTGCCTTCAGAAACTGGGGTCCTGCGCTTTTGGGTTGCTGAAGACTGAGCAAGATGTTCTGAAGAGCTTTAATGGTATTTCCAGGCTAATGGGCTGGATCAGTGGAAGTCCATCAACATTTGTGGAGGAAAGTTTTGGGGCAGATTGTGTGCCGAAGCCCATCAGGGCTAAAGCGGTTAATACATAGAAGGGTTTAGAGGGGAGTATTTGGCAGTAAGAAAACCAGGAGAATTTCAATTCCAACGATGAAACGGCAGCGTCTCAAAATGAGGGGGGAGAGTTTTCTCTAAAAATGCTGGAACGAGCATTTAGATTAATGGTGGGGAGAGCACAGCTAAAAAGAAGTGTAAAATGGACAAAATCAGGGAGAAAGAAGAAATTCAAGAAATTATGTCATGGGGGTATTATGCAATCAATGAAGACTGGTGATAGTTCAACTCAAGATAGCGAGATTAAGGTGGGCAATAAGCGAGCAGAGGAGGTGTCTTCCTCTTCTATCTTCTCTTTTAAATCAGTAGAGGTGGATAAAACTATGGAGGTTGGAAGAGAGCTTGGTCTTGAGGTAGTGGGATGCAAGGATAAGGTGGAAAAGCTAGTGGAAGGTCTGGTGGATCAAGAAGGGGCGGCGTGGGTGAATGTTCAAGCTACTCTATAATCGTGTTGATGATACCGGTTAGCTTTCTGTGTTATGCTTAATTCCTATGTTTAGTCTTCTCTCATGGAATTCTAGGGTTATTGGGTCTGTCTAGAAGCAAAACTCAGTTAAGGAATTGAAAGTAAAGGTGGATGCGAAATTTTTACTTTTATCCGAAACTAAATGTGGAGGGTGGAGTTATAGAAACTACGCAAAGCTTTGGGGTCCTGGGATTTTCGAATTTATAGAGGTACCTGCTGTAGGTAGCTCTGGTGGCATATCTTTGCTGTGGGATGTTGATTACTTCCAGTATTCTAGGAGATTAGTCGGTCGGCATTGGGTCTTGGTGGAAGGCGTGTTTAGGGGAGGAAGTGGAATTGCAATTTGTGGGGTCTATGGACCAAACAACTTGGAGGAAAGAATTGGACTGTGGGAGGAGTTATTGGATGTAAGACGGGGGGGGCGGGGGGGGGGGGGGGGGGGTGGGGGGGGGGGGGGGGGGGGGGGGGGGGGGGGGGGGGGGGCGTTTCACCGTTTTTGGTGGTCGGTGATTTTAATGAAGTTCTATTGGCTGAGGAGAGACTGAGCGGGTGGATTTCAGTGAGGGGATCAAGGTCTTTCTCGAAGTTTATCTCTGTTGCAGCCTTATGTGAAGTGGAGTTACAGGGTAGGACTTTTACGTGGGGTAATTCTAAGGCAGCTAGCAAGATAGATCGAGCGTTCTTTGATCCAGAATGGTTTGTGATGTTTCCTTCTATTAAACTATGGGCTGAGAGCAAAGGGGGTTCAGACCACTGTCCGATTGTGTTAGGACAACAGCAATTGAAGTGGGGGGTGAAACCGTTCCGTTTTCTAAACTGTTGGATATCATATGAAGGCTTTGATGATGTGCTTAAGTCTTCATGGAGGGATGCAGGTAATCAGCTCCCTGGTAAATTTTGCATGATTAGGAAACTTGGCATTGTTAAAAAGGCATTGAAGGACTGGAATAAGAGGGTCTTTGGCAACGTGGAGGATGGCATAAAAGACTTGAAAGGGAAGATTGATAATATGGATAGAATTACGGATGGTAGACCCTTAAATGAAGAAGAATGCAATCTTATGCGTTCTTGGAAAATTGATCTTGGTAAAAGACAAAGATAGAAGGAGTGCATATGGCGCCAAAAATCAAGGGCAGTGTGGCTAAATTCAGGCGAAAAGAATACCAAATTTTTCCATGTCATGGCGTGCAATAGAGGTAGAAGAAATTCTATCAATCAAATTGAGGTGAATGGGGTTATTTTGAAGAATCCCCCTGATGTGAAGCAAGCGGCTAAGGTGTACTTCGAAAGTCTGTTTAAGCCCCTACAGGAAGACAGATTTAAATAGGATGGGATCCCCATCAAGAAAATCTCAGATGTTCAAGCAAGGAATTTAGAGCGTCCCTTCGATATCAATGAGGTGAAGGAAGCAGTGTGGGAGTGTGACGGGGATAAGGCTCCGGGACCTGACGGATTTAATTTCAATTTCTACAAGAAAGCGTGGGATTTCATATGCGAGGATCTAATGGGGCTAATTAATGAATTCTACTGCTCTGGTCGGTTACCACAGGGAGTGAATAGTGGCTTTATTGTCCTTATCCCTAAGAAGAATGATGCTGCAACATTTGATGATTATAGGCCAATTTGTTTAGTTCATGGCATCTACAAGATAGTGGCGAAAATTCTGGCTAAGAGGCTGAAATCTGTTATGGGGTGTGTTATTAGTGACAATCAGTTTGCTTTTATGGAGGGGAAGTCGACTCTGGACTGTGCACTTTTGGCTATGGAGATGGTTCATCAACTAAAAAAGAGCAAGGAAAAGGCTGTCTTGTGGAAAATTGATTTTCGGAAGGCCTACGATTCAATATCATGGGCTTTTTTGATGGATTTATTGGAGGATATGGGATTCGGAGGCAAATGGAGGAGATGGATTTGGGGATTATTAGCAACGCCAAGTTGGCTGTGCTGGTTAACGGCTGTCCAACGGAGGAGTTCAAGACCTATAGGGGGTTAAAGCAAGGAGATCCCCTTTCTCCTTTTCTTTTTAATATCGCAGCAGAAGGTTTGGCGGTGTTAGTAAATCAGGCAGTGAGTAAGGGACTGGTCAAAAAGGCCAGTCTCAGTCAAGATCTACCTAATCTACTCTAGTTTGCAGATGACTCATTATTCTTTTCACCGGATGACTTGAATTCTTTGTTGAATTTAAAACGTTGCCTGAGATGTTTTGAGGTACTTTCAGGACTTAGTATAAATTTTCATAAGAGCAGTTTGGTGGGCATTAACTTATCTGATCAGAGGACAAGGGAGTTGGCGGGTATGCTTTTGAGCAAGGCGGAGCATCTCCCTATCTCCTATCTTGGGATTCCTTTGGGTCAGAATATGCAGCACAGAAAGGCGTGGGATGGTGTGATATCTCGGATCAACAATCGACTTGCTAGTTGGAAAGGCAAATTCTTGTCAATTGGAGGAAGAGTAACACTAATTAGAGCCGTCCTTAGTAGTCTCCTAGTCTACTACATGTCTCTATTTAAAATCCCTGTTGGGGTGTTCAATAAAATCGTGAGTATCCAAAGGAATTTTCTATGGGGAGGAGGTAGTGATAAAAGGAAGATGTGTCTCATAGCATGGAGCAAGATTGCGAAGCCAAAGGAACTTGGTGGAATGGGAATTGAAAATATTCTTATCAAGAATAGGTGCCTTCTCTTCAAATGGCTATGGAAATATGTAACTCTAGATTCTGCATCTAAAAAAATCCCCATGTGGGCAGACTTGGTAAGAGATAACTATAGGAGTTACTCAGTTTCCTCTTGGCCAGCTTTCTGCGAAAGGAGGTCTTCTACTGTATGGAGAAATATTGTTTTGTCTGGGGAGGAATGCACGAATAGTGACATGAAGTTGCAAGACGGTTTGAGAATTGTTTTGGGTGACGGGACTAAGAGTAGATTATGGACGGATAGGTGGAAGGATGGGGTCTCTTTGATGGACTCATTTCCTAGACTTTTTGCGGTGTCGACACAACAATTTGATAACGTGAAGGATGCGGTGAAGTGGGTGGAGGGGAAATGGGAATGGGGTTAGAAGTGGAGGCGTCGTTTGTATAGCTGGGAGGAAGAGGAGCTAACTCTTCTTAACAGTTCCGTATCTGATGTCACTTTGCAGGAGAATAAGATGGATGAGTGGAAATGGAGTGCATGCCCTGGTGGCTCCTATACCGTTAAATCAGGTTATGTCTTATCCCATCAGTCGCGGCATGTTACTGCAGCAAAGCCGTGGGTTTGGTTGGGGTGTGCACCCTACAAAATTGAATGCTTTGTGTGGTTGGTAATGCATCAAGGGATTGCTGTCAGGTCGGTTCTCCTGAGTAGAAATATTATCAGTCTGGAGGGTGCTGTTTGTCCTTTCTGTGAATTGGAAATTGAAACTCGAGACCATGTGTTCCTGAACTGCTCTCCGGTATGGAAACTCTAGTGTACCTTATATAGTTGGTGGGGTGTCAGTTGGGCTTTGCCTTTGAGTCTTGAGGACTTTTTTGTGCAATGGATGGGGCTGGCCACTTCACCTAGGTTCAGAGCAGCATGGATGGTAATCTTCTTCAATTCGATTTGGAGCATCTGGTGGAGTAGGAACAAGTTGATTTTTAAATCAAAAGCAACAGATTGGGGTGTGATGTTTGACCTTATTTTGATGAGATCATTGTCATGGATTAAGGTGATGAGCCCTGAATTTCCCTTTGATTTTTCTGCAGTGGTAATATGTTCTGATAGTATAAAGGCTTGGAGAGGTCCTTCATGCAAGGTGAGATATGTTTAGGATCCTCTGCCAGTTTTAGGTGTGGGTATAGTTGTATTACATACGGCCCTCTTTATTTCTACTCATGTAAGTATCTTTGGCATGAATAAATACAATCGTTTCATCAAAAAAAAAACTCATCGTCTGTTGATGCAATGACATGGAGCAATAATTCTTGGGGCAGATGGTAACTAGTAACTACACCACTTTTTGGAAAGAGTTAATTCAACCACTCAAGTCGAATATATAACCACATCGAATTTAATATCGGCAAAGTAAATTGTATCGGTAGTCATTTCTGAAGCGATTATAGCTAAAACTACACTCTAAGGTTGTGATTTATTCCTTTTGGAATGGGATTGAAATTTGGGTTTTTGGTACAGATGGTATCCAACTTTCTTACGTTTGGTCAATCGTGTACCTACAACTTTTCTCGAGATATTTATGTGCCTAGAGTTTTAGCGGGCAGGTCAATCATGGGTCTCGGGCAGGGTATATACTGACGTGGATGCTGCCCAAAATTGGAATATTGCCCGTTGTCCAAAACGACGTCGTTTCACATTTACGTGTCAATCATGGGTCCCACCCATTACCCAACCCATTCCTTGGCTTCTTATCTGGTTCTATCCTAGTGTAAGCTTTAAAACCCAACCAACAACCCAGAAAAAATAGGATGAAATTTATTTCCTTTGTCTTAATAGTTTTTAATATTTTTCTAGGTCCTGAATTACCTTAATTTTAAATATTTTTCTATTTTTCCTTTTCATATTAAAATCAATTTGAGAATGTAACCGAGTACATTCTTATTAAAAAAAATTGAATGGGAGGTATTAGGAAGAGAGAATAAAATAATTTTTCCTATTCAATTCTGTTTTTGTTTGCTAAAATAATTATAAATTTTTAAATAAACATTAATTATGTTTATGAAAGAAAATAATTTTTTCAAAAAGGAAACTAATTATTATCTGTGATTGAGAAAGAAATTAATTGTCACCATAGATCAAAAAAATTATTATAAAAGGAAACTTTGACCCGATATTAATTTGGTAAATCTTGGATTAAAAATATTCTACAGCCGTTTGAAATTTCAAATGACAAAAAATAACAAATAATAATTAAAAAAAAAACCCTAACCATCCCCCTCTCTCTTTCCTCAACCTTGCACCTATGACCATCACCGCCCCAATCTCCGATCACCACTACTGAGGAAAAAGGAAAAAAGTCCCAATTGAAACAATCAACACCACGACCACCATCCAAGTATTTTGTGTCCTTCCACCGCCGATTTCAAAACCCAAAAAAATTTGGCCTGTTTCACAACGACCGAACCTGAGATTTGCAGCAATCCAATGCCACCATGAAACAGCCCACAACCACCTCGAACAGCCAGCAACATCCTGTCATTCTCTGCCAACAACCTCTCTAGCTCCTCTCTGCTCTCCACCACAAAACACGGCTTCCACTTCTTGTAATCCTCCACATCCTCCCCTCCTCTTCCTTCATCTACCTCCTCTATGTTATGACTTAAGTCTACGAAGATTTTTAGATAATGGATTTAGGAGTGGGGGCATCGGTGGTCGATGGTTGGTGATTGGTGTTGGTAGTGATAGGTGTGGTGCAGTGGTGGTGGTGGTAGGTTGATAATTGGTTAGAGGAGATGCTGGTGGTGGTTGTGGAGGAGATGTTGGTGGTGTTGGAGGAGATGGTGGTTGTGTGGTGGTGGACATAGGGGGCTGGTGTTTTTTTTGGGTTGTTTTAATTTTTTTATTTTTTTTCTTTTGTTGTTAACGGAGGACAAGGGGTTTTTGGTAGGGGTGAGCAAAAAAACCGTGCCGATACCGACCGAAAACCGATGGTATCAGCTCGAAAATCGCAGGGTTTTAGCGCCACCCCCTCCGACTGTTCCGTGCTGTTAAGCACCGCAGCACTTATCGGTTGGATGGGTGCTATATCGTCGGTTGACGGTATTGCCGAACCGACAATCCAACCACCCCAAGCAAAACTTCATAAACAACAAAGAAAACTAATAGTTAGTTTTTACTGCTTACTTGGTGGGTCGAAAGCGGCGGTGAGGGACAGTTGGGCGAGCTATGAGCCCTACGGATCAAGAGGCAGTAGTCACAGTGCTGAAGGCTAAGCTTCCCGGCGGCGGCCAGTGTGGGTGAAGCCGATTCAGGGAATAGACAATGACGAGAGAGTTTTGTATTTGGTAGGGAGGTTCTGTTTGACTTCTCGAAATTACTCAGCCCATCCCTAAACCAAGCCCACCAGTTTTTTTTTTTAAAAGCAAGCCCAAAACCCAAACCCATGCCTATACAACACACGTTTATTAATTGTTTACCCTAAAATCACAAAACTTTCACTTCCCTCCCGTCTGTGTCTCTCGCGCAGGCGGCGCAGTAGCTCTCGTCTTGGCGTCCATCGGCTTTTGAGGTGTCGCCGCCCTATCTGGTGCGCTACCCTCTCCATACCTACCCTCATTTTCCACCTCTCTCATGCCACCAGCCCCCTTCGTCCCTTCCTCAACTCTCGCCTCTATGCTCCCTTGCCGAGAAGTTGCTCTTGCTCCTTCCTCTACTCATCCTTGTTGGTTGTTTTTCTTATGGTAAACATGGATTATATGGGTTGGATTTTATTTTTGGGTGTTTTTATATGTCATTGGGTATTGTTGAGAAAGAAAGAATTGGTAACAATTTCAACCTCTTCCTGTTGTTCTTTTAATCCTTCCCCTTCTTCCTGTCGTGAAAAAAAAAGGTATGAAATTAGTTGTTGTATTCGGTCGGCACGATATCGACTGAACCGACGTCGGTATTGATCGGTATCCTACCGATCGGCACAAGGTGTGGAACGGCACGACATCGGTCGGAAAAAAGGGCCTTCGGAAAAGTCATACCGATCCCTTATCGGCACGGTATGTGCCGTACCGACTGATTGCTCACCCCTAGTTTTTGGGCTAAGGCCTCACCTTTTGTAACTATTTTGTAGTATTGATAATGCAATACTGATCCCGGTGTTACACCAAAAAAAATATATATTTTTTTTAGAAAAATTGTTGATTCGAATGATTGATTATTTAATCTTAGATTATTTTTTTATAAAATAAATATTAGTTTTAAAATCCAGAAAAGAAAAGAGAAGATTAAGGATAGAATTAAGAAGAAAAAGGAGAAGAGAATTTAAGACTAAAGGAATCAATATGTCTATTTTTTATTTTATAAAATAATTATTATAAGTATTAATAAAATCATTTTAAAATTTAATTTGGTAGTTTTTTTAGAAATTTGATTAGGCTATGGATCCGGTTTGTGTTAATCGCAATAGTATTTTTAATTTAATTTAGCATGTAAAAAAATTGATTTAAGGTTTATAATTGGGAGTTTGGGGCATATGTCGGGCTAGGGAATTCTCTGGTTGAACCTGTTAAATCGGATGGAAAGCTACTAGGAGAATGTGGGACCCACACCTGCCACATGGATGCTAAATGACGTCGTATCGTGGTGATACTACGTCGTTTTGGGCCACGGGCAGGTACCCGAAAACGGGCAGAAACCACATCAGCACATGCCCTGCTCGAGACCCATGACTGACTTGGGGTTTTTGGGTTTTTTGGGCCCCTGTGTTTAGTGGTTTGGCCAATATGGTACCCCGACATTTTTTTTGGCCGGGCATATGCCCCGAGATTGCATGGGCAGGCCAAACGTATACCCCTGGTCAGGCACCTCCTGACGTGGAGGCTGCCCGGGTATTTGCGCGTGTTACTGTAGCAAAACGACGACGTTTTAAGTGAGAAAACGACGTCGTTTCATGCCACGTCGGACACAGGTGGCTTAGTGGGGCCCACTTCACTCAAAGCCATTCCTATAAAACAATTTATGTATTTATGTCAACTTACCCCGTCTTTGCAGGCGAGGTGGAAGCGAGCTCGAGGGCGGTGGAAGGGTGGCTAGGCGCATCGCGACGGCGTAGCAGGAGGCGGAGGAAGAGGATCCGCGGGTCTCACCTCGGGTCGTCGGCGCGTCACGGCCGGTAAGGCGGCGGAATCAGGCGGGGAAGGCGGGGTTCCGGTCGCGACGATGAGGAGATGACGTTGGTGGCGGCGGTGGCACGCGACGCGGCGCGGATCGACGGCGTGTGCACAGTAACCGGGCGGAACGAAGGTGATGCACTGTTACTCCCCTTTTTTTTCTTTTTTTCTTTCTTTTTCTATTTTTCCTCATTTTTCTTTCTATTTTTCTGATTTTCCGAAATTCTTTTTTTTCTTTTTTTTCTTTTTTTTCATTACTTCTCTGTTTTTTTTCTGTTTTTCTTTTTTTTTCTATTTTTTTTTCTTTTTCTTTTCTCTCTTTTCCTCTCCTTTTCTCTCTTTTTTTTTCCTCCTCTCTTCCTCTCTTCTTCCACCGACTGCCTCCTTCCTTTATAAACTTAAAAAAATACTATTACACATGTGAATGTGTAATAATGCAGGCGGGTCCGATCCGGACCAGAAAATAATCGATACCCTCTTAGTTATTTTCCGGTGTGATTTTCCGAGAAATTCCGAAACCCGAAAAATACCAACTTAGTTTCGAAAAATCCACGGAAAAATCACGAGCGCGGGAAAACCCTCGGTTTCGAAAAACGACTCCCGATTTACCTTGAATTAATTACCCAAGATTAATTCAATAGTAAATCACGGTAAAAAGACTTCTACAGTCCCGGTAAAAATCCAAAATTTTACCCGGGCTGTTACACATAATATATATATTCCAGATTATGTATTTATTTATTTTATTGTTATTATTATTATTTTTTCACCAAATGGGTCAGCCCACAAACCAAATCCATAGGTCAGCCCAGGAGCTTGGTCAGGTCCATGTGCAAGCCCATCTCGGTCCTGGCCCAGATCCTGACCTAACCCACCAGCCTGACCCGTGGTGCAGCCGGGTCGACCCTTCCAAAACGGGTCATCTTCAACCTTGCTCACCTAGGCTGGTTGCAGGGCTGCGGCGCGTCCACGGCAGGCGAACAGGGCGACGTGACGGCACGACGAGGTGGAGGCGGCTGCAGGGGACGGTGTGGAGGAGAGGAAGGCGGCGCGGTGGCAATGGCGGTGGCTGCAGATCATGGAGGCGTCACTGGAGGTCGTCGGCAGCGGCAAGCTTGCACGGGCGGAGGAGACGGCGTCGGGTCACTGCGGTTGGGACCGAATGCGACTTGGTGGTGTTGTGGTGGCAGCGGGTCACGCGATCGGTGGAGATGCGGCCCAGACTCGCTGCAGTTGTCTCGGCGGCGTCAGAAGCGAGGTACGACGAGGAAGGAACGGCGGAGGCTCTGCATGCGGTGGGTGCTGCACGCGGCGAAGAAGAGAGAGGAAGGAGGAGAAGATGGTGGCGAAGAAAAAGTTTATTCATGGATTTTTTATTAAAGGAAAAGTTCATTCTCTAAGGCCTGTCATGCTCTTAAAGAACATTTTTGGGGACAAGGTTATACGCGCTTGACTTGGATTTTGTGGGAAGCTTAAACGCAGAGGCACGGTTGCATGGCTTAATTTTCCTTCTTGCAGTAAATCAGAGCATATAGTCCTCGCTGGACAAACCTCTAATCCATGCAACATATATAAGGTCCCAAAAAAGCCAAACCTATAATCTCGAATTCCTGCTTTATTTTCTTTCCATAATTCATCAGCTTTTTGCGTTCAATAAAAACATTGAGAGAAAACAAATTGACCATCCTCTTTATTGTTAGCATATAAAATCATTCATGGGTTTATCCACCAGCTTGGTCCCAGGACCATTATGACAAAAAAGTCAGCTGTTCAAATACCTGCACCTCCCTCCACTATATACGGGCTAATTAGAATAGTATTTATTCAGCTAAGTAGCTAGAAGGAGGCATGGGAATGGTTCTTCCTCTTTTCTTGTTTCAAGGAGAATACAATGGACACTGCAATTTATTCCTGAACTCCAATGTCAATCCGAATGTTCTATTTGCTTTTATTTTTGACCAACAAACAAAAGTAGGCATGGGAAAGAAAATGGGACTTTTCCTCTTTTCTAATAGAGATAAGGATTAGCTTGTTCAAAAGATGTTGTTCACATCAATAACTCTTGTATTAGATAACCTTTTGTAACTGTAATTATCTACTAACGTCAATATATACACACTAGGATGGATGCAGTCATCATCCTGGTATTCAATCCTTTCATGGTAGCGGAGCGGGTACTCGTTTTTTGAATACTAAAACCTTTCCCTCTACATCATGTCTACCTTACCCTCATCTTCGCCTTCTGCAATATCATCTTCTTCATCCTCTTCCTCCTCTTCTTCTTCTCTTCCCACTGCCTCTGCACCAGTGTTTTCTTCCATGCACTCTGTGTTATCTATTAGTAACATTAGGAATTATGTTCCTGCTGTTCTTGATTTTAGTAATTTCTTAGTGTGGCAGAGCCTTCTTTATACTGTGTTTGCCTCTCACCAGGTCTTGGATCATATTGATGGAACCAACCCACCACCTGAACCTCTTTTGCCTTCTGATGACCCGAATGCCCCCTCTTCTCCAAACCCTCTCTATACCAACTGGTGTCAGATCGATAACACTCTCGTCACTTGGATTTATGCAACTATTTCTCCTGACATTCTCAATCACATTGTGCGTCCGGGAGCTTTACCAACTGCGCGGGAAGTTTGGTTGTTCATTGAACAACTTTTTCACGATCAAGTACAGGCCCGATATATGGAGTACCGGACTGCTTTTGTTACCTCTAAGAAGGGTTCCAAACCAATGGCCGACTATATCTACTCTGTTCGCCGCATAGCCGACAACCTTAAATCAATCGGCCGGCGCGTCAGTGATGATGATATCATCATGCAGATTCTTGATGGTCTTCCTGACGACTACAATGACCTGGTAACCCTTCTTACCTCTAAATCACCCTTACCTTCCTTCTATGAGCTTCGTTCCATGCTATTAGCCCAAGAGACCCGCAAAACCAAAACTTCCTCTTCATCCAGTGTTACTTCCGAGGCTCTCTTCACAAACACTCGTGGTAGAGGCGGACGAGGAGGACGCGGTGGTCGTGGTGGTCGTGGTGGAGCGCCATGGCATTCTTTCTCCAATGGCTCTCAGTCGAATCCTCTTATAATGCCCCTCGTCCTAATTTTAACTACAAAAACTCTAATCCTCATTCTAAGTCTTCCTCATCTTCTTTTCCTCCTTCAAAACATCACCAACCATCTTCTTCATCTTCTTCCATTCTGGGTTCTCGTCTGGTTCAGTGTCAGATTTGTGATTACTATAATCACACGGCAAAAAACTGTCCCCAACGTTCCTTTGCTGGCGTTCATGAACAGCAGCAGCCTTACTGGTTCGCCGACACCGGTGCAACCAGCCATATGACTAACAACACCTCCTCTCTTGACTCGTTTATTGAATACAATGGGACGGATTCCGTCCAAGTTGGAGATGGTATTTCCCTTCCCATCACTCACGTTGGTTCAAAAGTTTTCTTTGTTGGTTCCCATGCTTTTGTTCTCCTTGATGTATTGGTTGTTCCTAAACTCACCAAAAACTTGATTTCTGTTAAACGCTTTGCCTCTGATAATTCATGTTCAGTCTTATTTGATTCCTCTGGTTTTTCTGTGAAGGGTCGTCTCTCTCCCACACCGATTCGGTGCAATGATCCTGGCTCGTTATATTCCATTCAAGTCTCGGATTCCAGCGCGAATCCTTCACACCATGCTTACCTTCACCATCGTGTTTCTGGTTCGGTTTGGCATCGCCGGTTGTGTCACCCGGGAGCCCCTGTCATGCATCGTTTTCCTTCGTTAGTCTCTTCATTCAATAAAGATTCATTTTGTCATGCTTGCCAGCTTGGCAAGCAAACCCAGTTGCCGTATCATGCCTCTTCAGAGCCTTGTTTAGGTCTTTTTCATATCATTCATTGCGATGTATGGACATCTCCGGTGTCTTCCTTTACTGGTTTTAAGTATTACGTCCTATTTCTTGATGAATTCTCCAAGTATTGTTGGATTTATCCTCTTCGTAATAAAAGTGAAGTTTTTTCCAAATTCAAACAATTACATGCTGAACTTCGGACTCATTTTATTGCCCAGATACGTTTTTTACAAAGTGATGGCGGTGGTGAATTTTGCAATAAAGCTCTTGATGATTATTTGGTCAGTCATGGAATCTTGAGACGAGTTTCTTGCCCCTACAGCCATCCCCAAAATGGAATGGCTGAACGCAAGCATCGATCTTTGTTAAATTCTGTCCGTCCTATTCTTTTTCAATCCAATCTTCCTACTTCTTTTTGGGTGGAGGCTTTGCACTATGTCAATTACATCCAAAACCGGCTTCCTCATGTTTCTTTACAATGGGATAGTCCTTTCTTTCGTCTATATGGCCGGCCACCTTCTTTCGATTTGGTTAGGGTTTTCGGGTGTGCTTGTTACCCACTAAACATGACTCCTACTCGGCACAAACTTTCTCCTCGTTCCGAACTCCATATTTTCCTGGGCTTGTCCTCTTGTCACAAAGGGTTTCGGTGCTTCAACCCTACTTCTCGTAAAGTTGTTGTGTCGCGCAATGTGATTTTCAATGAAGAGTCTTATCCTTATTCTTCTTTGGCTTCTGCTTTCCCACAACCCTCCTTTACCTTTGATCCCACGACAGTATTTACTCTTCCACAAATCACGGTTCCATCAATATCATCTAACCCCGTGAGACTACACTCCCACACTAATCGAATTACTACTTCCCAAGAACCAACCCTACCGCTAACACCCTCTCCAAACCTTTCGGACGACACTCATATCCAAACTCCTATCCACACACAACAACCTGATACCCATCGCACTCAAACTTCTCCAACTATATCTCCTCCACCTAACACTCAAACTCAACCTAATCCTATAGCCGAGAGCAACTCGACCCCAACCAGCCATCCCATTCCTCCACCACAAGCACCACCAGCTCATCCCATGACCACACGCTTGCGTGATGGGATCAGAAAACCAAACCTCAAGTATACATTCTTGGCAGCCACTACACCACCCGATACTGAGCCCCGTACATACCAACAAGCTTCAAAAAACGAGTATTGGCAACATGCTATGAAAGAAGAATACCAGGCACTCTTACAAAATCACACTTGGTCCCTAGTCCCACCTCCCTCCTCTAAGGTGAATATTGTTGGTTCACGGTGGGTTTACCGCCTAAAATACAATGCAGATGGGAGTCTGGCCCGGCATAAAGCGCGTCTTGTTGCATAGGGCTACACCCAAAAACCAGGGGAGGACTATGATGAAACCTACAGCCCAGTAGTCAAACCAGCGACCATTCGCACCGTTCTCAGCCTTTCGGTCTCTCATGGCTGGGGGATTCGTCAATTAGACGTGAAGAACGCCTTTCTTCATGGTTTCCTAAGCGAGGAGGTGTACATGAGGCAACCCCCTGGATTCGAGGATTCTACGCGGCCTGGTTATGTTTGCAAGCTCAATAGGGCGTTATATGGCCTGAAACAGGCACCTCGTGCTTGGTATCAGCGGTTTGCAAGTTTTTTGATGTCTAAACACTTTCGGGTTTCCCATTCTGATGCTTCTCTTTTCACTTTGCACTCCCCTCAAGGTACTGCTTTCTTGTTACTTTACTTGGATGATATTATTCTCACAGCCTCTTCTCAATCGCTTCTGCAACAATTGCTTGCTCTTCTTGACCAAGAATTCTCCATGACCGATCTGGGAGAGTTATGCTACTTTCTTGGCATTCAAGTTGAACGAGTTCATGATGGTCTCTTATTACATCAACAAAAGTATTTGAAGACTATTCTGGAGCGTTCTGGTTTTAAAGATTTCAAAGCAATTGCCACACCCATGCAGCCCAAGCTTGCTCTTTCTCTTCATCATGGTGTCTCGCTATCTCCAGATGACCAGCGGCAGTATCGAAGCATTGTGGGTGCTCTACAATATCTGACTTTCACGAGGCCAGATATTGCATATGCTGTGAACTCGGTATGCCAATTCATGCACGCACCAACAACCGAGCACTGGAAGGCTGTCAAACGAGTGCTTCGGTATCTTGCAGGGACTTCTCATTATGGATTTCTCCTTCGACCAACTTCGATTGACAATCTGGTGGCCTATAGCGATGCTGATTGGGCTGGTTGCCTGGACACCAGAAGATCAACAACTGGCTACTGTGTTTTCCTTGGCGAGAATCTCATCTCTTGGACCGTCAAGAAACAACCGACGGTCTCCAGGAGCAGCACTGAATCTGAATATAGGGCACTTGCAAGCGCTGTTTCTGAAGTTACATGGTTGCGAAATCTACTCTCTGAACTGCGCTTTTCTCCTCGCCAACCTATTACTATCCACTGCGACAATCTCTCTGCCACTTTCTTGGCCAACAACCCGGTGCAACATCAAAGAACTAAGCATTTGGAGATAGACCTCCATTTTATTCGGGAGCGTATTCACAAGGGTTGGATACAGGTGGTTCACATCGATGCTACTAAGCAATTGGCGGACATCTTCACAAAGTCACTTCCTGCCTCCTCTTTCCAAATGTTAAGAGACAATTTGAGTCTGGTTAATTACACCACCCTCAAATTGAGGGGGAGTAATAGAGATAAGGATTAGCTTGTTCAAAAGATGTTGTTCACATCAATAACTCTTGTATCAGATAACCTTTTGTAACTGTAATTATCTACTAACGTCAATATATACACACTAGGATGGATGCAGTCATCATCCTTGAAACGCCCCGACCCGTATTTACCGTACACAGTAAACACGTGCCGGAACTGTGACAACCCAACCAAAATAGGACCAGCATACAGTGTGAACTACGATAACTCGGCCCAACGGCCCAAAATAGTAAAACAACATAATTAACAAATCTGGCCCAATGGCCCAATAACAACGGAAGTATGCACAGCGGAAGACTTATAAAGACTCAC
>JAKUCV010001052.1:0-30452 GCA_028386065.3 Turnera subulata | reverse complement strand
GCCGGCACACACGCACACAGTGACGCACCCCCACAGAAACACCCCGGCAGCAACCAACACGCAAAACCACCACCACAATCGTCGCAACACCGTCAGCCCGGAAACCAACACAACCGCAGCACGCCGGCGACCCCAACGACGCACGCACGCACGCCCCCGGCCACAACCCAACAGCACACCACCGACCCATCATCAAGCAAACCCATCAGCACGAAGGAATCCCAAAAGAAAAAAAAAACGAGAGAACAGAAGAGCAATTAGAGGCGGCGGTGCTTACCGGAAGAAAGAACCCGGCCGTGAGGAGAAGAGAAGGACCAGCGGCGGCGACGGCTTGAGAGTCGTGCAGCGGCGGCCCTGTGTCTTTGTGTGTACCAGAAACGCGAGAGGGAGAAGGGAACGGGAAAAGAAAATGAGGGGAGGAGAAAGAGGGAGAACGAGGGAAGAAGGAAGGGAGAGGGAGAAGAAGAGGAAGAAGAAAGGGAGAGAGGAAGAAGGAATAGGGGGTAGACGGCGGCGGCTAATGGAAGGAGAAGAAGAAAAAAGAAAAGTGAAGAAAAGAAAAAGAAGAGTAGAAAAGAAGAAGGAGAGGAGAGGGGGTCCGGGTAGGGTTTTTTGACCCACCAAGCCAAAACGACGTCGTGTCGTTTAGCTTGGCGCGGTCAACCCGCCCCGTTGACCCGCAGCTTTCTTTTTTTTTTTTTTTTTTTTTTTAGAACCCCAAAACGACGCAGTTTCGACCATATCATCGTTCAAACCCCGTTTCACCTCGAAATGAGTCCCCGTTTCCGACGAAACTCAAACCCCCTATAACGCCAACCTAAATACATTATTTCCAAGGAAAATAATTTATGTCCATAACCAAAAATCCGGAAATTCCACAAGGGCAAAATTGGAATAAATTTTTAAAAATTCCGAACAATCAAATTATGAAAATTCGGGGTGTTACAGTTGAATCTACCTTTCCTCTTGTAAAGCAATGTGAAATCAAATATGAGCTTAATCTATCATACCGAGCCCTAGGTGCTTGTTTAAGACCATATAATGCTTTTTTCAACTTAAACACATGTTGTGGATGCTCATGGTTTTCAAATCCTGGAGGTTGCTCTACATATACTTCTTCCATGATATATCCATTTAGAAGTTAACCTAGATCCCTACACTTTAACCCCTTCTAACCCCGCAATTGAGACTGTGCATAAGCATGTAGCCGCAACAATGGCCCTAGAACTCCATGAGCCCATTGATCCATATCCTTCTGGTGATGGAGAAGAGGTTGATGAGGAATGCTTTTGTGTTAGCACACAAGCGATCCATCGTAGGCCACCATCGTCTACATCATCCGTGGAATTCGATTCCTCCAACATATTCGACTTTCCCATGGGATGGGAAGCTCAAGTCGATGGCATCGCCAATCTCAACAAGACCACCGACAAATTACTCTCTCAAATGGATAAGTTTGTTGGCATTGTTGATAAGTTAGGGAGAGTCATGTGCAGTAAATTGGATGAACAAGAGAAGACCATCGTGCAACTTAGGAAGAAGATAAAAAACATAGAGAACAAACTTGCCAAGTAGTTTCATGCATCATCATTCTATGTGTTGTGTTTTTTATTGCTTTATGTCTTTACTTTTATAGGATGCAGTCAATGCTAGTCATCCTCGTGGCAATTTAAATCTCTTGTCAAATGTGTTTAATTTTAGTGTCAAGAACACCTAGTGGCAATGCAATTTCGATTTCTCTATCTCTCTTATAGTTGATTCTTACTTTCTCTCTTACTTGGATTATCTTTTGTTATGTGCTATACATGTTTCAATCTAAGTTTGAGGAGAGTGCCTCTCCTTTGTGCCTATTTTTTATCCTTTGTTTCTTTTCTTTCATGGCCAATGAGGACATTGTCCGATTTAAGTTTGAGGAGGGGGAACAAATTTCTTTGCAATTTGTTTGTTTCTGTTTTGTGTCAATAAAGAGCATGTTTTTGACTTTAATATATTGAGTATGCATATTTTTGATTCTAGATTATCTGGTAAAAAGCCATTACCTTTTTCAAAAAAAAGAATTGTTTTCAAAATCGATTTTAAACTTTATTTTACAAAATTGTTTTTTCAAATGGTTCTCAAAATTATATTTTCAAATTTCGTTTTCAAAATTTTCAAAAAAAAATTGACAAAAAAAGTTTCAAAAAGAAAAACCGAAAAGATTTTCCTTTGTTTTTTAAATTGTTTTCAAACCCATCATTCTATGATCAAGATGTTTTTGTTGATGGATAACCAAGAGAGTTATTTTGAGTTTTTGAATTTTTTTTCTTTTAGATGCAAGAAGTTTGATTTTTTATTGATCTTGTGTTCATGCTTGGTTATGATGAATTCATGCAAGTTCTAGCATTCTTTGCCTAGCATTTTTCGACACCCTATGCATTATTTTTAAAAATTTTGACGTCAACACATATGTCCTAGAACAAGTTTTCAGAACTTTTCAAAGCGAATTTTTCTCATAAATGCTCAATGAAAGAGATGATTTAGGCATTCTTTGTTTGAACCAACAAGCCAATAAAAAGCCTATCCATTATCATTATCTCTTGTTTAACCCCTTTCAAGCCTTATAGCTACCATTCTTTTCTTTCATTATCCATACCCTATTTTTCAAAGTTCCTTAAGAGATTTTTGTTCCATGTTTTTATCAAGATTCTTTCTATGATAAGTGCAATTGTACTGTTTCTTTTCACATCCAAGAAGATCTATGCATTGAAGATATTTGCACTTTCAATTGTTTCAAGTATGTTATGGAATGTCAAAGCGCAAAAAAAAAAAAAAAACAACTGATGCACATGGAACATGCATAGTTTTAAGCATGATTTTACATATACTTTCTCTCGATTTATCATGACTATATGTCTTACTTTGCATTATTTCATCATATTCTCTTAAATCCCATCCCTTATTGTATGATTAGTGATTGGAGGTGCATTTTGAAAAATTTTGGAGATTTTATTAGAGAATTCGATAAAACAGCCTCTGCACAGCATGAGCCTGTTTGACAGCCTATTGTTCTCTGCAGAATCAGTAAAAGGCCACGAATCCCCCTCCAATCATGTGAAGGCCCTCTCCCCGAGGGACCCACCAAATCCAGGTATTGTTACATCACTCCCTCCGCCCGATTAAATCCTTTACCATGTTGCAGCACTAGGGATTCAAACTCGGGACGCGATGCTTTTTATCCCCCTCAAGGAGAGCACCTTCACCAATTCTTCTGCAACTGAGTTGGTGAAGGTGCTCTCCTTGAGGGGGATAAAAAGCATCACGTCCCGAGTTCGAATCCCTAGTGTTGCAGCATGGTAAAGGATTTAATCGGGCAGAGGGAGTGATGTAACAATACCTGAATATGATGGGTCCCTCGGGGAGAGGGCCTTCACAAATCACAAGTTATCCACAAGATTTCACCACCTTTTTCATCATCCATGAAGCCATCACGCCACTCCATCAATCTCAAAAAGAGCTGAAATCAATTGCACAAAAAAATGGGAAGAAAATCGCATACAGCCTCAGGCACAGGCCCAGCACAGGCTCAGCCTGTGGAATCTGCAGATGACTAGAAAGCGAAGATAAGAATATTAAACTCAGCCACTTGCAGAGCTTCACCACTTGTAGAATTTTCAACTCTGCAATCATGACCTGAGCGACTCAGAAGACTTTAAGCATGGGAAAGAGGGGACAATCTTCTCACCTAAAGAATTTAACAATTAAAGAACTATTACCCTCCCCCTAAGTATTCAAAAATCTGCAGATTTGCAGATTTCACCCATTCAGCACACCTCCCATGCTGCCTTACCTCGAGGAGCAAGATGGGCAACTGAAGCTCAACTGGCCCAACTGCCATATCTTCCAGTACGTGGGAGAGAAGAGAAGAGAGGAATCTGCACCATAAAAGTGAAGGAGAAAGGAAGAACAACAGCGAACTGGACCCCTCGATCAATACCCATAAACCTGCAGAACTTTGGAACAAAAGGGTTAAAGGGGAAAACACATTTCTGCAGCCTTTTCTGGGCAGAAATCGTGTTGTCCCTAACCTCCAGCTTGGTTCCAAACATTATACTACCCTTAGTTTTTTTTTTTGATTTTGTAAACTTGATTATGAACTAAACAACCCCTCTTAGGTTGAAGGGGTGAAGCATGTCTCTGTTCTTAGTGCAATAAATTGCTCTTCCTATGTTCTTAATCGTTTTTCTTGTGTGGTTGTTGTAAACTCCCTCCATGTTTGAGTCTTGATCAAACCCATACATGATTATAGGTAGCTTGGTGAAGGACCGAAAGGAGAAACCATAGTTGCTGGAACATCAACAACCAACCCTTAGCTCTTAGTTTCGAAAGAAATTAGGAACTAATTGAGGAATTAGCCTCAACACCAATTCTTAATCCCCTTAGTTTGACCGATGCGAAAGCATTAGGATGAGTGAGAACTTTAGGAGGAACCTGTGAGTGAAAACAAATGGGTTCAGTATAGGTTGAGAGCGCCTACAAGAACCAATTTGTGTAATTGACCTTGTGTTCTCGACAGGCTCAGCCATAGGCTCAGTCACGGACTCACCGCTGTCTCAGCCTGTTGCAGCATAGTCAAGAAAATGACACCATTTTTAATCTGATTCTTGATTGATTATTGAGCAGTCTATCTTAAATCTAGTAGCAGTTTCGTGAAGGACCGAAAGGAGAAGCCAAGTGAGCTTGGCCAACAACAATCAGCCTTCACTCCCTAGCCGTTCGAAAGAAGATAGGGAGAGACTGTGGGTAATTAGCACCAACACCAACTTCACCTCTAAGTGGACGTCTACTCTAGTGACAGGGGGTAGATGGAAGCTCAGAGAACTATCAATAAGATCGAAAGCCGTTGGTAGTACCTTAGTTTGGGAGCCCCTTCAAGACATCTTATTAAACACAGGGCGTCACACAGGCCCAGCCTGTGATGATGCTGTTGAGC
This sequence comes from Turnera subulata, assembly GCA_028386065.3. Lineage (NCBI taxonomy): Eukaryota > Viridiplantae > Streptophyta > Magnoliopsida > Malpighiales > Passifloraceae > Turnera > Turnera subulata. The sequence continues at coordinate 25,483 of JAKUCV010001052.1, read as the reverse complement.
AATTTAGAGCATCAAGACAAGACATGTGAATCCCTGGAAGCCTAAGATTTCATCAAAACCTAATTTTCACCTACTTCAACATTACTATTATTTTTTATTCTCTTGTTTAATTTAATTTCGATTTGCACTCACCCCATAATCCATTTTGTTTAATTGTCTCAAGCCTAATTCGTCTATGGTAAGGAGTGCCAGATTCATCCCAGTCCCTGTGGATACGACCTTGATAGAGTACTACAACTACCCTGTGCACTTGCAGGATACACTCTAGAGCCACTATCAACAACAACAAAAACAACAAAAAAAATCGGCAAAGTCGATTCAAAAAAAAAGAAGAAAAAAATTCTGCAAAAAAAATCCAAAAAGAGATAGAAATTGTGCAATCAATGGTTCCTGAAACAAGTTAAATTTTTTTTTATGATCACATGATGGATGTTATTTCAAGACTTGCACTTTGAGAAACCCTTGTCAATTTCTTGATAATGCATATTGCAATCTTTTCTTAAGTGAATTTTTGAACTTTGATTTCTCCCTATACATTTTCTTTGATCAACCTTTACTCGAAACCCCATTACAACCCTTTGTAAAGTCCTATTGATCTTTTTGAGAGTGTTTATTCATAATAGTGGAGTTAAGTTCTGGATTTGCCTATGGGACTAGTTTTCCAAATTTTCATGACGTCAATTCATTCTTGCTTGCATATGGGAAATCAATTTTTACTGAGTGATTTATGTGAAAGCTTGTACTGGTAAGTCTGACTATGGCATGGACGCTTTTTTATGAAATTTTCTTTCTTTCTTGGCATTTGACCTTAAATTAATTTTCATAAGCTCTTGGTGATTATCTTGGAAGTCTTGATACAAATTCCTTTTGATTGTGTGATTTGGTGGAGATTTTAAAAACCCTCATTTGGTTTATTTTGTTTAATTTGCTTGAGGACAAGCAAAGTTTAAGTTTGAGGAGATTTGATAACATCTAAATGTTAGTGTTTTTATGATGGTTTTGAATGGCTTTTTCCATGTATTCTTGATTGATTATGTGTATAATCTTTATATTATTGTGTGTTTTCATGCATTTTGTCAATTAGTACTTCAATTTTGCTGATTAAGTGTTGTTATCAGGAATTTATCGTTTTTATTGAAGAATGAAAGCTTTTTACCCAAGTTTGGAAACCAGGCCCAATTTTAGAAACTTTCAGCAGTGAGCATAGAGGACTATCTTGAAGATTTCGAGATTTCTAGGAATCAAAATTAAGTGAGATCAATTGGTGACAAAACTAGACTTCCAGATCTTTCTGTGAAATAAATTTGATAATTTTTGGACGTGTGTACAAGGAGCAGTAATTATTTTAATCCAGCCCAGGATGCAGATTTTTCTGTGCCGACCCCGAACCAGAGTTTCGGCGATATCTTGGGCTACAAAAGTTAAATTAAAGAGCTCTTTTTATTAAAAGAAATATGAGAGAATTATCTAGAACTTTGTAGAAGAGCTCAATGCCCAGTTCGGACGTCTTCGAGGAGTTATGTGGCGTGCAAATTTCTGGTCAGAAAACAGGCAAAAGTCCAACTTGGAGTGCAAGTCAAGAATTCAATTTCCATTCAAAGTAGGAGAGCCCCACCGACTTCCAGCAGCTAAAGACAGTATAAAAGGACACCCTAGATCGACATATTTAGGAGGCAGAAGTCAGAGGGCGAAGCTCTGCTGAATTGGTTAGTTATTAGGTCACACACACTAGTAGGGTTAGGGTTTTCTACTCTTTTGGATCCCCTAGGTGGTACCGAATTTCTCATCCAATTTCAAAGGTTATTCCCCACAATAATTCAACGTCTTTCCAGAAAGAATTGAAGGTTTAAATTCATAGAATCATCAGTCCAATTGCAGCAGAAATCGACACCAGGAGAGCATAAGTCGACGCCATCATCACCAACACAAATCGGCTACCCGACTTCACTATTCCTTCCACTTCTCGATTTTCTTTATGTTAAATTGTTTACTTGATGAATTCTTGTGAGAATTTGATGATTTTCTATTTTATTATGAGGAACTAATTCTCCAATCTAGGATTAGGGATGTAGCCAATTAGTTCTATGGTTTTGTTATCTATGAATTGATGTTTATTTAGTTGATTGTGTTGATTGTTCAACCTATGTGTGCCGAATTTTATTATCTACTTTGGATTGATTCTTATTGATTGCAACATGCGAGAGCTGCGTGATTTATATGATGATACCTAGAAGAATGTAGATTGATTGATGCTAAAATATGCAAGAGCTGATAGTTTCTTAGGGATGGATTGATTGTTTTGTGCTTAATGAGTTTAGTATTGATGCTAGGCTATGCGAGAGCTAGGTAGTAATCTTTGCTGAATATTTGATTCAACATGCGAGAGCTGAGGATTTAGACATTAGAAACAATTGCCCACAATCACACATCAGTAGGAGATATCGACATCCAAGCATAATAAACCTAGATAGTAATTGTGTGAACCCCGATTTCCTAGATTCCTTTAGATATTGATAGAACTTTGCTTTAGATTAAGTTTGCGATTTTATTTCTTTTATTTGTTAGTTTCGACATCACCCTACACCATCTTTTATTTGATTTGCCTAGATAATTATAAGCTGTGACATTAGATAGTACTTATTTCCCATGTTTCGTGGATCGACCTTGATTAGACTACTACACTATATAGTACATTGTGCGCTTGCAGTTAACAATCGTTGCGTTTACTCATGAGTTATTTGTGTTTCGTATTGTGAATTGATCAAGAATTATAAATTTGAAAAAGTCACGCGTAGATAAAACGCATCATGTCTCACTTCTGGGTTCCTGACATTCTCAGGTTTGGGTTGAATGTGTCTGGGTTGTTGGTATTTCTGGTTCCCTCATATTCTCACAGATTCTCTCATGGTCTTGTTGGAAGGGAAACTCCTTGGCTGTCTGGATTCTATGCCCCTATTTACTGGATTTAAGGGAAATGATGCGTGTGTTGTGCCCCTTGAGACACACAAATCAGAAGTGGGGTGTGTTGCCTCTAGCTTCTCGTCATGGTTTTAGAGATGAGGTTTAGTGCGCCCCGGGTTTAGAATCATTCATAGGCGTCCCAGCCTATAGCCAACTGGTGATCTTTCTAGTTTGAAACGAATGAATGGGCCTTCCATGCCCCTAGGAGTCAATCTATCGGAATGGGATAGCATGCCCTAACAATTGGTTCAAGCCTCACGGGGTAACATGCTCCAATAAATCTCTCAAATCCATATGGGGGTAGCATGCTCCAGAAAGCTTGACTCAAAAGGTAGGGTAGCATGCCCCTTGCAACCTCATCAACCCGGATTACGGACCCGCCGTGTCCTTAATATCATAATGTAGGTTTAATCTCAAGATAGATGTGCCTCTATTGTGTGTTGTCGAATTGACAAGCTAGAGAAATAAGGCATGACAAGCCCCTTGTCTATAATTCTCATTATCCACAAGATTTGTTCATGCTATGCCCCTTCAGCTAATAACCCTAGGAAGTGCAAGTATACATCAAGTGATGAATTCACATTTTTGCCTCCCATATTAATCATTTGTCCCCAACCGAATCCACCTTATCAATGAACCCGAGATTTTACATAATGCATGAGCATGTCTAAAATGTGTTCATCTCTTCAATGCATGAGCGTGCCCCTAGTTCCTACATGCATGTTTGATGCAAGTGCTTATGATGTATTTTTCCTTTTCCCCCTTCTCCCTTTTCTCTCGAATTTTTTCCTCATCATGTTTTCCTCTCTTTGTCATCCATCTTTCCCCCTCTCGAAATCTCCCCTCTTCTTCTCTCGTTTTCTTGCTCCTCGTCTCTCCTCTTTTCTCTTTTATTCTTACTCTCCTTTCCCCTTGAATGCAAGTGCAGTCCACTTCTACATGTATGTTTAGATGGATGTGCTTTTTATCTAGAGATGGTGCATTTGTATGTGAATGCTCCTAGTATGATGCATGAGCATTGAAAACCATCCGAGCTAAGGTGAGAGTTAGATAATTTGAGAAAGGCGAGTTATCCAATCAAATTCACAAAAAGCCTCAAAGAAGAAGATTTCCAATGACTATGAACCCTATTCATTTCAAATGTTAGCTAGGACCCCATGAATGGACAACCCTTGTTGAAGAGGTTTAATGGATGAAGACCCGTAAAGTGAAATCAATGGATGAGTGGATACCCCTTGAAAAATAGATAGAGGCGATGTGCCTAAATGTTTGCCCCTGACTACCTAAATGAATCTTTCTCATAATGATGTTGTCAACCCCATAGATTCCCCATGTCGTTGGCTGCTATCCCCATGTCCCCCTTGGCCTTAACTTTTACCTAGGTCGCCCATGTGGGTTTTCAACCTAGTAGGCTTGTCCTAACTTTTGTCTAGGCCACCCTTTTCGGGTTTTCAACCTAGCGGACCCCATTTTCTTTCTCCTTTTCCTTTCTCCTCGTGGGGATAACAACCATAGGCATAGAGCACCAAGATCATAAAGTTTGGGCAAGATGAGGGCCGCTCGGGCTGGGTGCACTCAAATGACCAATGTAGAGGTAGACCTACCAAGAATCACATGTCTAAGAGACCAATGAAGAGATGTGCTTTGTGATGACCGGACTCAAAATGAGTTTCTAGAGAGAGACAGACTTGACCAACATCTACAACTTCATGAATCCAAACTACATGTCTGAGTGAAGGGAACTTATGACTACAAAAGAGACCTAAATACAATCAACAGTGTGGCATGTTTAAATGACAATAACCACAATCTTTCCACTGAGTCAATCTGGGAACCACAATTTACAGATCAATCCCGTTGCCGGATTACCTACGTATCTGTGGATGTGGTGTCCGGTTTGAGATGATGGTGTTTTGTGAAAGGCTGAGGGTAGTGAGTACTCAGTAAAATGGTATTTTGTGGAAGGCTGAAGATAGTGGGTGTTTGGTGTCTAGTGGGAAAACCCTTGTCCTCTTCATTTACGACTTCTTCTTCCCATCTTGGTTTCAATATTCATGCACTAAAGGTTTCTTCCCTTTCCTCATTTTTCCCTTTTTTTGTGTTTTTTTTTCCTTTCATTTTTTCGGGGAGGGTGACATCTTTTTTGAGCAGGCATGTTTTGATGGAATTTATCTTGAAGCACCCTTTCTTGACAAGTGTTCATGTCATGCATGATAGGGTTAACATGGAGGTTGGGCTAGATTGGTGTCAATGTGGGTATGTGTTCGAAGGTTGATGTCGACAAGTGTTTGGGAAGTGGGTTAAGGTAGGTGTTTGGGATTACATCCACAGAATCAGGTTTTCGTAGTTTGTTTTTATGGTCCCCTAGATTGACCCAATCGAATATCATGAAGTCATGCACAACTTGCCCCATATACACAGAAGATAAGGAAAATTAGAGTTTTATTCCTTATGTGAAATATTAAAGTACAAATGATGACCCTGTTGATTGTTGGACATAGAATTTAACCCTTGCTCCCTCTTGACTCAACCTCTAGACTCTAAAGAGCAACTATATCGCCTCTCCCTATTCTTGGTCATCGTTCTACCCATGCTTAACAAATTGGCCTATGGTCTCTACTCAACTTCCCCCCACACTTACAGTTCTCATCTCATTGCCCCCATGTTAGTGCCGCCTTGTCATTGCTCCCATCACCCCTTTCATCATCATATCCCACGGTCATTCCCTTGCCCATCATCAGTTCTCTCTCCTGAAAGTTATGACTCACGACTGTTCCTCCCCAAGACTGGATTTGCATTTCCACCCATCAGTAGGCCCCTTAGCTTGTCTGAGCTTGTGTACTCAAACCTCATTACCTCGGCTCAGCTTTGCATCCCGATTCCATGGCTTTCCAACTTGGCATTGCAACTTCAAAACTCAACTCGGATACCCCACTTGGTCCCTCAATTCAGGTCATCGACTCAGCTTGACAGTTTGATCCCTCATCATATGGCTCTTCTCTCAGCTTCTCATCTTGGCTTGTCAACTCAGTTCATAGGTAAGAGTCGGGGCTTACCTCTTCGTCCTTGAGCAAGGTCCGATCAGGTCACCTCATTTCACCTCTCCTTGTAATTATTGGGGCTTACATCGCCTCTCACGAGAAGGCCCGAACATCAACTCTCCCCATTCATTGTCCCCTCGCCATACCCCGGTCATTTCATGTACTCTTCTTCCTGGTCTCTCCCTTAAAGGGTGGGATTTGTATTTCTTCCCTTGTGATGGTCTCTTCGGTTCGTCTTAGCTTGTATACTCAATCCTCATCAGCTTGGCTCTGCTTTGTATCCCGTCCCTTGGCTTCCTAAGTCGGCATCTCAACATAGCAACTTGACTCGGCTACACGACTTGGCTTTTTAAACCAGCCTATCAACTTAGCACACCGGCTTGGCCCTTCAATTTGATTCTTCATCTCGACTTCTTGTCTTGGATCATCGACTCGATTCACAAGTAAAAACTGGGGCTTATATCTGTGCTTTTGAAGAAGGTCCAATTAGATCACCTCGTCTCACCTCTTCTACTATAGTTACTGGGGCTTACTTCTCCTCTCACGAGAAAGCCCAACCAATTCATCCCATTTCTCCTTTTCTGCCACAGATATTGGAGCTTACATCTCCTTTCACGAGAAGGCCCAAAGTGACCCTGGTGTCTTAAGTTGATGCCTCGTCACTGCCTCTGTCTTCTTCCCACCTCTTGCCTTAAGATACCTCCATGACTTCTAATGTCTTCACCATCTCCCCATCTACTAAGATTCATCGCCTTGTGATGTATCCATCATCCCTAATATCCTCACCAGTTCCTTCCAACTAAGGCACTACCCACCCCTGGTGTCCTAAGGGTTCAATTCTAAGGATAGAATTCATGATCATCGCGAATCCTAGACTCGAGCTTTGTTTTCTTTCAAGACATTTGAAAACGGTAGGAAAGTGTGATGGAATACATTCGCAAAGCATGTTTCATTATTCTTTCAAAACATTTTTCCCTTTTCTTTCTCTCAAGACTTAAGCCCAAAAATGAGGATTTGAAAAAGTGAGACACCCTAGCTCGAATTCGTGTTTTATGCTTTGAAAAACGTGTAATGCAATGCTCAATGTATGCAAATGTAAATTTCCTAAGACACGGTAGACCGACTGAACATATGTGCCAACTAGGAAACAACGCTAAAGATCTAACATCGGCCTAAATATGTATACTTACTCCCCTAGGGTTCCTTTCCTAGACTCATCAATTCACATCACGTGATGTAGCACCTAGCGCAAAGCTAGCACGATAGTCCCGCTAACTCAGGGTATGCAGCTAGTTGGGGACTAGAGGTTGCCGCTAGGGAATAGGTTCACCTACTCACATGTGAATGGATATCGCGTGAGGTCCAAGGCCCATTAATTCCCAACAATACTAAGCATCGAGAAACGGGTTCACTCAAGCCGCCATTGCTTAAAAAAAGCATTGTGGTGGACTTGGATTCCCTCACCCTCTTACGGTAGAGGCTGTTAGCCTAAACATGTGTTAAGTGCTTAATTAAGTAATTAATTAAGACTAATCTTGTTTAGTATATTTTTGATGATTTTTCAATGGTTATATTATTATTTTGATGATTAACAAACAGTATGGAAAGCCCTAGTGTGTTTTAAGCATTTGCAGAAAATTTGGTTTCTGGCAGAGACCAAATACCTTAAAGATTTGGCTTCAGCGTGGCTTTTCCGTCGAACCAAAATGTCGTTGTCTGGGTAGTTGGAGAAGTGGTCCCGAAATGTAGCTGACTTTTGTGCAATTAAAGCAACGGATTTACTTGGTCTCCAAAAGTCAACTAACGGTCAGAAAAGTAGTCCTCACATCCACTTTCATGCCTCAACGAGCTGGTGGTCCTCACTTTCATTTTTGGGGACACTTTTTGAAGACTAAAAGAATAATTTCTGCCCAAGTAATTACCAGTTATGGTTCAGCCAAATGCCAAATGTTGACAGTTCTTAAATGAGGAAAGAAGTTAAACTTGTGCGACACCTAGAAGCAATCTAGCCGTTGGAAGACACTCCTCCCCATCCTTTGAATCTATAAAGGATTAATGTCACATTTCGTCCCTGTGTTGCCCCCTCAAATTGAAATTCATCCTTGTGTTGAGTTTTGATTGGTTTTGATCCCTCAGTTGGTCAATTTTTTAAGGCTTTAGTCCTTTTTACCGATTTTACCCCTAAATTCAACCCTTTATTGTTCAAACCAGTTTACCCACCCGTAATTCGACCCAACTAACCGACCCAACCCGGAACCCTATTCAAAAATCTCCAATAAACAAATAACTCTACCTCCCAACATCAAAAATTTTAAAAACATAAAAAAATACAAATTATTTTAAAAAAATATTTAAAAAATAAAAAAATCATAAATTAAATTATTTTTTAATTTTAAAAATTTGAAAAATTAAACATATCTTCTCTACTTGTTTTTTTCTATTTTTTTTATTTTTATCTTTCTTCTTCTTGTCCTCCTCCTCCTTCCCCTTCAACATCAAAAACTTAAATATTATAAAAAATACAAATTATTTTAAAAAATTTTAAAAATTAAAAATCATAATTTATATTATTTTTTAATTTATAAATTTGCAAATTTAAATTTTTTTATTTTCTCCATACATCCAAAAAAATTATATTTTTTTAAAAATTTAAATTAAAAAATAATTTACTTTAAGATTTTTTATTTAAAAAAAAATTAAAATTTTTTTGTACTTTTTTTATTGATTTCCAAAATTTTGATATTGGGAGATAGAGTTATATATTTATTGGAGATTTTTTAATGGGGTTCCGGGTTGGGTCGGTTTGTTGGGTCGAATTTTGGGTGGGTAAATTGGTTTGAACAATAAAGGGCTGAATTTAGGGGTAAAATTGGTAAAAAGGACTAAAACCTTAAAAAAATGACCAACGGAGGGATCAAAACCAATCAAAACTCAACACAAGGATGAATTTCAATTTGAAGGGGCAACATAGGTACGAAATGTGACATTAATCCAATCTATAAATAGAGGATTGAAGCCTCACAGCAAATTAACTTGGCTATTCAAGAGATTCTAAGTTGAGAAAAAGAGCTTACCTTGTGAGATATTCTTCTGCTTAATTTGTGTAACTTCTTGAGTCAGTCACTCTTGAAGCTTTGCTTTGGGAAAGATTGTAATCAACAGGTTTAGGGGATAATCTTGTTAGGAAGACAAAGCTAGGTTCAGCTTTGGGTTAGAATTAGCAAGTTCAACCCGCAAAAACTTGTGTATCTTAGGTTATTTGGCTTGCCTGTAAAAGCCAAATTTATGGATAGTTTACAAATCCTGAAGGGGGGATCTTTAGGTTGTGGATGTACTCCTGAGTAGGGAACCACTATAAATTTCTTGTGTTCTTTGCTTTTCTGCCTTCATTTTGCATTTTCATTTAAGTTTCACATTTGGCTTCTGTGTCGAGCCAAATCTCAGAAAACCTGAAATAGAAGAAAAGCTAATTCAACCCCCCCTTCTTAGCCTTTTCTGGGCAAAGAATTGGTAGCAGAGCTGCGTTCTCATTCTAGTGGATTAACCTCCAGAGAGAAAGATTATGGCTTATGAAGGTACTAGTGTCAACAAAGCTCCATACTTTGATGGAGTGAACTTTGACTATTGGAAGTTTAGAATGAAGTTCTTCCTTGAAGGGAAAGATCTTGAGATGTGGATTATTGTTCAGAGTCCCTATACCAGACCTCAAAGAGACATGCAATTCTGGTATGAAGATAAGCTAAGGAGAGCTAAGCTTGATGCACAAGCCAAAAATATACTACTATGTGGTATAAGTGAAAGTGAGTTTCAAAGAGTCTGTTCTTGTGGTACAGCCTATGAAATTTGGAGGCTTCTTTGTGTCACACATAAAGGAACCAACCAAGTAAAGGAGTCTCGGCTCAATTGCCTAATGAGGGACAATGAGCTCTTCCAAATGGCTGCTGTAGAAACTGTGCAAGAAATGGATACACGCTTCACCATTCTTTGCAATGGTTTAGCTCTACTTGGTAGGCCCATCACTCATAGAGATAAAGTGGCAACGATCCTTAGATCTCTACCTGAGGAGTGGGAGCCAAAAGTCACAGCTATAAAAGAAGCTCAGAATCTGAATACTCTCACTTATGATGAGCTCATTGGCAAGCTTATAGTTCATGGTTCTAAACTAGAACCAAAAGAACCAAAGAAGAAAGATTTGGCTCTTAAGGCGGACCAAGAGTCTAGTGATGAGTACAATGATACAGATATGGCACTAATCACCAAGAAATTTGTCAAATTTCTTCGAAAGAGAAGGCAAACGAAAGGAAAGAGTTGCCAAGGTGCCAAATCGACTGAACAGAAGAAAGACTCACTGGTGTATTTTGGCTGCAATCGAACAGGCCATATCAAGTCAGAATGCCCACATCAAAAAGCCAAATTTGATTTCCCAAGGAGCAAAGGGAAGAAAGCTATGTCAGCATGGGATAATTTGGATTCATCAAGTGACTCTGATTCTGATGAAGCAGTAAATCTATGCTTAATGGCTCGAGAATATACTGAGGTGAACGATTCTCTTGATTACACTTTTGGTGAACTTCAAGATGCATTTGAAGAATTGCATGATAAGTATGAGCAAGCACTTAAGAAGAATATTTCATATAAGAAAAGTATTGATCTGCTTGAATTTGATCATACATCTCATAAAACTGCATATGAGACTTTTGAGCATGCACATACTGAAAGTTTTTCATCAAATATGTCCTAAATAGAGTCTCTTTGCGTCCATTAATTGAAAAGACACCTTATGAGATTTGGCACGATAGAAAGCCAAATATTGCATATTTTCGCACATTTGGCTCTAGGTGTTACATCTTGAATGCTAAAGATAATCTAGATAAGTTTCAAGCTAAGTCTGATGATGGTATATTCCTTGGTTATTCATTGAGTAGTAAAGCCTATAGGGTATATAACAAAAGAACCATGGTTGTTGAAGAGTCCATGCAAGTGGTGTTTGATGAGATTAACTTGAATGATTTTAGTGATGATACAGAAATTAAGTTTACCTTTGAGAATCAGCCATAGGTCATTGATGAGACAAAAGATGAGCAAATGCTTGATCCAATTGCGGTTCAATAACATTTGGCTTCTCCCGAGCCAAATGTTCAGAATAATGATGTACAGCCAAATGTTCTGGAATCTGGTTCAAACTCATAGCCGAGAAACTCAGATGTTCAAGCACCCAAAGGACATTCAATTGAGGCTATATTAGGCGATCCTAGAAGAGGAGTAACCACCAGATCCAGATTACAAAATATCAATACACAGCTTGCCTTTTTGTCTCAAGTTGAGCCAAAAAATTCCAATGATGCTATACTTGATGAAAATTACGTGATGGCAATGCAAGAAGAGCTTAATCAGTACGAGAGAAATAATGTGTAGGAGCTTGTTGCAAGGCCATAAGACCATCCTATCATTGGAACCAAATGGGTCTTCAGGAACAAGCTTGATGAATCTGGAACTGTGGTAAGGAACAAAGCCCGAATGGTTGCACGAGGATACAATCAAGATGAAGGTATTGATTTATGATGAGACCTTTCCACCAGTAGCTTGACTTGAATCCGTTCGCATGCTGCTTGCTTTCGCTTCTTTTAAATCTTTCAAACTTTATCAAATGTGTAAGTATCCGGGCATGCAAACTTAACAATCAAGTGCAGCGGAAAGACCCGGAAACCTTGGAGGATCCAAGTGAAGCAACCAAAGAGAACAACAAAATCGTTCATACCTGAAACGGTTAATATCTTTCACCTAACTGAAGAACCGAATCAGCTAGAGCCGAAAGAATATCCTGCTCCTCTACAGTATCCACACGAACCGTCAATCACCGGCCGGAATCGTCTCACGATCTCCAACCCCCGAGCACTCCCGAACCGTGGTGCTAGCTACGGATTTTCGGGAGCTATATGTTGTGTTTGTGGTATCTCTTTCTTTCACAAAGAAGAGAGGAAGATATGTGTGTGTTTCTAGCTCTGAAAAACTCAGAATTCAGAATACAAGAAAGAGTGAGAAGGGTCAAGAGTAATCTGATTACTCTTCCCCAAATTAGTGCTAAGAGACAGTGGGATAATGGCCAACATGATGGCCCATTACCTTATATGATTATGTCTCCACATAACCATGTCTCCACTAATGTACACACACTCATCACAGCACTAATTTGGTCCAATAATTCTGTCAATAGCTGAACCAAACCAGCCCAGAATGACCCTGGTCCAACCACAGTCCAACCATGGTCTAACCACACCTGTTTGAACCATGGTCCAACTACGGTCCAACCACCTACTCGAATCAACGATTCTATGTGTGTGGCCCTGTAGGCACTTGTAACGTCCGACAATAATTGTAAAATCTCATTTTACAATTATAAACAAAGAGCGGCGTCTAGCAACACATCATTGCTACCCGAACGACAAGATAAGTACTGATTCTATATGCCTCGGAACATGTCATCATCCTTTCGTCCCATTATCAAGATTAAACCGAGACATGGAAAACGTCAATCTCGTATATGTTTAATCTTAGTTTCTTGATCCCCAAGTTAACTTTGTATAACGGATACTAATGATATCACCGTATCATATAATCCGAGCATGGCCATGCATTTTCAGTTCAACTCTATCAAGAGGCCCAACTGATAATATACCCGTTATATGGGTCGGACTAATCCCATCTTGATCATTCAAAACCCACAACACATTTATCATATACCCAATGGTTACCCTTAAATCCACCCAGTTACGGATGACTAGGAATAATATCAAAGTATACGACTCATATGTTGGGAACCTTGATTACCTCAGGTCTAAGGACAATACATATAAGAACCACTAATGACAATCACAAAAAGTTCCATGTAGGGTTCTTATGTGGGTCGGTCCAGTCCACATGTTCTCTAACTTGTACCCGTATGTAGAATTCATATCTCATATAATTCTCAACATACGCTAGTCTTAATTTATTATTACAACCCATCCATAATAATAATCGACTAGGGACATTTTAAGAATACAAAGTATTCTAGGGTTATATAGGAATAAAGTGTTTTTTCATCCTTGTATTAGACCTCAAAGTTTGAAGTCATCCCTCTATTAGATTCTGGCTTGTTTCAATCCCTCTACTTGTGAATTTTGTCTTATTTTCATCCTTGTATTTGCCTTTTTTTCCTATTTAGAGGGATGAAAACAAGCCAAAACCCATGGACAGAGGGATGAAAACAGACCAAAACCAATACAAGGATGGCTTTCAACTTTATGGTCTAACACAAGGATGAAAAAAGGCTTAAATCCGGTTATAAATATGTGCAAGCGATTATCTCATAAACATATTTATTGGAATAACCTCAATGTATATACATGACTACAATCATCCATTGATTGGCTTTTGGGCATATTACTAACAATCTCCCACTTGCACTAAAGCCAATCATCCATGTATCTAATACCAATGGATGTAGCATGACCATCATGCTTCCACTGTGTGAAAAGCTCAGCCAAAGGATCTGCTACATAGTTCTTAGAAGGAACTTTGTACAGCCTCAGTTGTAGAATTGGCAACTGTTTCTTACTTAGAACTCTTCCAGCTCACAGCACCATCTCCAAGACAAAACACATAACCTTATTGCGATCTAAAGTTATCCCTGTCTGTTTGGAAGCTAGCATTGTGTAACCCTTTACAACAAGATCATCAACGCTTCCATAGACAAGGAATGCATCATTAGTCCTTCTCAAGTACTTAAGGATGTTCTTAATCGTTGTCCGGTGACTCTCACCGGGATCAGATTGATATCTGCATGTGACACTCAAAGCATAAGCGACACCCGGTCGAGTACATAACATGGCATACATGATAGATCCTATTGCTGAAGCTTAAGGGATCTTACTCATCTGCTCTCTCTCCTTCGATGTACTAGGACAATGATACTTAGAGAGAGATACGCCATGTGACATAGTTAAGAATCCTTTCTTGGAATCTTGCATGCCAAACCTCTTTAGCACTTTGTCAATATACGTACTCTAACTTAGCCCGAGAAGCCTTTTGGATCTATCTCTATAGATCTTTATACCTAACACATAGGCAGCTTCTCCTAAGTCCTTCACCGAGAAATTCTTCCCTAACCAAGTCTTTACAGACTGTAGTGTCGGAATGTCATTCCCAATGAGTAGAATGTCGTCAACATATAACAACAAGAAAACAACAGTGCTCCCACTAACCTTCTTGTAAACACATGGTTCATCTTCATTCTTAATGAAACCAAACTCTTTGATTACTTCGTTAAAACGAAGATTCCAACTCCTAGAAGCTTGCTTCAACCCATAGATGGATCTTTGCAACTTCCATACCATATTAGCATTCTCTGGATCGACAAAACCTTCAGGTTGTGTCATGTTCACATCCTCTAAAAGATTTCCATTAAGGAAAGCGGTTTTGACATCCATTTGCCATATCTCATAATCATGGTATGCAGCTATAGCTAACAGAATCCGGATGGAATTAACCATGGCAACTGGTGAGAAAGTTTCATCATAGTCTATACCATGAACTTGTTTGAAACCTTTCGCGACCAATCGCCCTTTATAGGTAATCACATTACCATCCATGTCGGTCTTTTTCTTAAAGACCCATTTGCACCCTATGGGTTTTACCCCTTCGGGTGGATCAACCAAGGTCCATCCATACCTTGTTTTCATACATGGATTCCATTTCTGAATTCATGGCTTCTAGCCACTTCTTAGAGTCGGAACCCGCAATGGCCTACTGATAGGAAGTGGGCTCATCCTCTTCTATGAGCATCACGTCTCCAGTATGAGTCATAAGAAATCCATATCTCTCAGGCTCATACCGAATCCTATCCGACCTACGAGGTCAATGTGTTATAGGTACAAGATTCTCATTCACAACATCTTGTGGTTCCTGTCCTTGTTCCATCTCGGCCTCTAGATCTCGAACTTCTTCGAGTTCTATTTTCCTCCCACTGATTCCTCTAGAAATAAATTCTTTTTCTAGAAAAATAGCAGTCCGAGCAACAAACACTTTGTGGTCGGTGGGATTACAGAAGTAATACCCTTTAGTTTCCTTAGGGTATCCTACAGGAAGCACTTCTCGGATTTAGAGCCGAGTTTATCTGATGCTTCACGTCTCACGTAAGCCTCACAACCCCAAATCCTCATAAAAGACAAATTGGGACGCTTCCCAGTCCATATCTCATATGGTGTCTTTTCAACCGATTTCGATGGAACACGGTTAAGTGTAAAAGCAGCACTCAATAATGCATGTCCCCAAAATGAAGAAGGAAGGTCAGCTTGACTCATCATAGAACGAACCATGTCTAGTAAAGTTCTGTTCCTCCTTTCGGACACACCATTCCACTGAGGTGTTCCTAGTGGAGTAAGTTGTGTTACTATACCACAATCCTTTAGATGATCAAGAAAATCTTGGCTTAAGTATTCACCACCTCGATCAGATCGAAGCATCTTAATACTCTTGCCGAGTTGATTCTGTACTTCATTCTTGAATTCTTTGAACTTTTTAAAGGATTCTGACTTGTGTCTCATTAGATACACATAGCCATATCTACTGTAATCATCAGTAAATGTAATGAAGTATTGAAAACCACCTCTAGCCTGTGTAGACATAGGTTCGCATACATCAGAATGTATAAGACCTAATAAGTCCGAAGCTCTTTCTCCTTTACCAATAAAGGGAGCTTTCGTCATTTTGCCTAATAAGCATGACTCACATGTCTCAAATGATTCGAAATCAAATGAGTCTAAAAGTCCTTCTTTGTGGAGTTTAGCAATACGAGTCTCGTTTATATGGCCCAAACGACAATGCCAAAGGTAGGTTTCATTAGAATCGTTCATTCTAACCTTCTTCGTATTAACGTTATAGATAGGCGTTTCTAGGTTTAGAACATACAAACCATTGCTCAAATATGCACCACCATAATAAAAATCATTGAAATAAATAGAACAACAATTATTCTTTATTACAAATGAAAAACCTTTCTTGTCCAGACATGATACAGAAATCAAATTTCTGCTTATGGTAGGTACATAATAACAATTGTCCAGTTCTAAAACCAAACCACTCGGTAAGGATAGATAGTAAGTTTCTACGGCTAATGCAGCAACTCTTGCTCCATTTCCAACACGTAGGTCTATCTCACCCTTTGCCAATACAATTTCTCAGTTCCTTCACATTTACTCAAATGTGAGAACCACATCCGGTATCTAATACCCATGTTGCAGAGATAGAGATATTTGCTTCTATAACGAAAATCCCTGAAGTGGAAGTCTCACTTCCCTTCTTCTTCTTTACCTCTTCAAGGTAAACAGGGCAGTTACGTTTCCAATGATCGGACTTCTTGCAATGGAAGCATTGACCTTCCTTTGCAACACCACCTTTGGGTTTCAGCACTTATGAAGAAGAAGCACCAAACTTTTTGGCAAATTTCTTCACCTTGCCCTTACCCTTTCCCTTGCTACTTCCAACCATCATAATGCCGTTGGATTTGTATGCCTTCATTTGTTGCTCAGCTGTTCCTAACATTTTGAGCAACTCAGACAAGGATTTGTCAAGATGATTCATATTGAAGTTAATGGCAAATTGGCTGTAACTGTCCGGCAACATTGCAGGACTAGATCAACAGCCAACTCCTTTTGCAAAGGAAAACCAAGACCCTCAAGGCTCTCAATGTATCCAATTATTTTGAGCACATGAGGTCTAACGGGTGATGACTCGGCCATCTTGCATTGGAACAACGCCTTAGAGGTCTCGTACCTCTCATGCCTTGCTTGCTCATCAAAGAGCATCTTTAGGTGTTCGATCATATCGAACGCCCCCATGTTCTCATGTTGCTTCTGAAGCCCAAATTCAATGGCTATTAGCATAAGACATGCGATATCCAATGCATCATCAAGATGCTTCTTATAAGCATACCTTACTGCCCTAGGAGCATTAGGCGCCAGTTCATTCGGAACAGGCCCATCAAGGACATACTACCTTTTCTTGTTCGAGGACTATCCTCAAAATGCGATGCCACTTTAGGAAACTATTTCCATTCAGCTTTCCTTCTCAAGGACCGATCGCAATGATAATGTGCTAGTTTTTGTGCCATGGTAACTCTACAATAATGATCAACTCAACAATGACCAACTCACACAAATAAGAGTCATGTATACAAAAATCATTTAACAAGGAATTCTACTAAATGATGCTCCTACTATGAATCAAAATAATCATGAGTAGGCCAAAATCCATATTTCACTATAATATAAGTCAGCTTTGGTTGATCGCCTATATCATAGCTATTTAGGTAGACAACTCTTGTCAATTACATCTCATGTAACTCTTGGATAGTTGAGCGAACAATACTTGTTCTTGTCTATCTCATAGGCATTACTCAACTCCTTGCCTCTAAGTCCTTAATCCTATTAAGAGGACCTAGTTAAGTCCAAACCCACAATACGCAGTTCAGATATTACAATTATCCAGTCGCACCTTGCTAGGATAAACATAGGCACCTTGCTTTGGCAAAACCTACCTAAATTTGATCTAAGCAATGATGAGTGCTTATCATGGAAGGCAACTAAGAACTTAATATTTATATCAACAATTGTTTCCATGCATAACAATTATGCCATCACATCTTGCTAGGATAAACATTGGCACCTTGTTTTGGCAAAACCTACCAAATGTTGATCTAAGCAATGATGAATACTTGTCAACAATTGTATCCATACATGTCATGCATGTAATTCACAAATTATATATCTCATATACAATAATAATGCATCATATGCAATATAAGCCGCTATGCAGAGGTAGCACGATGGAGCCCCGGCCCAAAAATTATGTGAACATCGATGTTTTGAGAATATAATTCTCCCAACAACCTGGCAATACTCGTGGACATCGATGTCCTATCCTGAAAAACGATGTCATTTGGCCTCTGGAACATAAGAACATCGATGTCTAGACCTCAACATCGATGTTCAACACTTGAACATCGATGTTTGATTCTTGAACATCGATGTTGGAAGGTTCTGAAAGTCCAAGAATTAGGCAGTAGTTTTAAACATCGATGTCTAACCCTTAAACATCGATGTAGGACTCATGAACATCGATGTTCAAACATGAACATCGATGTTGGAGACCTCTGCCAATTCAAGTTTCAAGGCAGTACTTTTAAACATCGATGTATAGGCCCTAAACATCGATGTTTCTGTCCTGAACATCGATGTTCCCTACTGAACATCGATGTTTCAGACTTCTGCCAAGGCCAAAACTCATGTGAACATTCTGGCCTCCATGCACTAGAACGACCATCGTTCCTTACGAAAACCGACAATCGATTTTCCTTTTGTCGAACCCCTTCGGCTTACAGCCAAGAACCTCTTGATCTTTCACCTAACTGAAGAACCGAATCAGCTAGAGCCGGAAGAATAACCTGCTCCTTTACGGTATCCACACGAACCGTCAATCACCGGCCGGCATCGTCTCACAATCTCCAACCCCCGAGCACTCCCGAACCGTGGTGCTAGCTACGGATTTCCGGGAGCTATATGTGGTGTTTATGGTATCTCTTTCTTTCACAAAGAAGAGAGGAAGATATGTGTGTGTTTCTAGCTCTGAAAAACTCAGAATTCAGAATACAAGAGAGAGTGAGAAGGGTCAAGAGTAATCTAATTACTCTACCCCAAATTAGTGCTAAGAGACAATGGGATAATGGCCAACATGACGGCCCATTATCTGGTTGAACCATGGTCCAACTACGGTCCAACCACCTACTCGAATCAACGATTCTACGTGTGTGACCCTGTAGGCACTTGTAACGTCCGACAATAATTGTAAAATCTCATTTTACAATTATAAACAAAGAGCGGCGTCTAGCAACACATCATTGCTACCCGAACGACAAGATCAGTACTGATTCTATATGCCTCGGAACATGTCATCGTCCTTTCATCCCATTATCAAGATTAAACCGAGACATGGAAAACGTCATTCTCGTATATGTTTAATCTTAGTTTTTTGATCCCCGAGTTAACTGTGTGTAACGGATACTAATGATATCACCATATCATATAATCCGAGCATGGCCATGCATTTACATTTCAACTCTATCAAGAGGCCCAACTGATAAATATAGCCGTTATATGGGTCGGACGAATCCCATCTTGATCAATCAAAACCCACAACACATTTATCATATACCCAATGATTACCCTTAATTCCACCCAGTTACGGATGACCAGGAATAATATCAAAGTATACGACTCATATGTTGGGAACCTTGATGATCTCAGGTCTAAGGACAATACATATAAGAACCACTAATGACAATCATATAACGTTCCATGTAGGGTTCTTATGTGGGTCGGTCCAGTCCACAAGTTCTCTAGCTTGTACCCGTATGTAGAATTCATATCTCATATAATTCTTAACATACGCTAGTCTTAATTTATTATTACAACCCATCCATAATAGTGGTCGACTAGGGACATTTTAAGAATACAAAGTATTCTAGGGTTATAAATATGTGCAAACGATTATCTCATAATCATATTTATTGAAATAACCTCAATGTATATACGTGACTACAATCATCCATTGATTGGCTTTTGGGCATATTACTAACAAATTGGATGTCGTGAGTGCTTTTCTAAATGGATATATCACGGAAGAAGTATATGTAGAACAACCTCCAGGATTTGAAAACCATGAACATCCACAACATGTTTTTAAATTGAAAAATGCATTGTATGGTCTTAAACAAGCACCTTGTGCTTGGTATGATAGATTAAGCTCATATCTTATCTCACAATGCTTTACAAGAGGAAAAGTTGACTCAACTTTATTTGTGAATTCTAACAAAGATGATATCATTATTGTGGAAATAAATGTTGATGACATTCTATTTGGTGCTACTAATGAATCTCTTTGTCAAGAGTTTGAAAAGCTTATGCACAGTGAATTTGAAATGAGCATGATGGGGGAATTAAACTTCTTCCTGGGTTTTCAAGTCAAGCAACTCAATGGTGGAATTTTTCTTAATCAAGCAAAGTACACACGAGAGCTACTGAAAAGATTTGGCTTCTCAAAAGCCAAAACTAGTCCGACACCAATGAGCACAAGTACCAAACTTGACAAGGATGAGAATGGTAAGGATGTTGATGTGAAATTATATAGAGGTATGATAGGTAGTCTTCTTTACCTTACAGCTACAAGACCAGACATTATGTATAGTGTTTGCTTGTGTGCTAGATTTCAATCAAGCCCAAAAAAATTTCATTTTAAAGCTATCAAGGCATCTTCAAGTACTTAAAAGGAACATCATGTGGTACCCTAATGTGATCTCTTTTAAACTAACAAGCTACTCAGATGCAGACTTTGCAGGGTGCACTCTTGATAGAAAAAGTACAAGTGGTACTTGTCAATTACTTGGACAATCACTTATATCTTGGTCAAGTAAAAAGCAAAATTCAGTTGCTACTTCCACAACCGAGGCTGAATATGTAGCAGCTGGTGCTTGTTGTGCACAAGTGCTATGAATGAAACAAACACTTGCTTATTATGGACTAACTTTCAAGTTTGTTCCTATGTTTTGTGACAGCTCAAGTGCCATCAACCTAACTAAGAGTCCGGTGCAACACTCTCGAACCAAACACATAGAAGTGAGACTTCATTTTATTCGAGACCATTTGTTAAAAAAGGATGTGGCTATTGAGTTTGTGAGAACTGAAAATTAACTAGCAGACATCTTTACCAAACCATTGAAGGAAGTTCACCAAAATTAGACTCGAGTTTGGTATTTGCAATATATCATAAGTATTCTGATTTGGCTCCACATTTGGTTTTTATGTGTTCATGCATGTCATAACATTTTGCACACATATGCACTTAGAATATATACAATTGTCACACATCTCACACCTGCACTAAGCGTATGAGCATATAAGGACACATCGTGGCTGTCATCAAATCATCAAAGGCATTAAGGAGAAAGAGCTGCAGTATTTGGTTCATGGACGAGCGAAAACCTATTATCCAGTGGACAAAAGGCAGCAGTTAATGAAATAAAGAAAGAGAGTACAAAGTCTACTAGACAATATCTGAGACAACAGCTATATATGGTGTCCCACATCTGTCAAAAAGGAAAAAGGAATAAGTGAAAAGCAAAGTGGACCATTGATGGAAGTTGGATAACCTCTCTCCTTAAAACCCGTGACTACTCTCTCTCTCCATAACCCACTTCGTCTTCAACTTCCTTTTCAGTTTTTCTTTGAAACACAAACACTTCAAACCCTAAAACACTTACCATTATGAGAACCAACAAAGGGAGTAATCTCAAGGACACCCTCAAAACAAAAACCACCAAAACCCCCAGCACCATTAAAAGGAAGAACCAAGGTTGCTGCTGCTAAACCTATCTTCAAGAAGACCTCGACACCTGAAAAGAAAAAGGGCAAGGAGAAAGAAGAGAAAGCGAGCCCTGATTTCACTTCACCTGAAAGAGAGGCGGCTGTTCAAATCGAGAAACTCAAACTTGGGACTCTGATCAAAGAAGCCATGGTGCCTCCAGGAAAAGAATACGATTCCATGGTACATGCATTCAACCTTGAAGCAGTTCTACCAGGAAACATCTTTGAAACTGGTATTTTAACCTCTGAACCTTTTGCTGTGCGAGTTTCAAGTTCTGGAGAGGTGTCTGTTGCTGATAAGGCTTTGGTAGGATCGAATGAGACACAATCAGATGCTAGGAATTTTGATGATAACACTGTTGTGTGTATTGAAAATTCTAGTGATAAGTTTAAGTCTAGATAAAGCTGATTGTGTAGGTGAGGGCTCTGGATTGGCAAAAGCCAAATCTAACTACTCTGTTGAGAAAGTGATACGGCAATACTACCAGAACAAAGCTAGATAGAACCTCCGATTCTATCGAGTCACCAAGATCAGAAATCAATTCAACCAAAAGCTTTAGTGATTACCTCTATCACCTCAAAACACAACAAAGGCGTTAAGCAACAATAGAGTAATAAACACAAAGATTCTTGTAAACGCCACAAGCAATTCAATTACTTGAAAAGTAAACTCAATCCCTAAAATAAACAGGAGAGAAATCCATCTAACTTGCAAAATAAGGTTTAAGAGAATCTCCAACTTTATTAGCAAAATAGCTATCAATAAACAATATTCATCATCCGTATCAAATATGAACCCCAAGGGTCTTATTTATACTAGTCTAATACTAAACCCTAATGGACTTGGACTTGTAACTAAAATAATAAAATAAAATAAAACGACTTTATGTTACTATTCATGCGGGTACTATTCACGTGAATAGTAACCCTAACTCTAAAGTGGATTGGATTTGTAATTCCAATTCCCTAATGGACTAGGCTTTATAAATAAAAAAAAAAACCCAACTTAAATAATTAAAGCCTAACAATTAATGACCCAAATAATAAATAACACCATGCCGAAATTATAGTCCATAAATAATAAAATTCGGCTAAACTAAAATAATAAAAATAATTGATGTCGACATGGGCCCCACTTTCTCCAGCTAATTTGTCATCGTGGGCCCCACTCTTCTCCAAGCTTATTCTCCATCTCTTCTTGAAATTCTTGTCAGAACGAATCTTGGACATGATTCTAAAAGTGAGCTTGTGATGATGAACTTTGAGCTTGTTAGAATACATCCAAGTTCCTTGCTTGTCGTTATTGCTTCCTCCACTGTCGCCTTGGCGTGCATTATTCTTCCAGTCTTTAAGCTTGCCTAGGTGATTTGCATCATTCCCTCCCTCCTAAAAACGATTCGTCCTTGAATCGATACCTACAAAATCAATTGGAGGAAATTTAGCAATATCGAAAGTAGTACGAACACTAGACTCACCTTGCGAACCAATCATTATGCACAAAGGACCAAGCTTCAAGCTTCTAGCTTCGCCTCCCGGATCAAGCAACATGCAAGTAGCATTAATTTGTTCCTTCCAAAACAATAACTCAGAAGTATCCATAACAAGTAATTTATGTGGACGACAACCAATAAAGTAAAAAATTTAAATTACTCATCATGTTATCCAATTTAGGCATTAAAGTCATAGAAAAGGAACTGAAAACCTGATGCTCCCTTTTGATTATAATCGGCGCCCTATGTATAGAACCTTCTTCTCCTAGGGCCGGCAATCTTTTAGGACAAGCATCTTTAGGAACCTGCAAAAGAAACACATCACATCTAGAAAGACAAGGGTGAAGGTTAGCTTTAAACCAAGCTTCCTTGTATAAGAGTACAAACAAACTTTTCTTTTTCTCATATTCAACCCTCACTTCTCTCTCATTTGAGCCTTTTAACACAATTTCTTTTGAGGCTTCTTTTATCTCTCTTCTTCTCTCACTCTCGGCTTCCTCTTTCTTTTCTTCTCTTTTATTTTCTTTTAAACTCTCCTCTCCTTTTGCAAGGCTCTCAGCCTTCCTCTCTAGCTCATCTTTTGTAAGGCTCTCAGCTTCCTCTCTTTCTCACTAGTGTTACAAGATTCGGCCTCTTTCTCCTTTTTCCATTCCTCCACACTTCGCTTCACATGCATTTGATCTTCATAAATTTCATTTGGAGGTAATGGTGCAAGTATAACCTTTCTATCTCCCATGGTGAATAAGTACCTATTCTTATTTTCATCATGAACCACTCCCTTATCATAATGTCAGGGTTTACCAAACAATAGATGATACGTTTCCATAGGCACAACATCACACAATACTTGGTCAAAATACCTGCCAATGGAAAGAGAAATAAGGACTTGTTTTGTTACCTCGAGTTCTCCCATGTCATCCTTCCTTTGTAGCTTGTATGGTTTAGGATGCTTTTGCCATGCCAATCCCATGCGATCCACTAGTATTGAACTAACCATATTGGTGCAGCTTCCTCCATCAATAATCAAGCTACATGCTTTGTCATTCACCAAGCATCTTGTTTGGAAAATATTCGCCCTTTGACCAACACCATCTTCGTTGACTTGAGCATTCAGCACACGCGTAGGATCAGGAAAATCTTCCTTAGGTAATTTTCCATAGTCAAAATGCACAGGATTCGGCTTCCTAGCTTTCTGCGTCCTCATTGCACTATTAGTCGAAGTCTCTCTATGCCAATCATCATTATAATACTTTTCAATGCTCTTAGAATCTTGGCGCAATGTCTGGTGCTTTTGATGCAGCTCCCTATGGTAATAGGCGGGAACAAATCTCTTCCTCATAATTTTCTTCATCTCAGTCCAAGTTTCAATAGGACCCTCACAATTGTACCTCCTGTCCAACATAAAGTTGTTCCACCAAACCAAAGCATAGTCAGTGAACTCATCAACTACTAATTTTACCTTCTTTGCCTCAGTGTAGCTATGGCAATCAAATATCATCTCCACTATTTTCTCCCACTTCAAATAAGCTTCTGGATCATTTTTGCCTTGAAAAGAGGAAATCTTCATCTTGATGCCTTCAACATCCCTATCAGTTCGATCAACATATCGACCTCTATAGGCTTCTCTATCGTATCTCCAATATTCCATGATGTTAGCCTGCAAGAAAGTGTTAGTAAAAAATATTTCCTCACCACTCCCTCACGTGTTTACACTCTTTTTGTGTTCTCTCGTGTTTGCACTCAATTTGGCAATAGGTGTAACACTCGCCTTTTACCTCTCTTGAAATCTCACTGCGTTTATCCTTTGGGATCAATAACACTTAATCAAATAATAAACAACCTGCAACACTTCAAGAAAGAATCAAGGAAATCCTAGCAAGCAAATAGACAATTCAACTCTAGAGGCAAAAATTAACTCCAAGAATGAAAGATAGTCACACACAAAAACAAGACAATGTATGTGAGGATTATTGTAGCAATTGAACAATAAGATACAGGATTGCTCAATTAGACAAGCTGAAATAAAGAACACAATCAAATAAGCAGAATCAAAGAAAGTTACCCAACTCGATACCCTAACAACCCGCGGAAAGTATCCTAATCATGCAAATTCCTGCAATTCAAATCAATACTTGCCGAAATCCTTCAATCACCAAGTCGATTTCACCTTTTTTCTTTTTAAATAATTGCTGCCACCAAATCGATTCCAACAATCAACCAAGAAATTCAACTTCTCCACCAAATCGACTTCACAACAGATATCACAGCAACTTTTTTTTTATTATGGTAATTGAAATTGAGTAGAACGGTAATAAAAGAAAAACAAAACGAAATTCTTTTTTTTTTGTATATTTCGGCAACAGAAAAGAAACTCAAGAACAATTAACTAAATTGCAGAAAATAAAGGGATACGTAGTTGAAATTGATACCTAGGCT
This sequence comes from Turnera subulata, assembly GCA_028386065.3. Taxonomy (NCBI): domain Eukaryota; kingdom Viridiplantae; phylum Streptophyta; class Magnoliopsida; order Malpighiales; family Passifloraceae; genus Turnera; species Turnera subulata. Next base: position 100 of record JAKUCV010001052.1, on the reverse strand, counting down.
CCGCTACCAAGATGATACGGCAACACTACCAGAACAAAGCTAGATAGCACCTCCGATTCAATCGAGTCACCAAGATCAGAAATCAATTCAACCAAAAGCT
>JAKUCV010001051.1:2674-19843 GCA_028386065.3 Turnera subulata | reverse complement strand
CTTATTATTACAACCCATCCGTAATAATAACCGACTAGGGACATTTAAGAATATACATATCAAATATATATATATACTAGGGTTATAAGTATGTGCAAGCGTTTATCTCATAAACGATACTTATTGGAATAACCTTAAAGTGTATGTACATGACTATAAATTGAACATCCATGATTGGCTTTTGGGCATATTACTAACAGACACCACTGATGCCTTTTTTTTTAAAAAAAAAAAAGAAAAGAAAAAAGCGAAAACCTCAGAACGTAGCCCAAAATGCCGTTATAATATGCATTTATTAAGTTACACCAACGAAATGTAATTACTCAAAAAATGAAATCCATACAGTTTGAACCAGAGAAAAAGAACAGACGTCCAATATTTTTTATAACTTCTCGAAGCTAGTCAACTCTTCAATTATTTCACGGTTTGATACATTATCTTTTAACTAAGGCATTCACTTCCTATCTTAGTGCATAATTAAACAAAGTTGAGCTGACTTCTTGTCTTAGTGCATAATTCAACAAAGTCAGATCCACACTCGTGGACTTGGACACCACAAAGTAACCGAAAACCTTAAGGCATTGGGTTACTTTGTGGTGTTTAAGCCCACGAGTGTGGATCTCACTTGGGCCTCGCTTATTTTCTCCCTGATTTGCGGGCTACTCCCGGCGCTTTACTCGCTAACAAGTGGTATCGGAGCCGATGGTTCGGCTGTGATCGATATTGACACGCGACATGGTTTGCCCCGTGGTTACTGCCCCCACGTGGAGCGAGCTTGAGACTCTAGTTTCAGGCCCAGTTGTGGAGTTGTAAGGCGTGACTCTTGAAAACCAAAGAGATTGGCAGGCGCGTGCTCCTTTGAACGCGGGCTTGGTATTGTGGAGCGGGCTCTTGAGAATGTAGCAGAAGAAGCTTCCATTGTAGGGGGAGAATGCCTTAGCCCGATGTGGAAGAAACTCACACTTGAGGGGGAGATTGTTGGGTATTCAAGTTTGAGTAATTATCCCACATCGGATAGAAAGAGACTAACTGAGTAAAATATAAGTGGAATGGACCCATGTACCCAATGCCTTAAGGTTTTCGGTTACTTTGTGGTGTCCAAGCCCACGAGTATGGATCTCACTTGGGCCTCTCTTGTTTTCTCCCCGATTTGCGGGCTACTCCTGGCGCTCCCGATTTGAGTGAAGCACGAAAGTGGTGTTACTACTCCACGATACAAAGCCAGGTTAGTTGTGAAGGGCTTTAGCCAGAAGAAAGGTATAGACTTTGAAGAAATTTTCTCTCCAGTTGTAAAAATGTCCTCTATCAGAGCTGTTTTGGGATTGGCAGCACGTCTTGATCTTGAGGTTGAACAGATGGATATAAAGACAACTTTTCTTCATGGTGATTTGGAAGAAGAATTATATGTGGAGCAACCAGAAGGATTCAAAGTCAAAGGTAAAGAGAATTTTGTTTGCAGGTTGAGGAAGAGTTTATATGGCTTGAAGCAAGCTCCTAGGCAATGGTACAGAAAATTTGATTCTGTTATGAAAGAGTAAGGTTTCAAGAAGACCTCTTCTGATCATTGTGTTTTTGTGCAAAAATTCTCTGATGATGACTTTGTTATTTTGTTGCTTTATGTTGATGATATGCTTATTGTTGGTAAGAATGCTTCTCGAATTGACAAGTTGAAACAAGAGTTAAGCATGTCTTTTGCCATGAAAGACTTAGGACCAGCAAAGCAGATTCTTGGGATAAGGATTATTCGTGATAGAGCAGCAAGGAAGTTATGGCTATCACAACAAAGCTACATTGAAAAGGTGGTCCAAAGATTCAAAATGGATAAAGCCAAAGTGGTAGGTACACCTCTTGTTGTGCATCTTAAGTTGAGTAAGAAGTAGTGTCCTTCTAGTGAGCAAGAGAAGGACGATACGTCACGGATTCCTTATTCATCAGCAGTAGGCAGTTTGACGTATGCAATGGTTTGCACTATTCAAAATGGATAAAGCCAAAGTGGTAGGTACACCTCTTGTTGTGCATCTTAAGTTGAGTAAGAAGTAGTGTCCTTCTAGTGAGCAAGAGAAGGACGATACGTCACGGATTCCTTATTCATCAGCAGTAGGCAGTTTGACGTATGCAATGGTTTGCACAAGACCTGATATTGCTCATGCAGTTGGTACAGTTAGTAGATTTCTATCTAATCTAGGGAGAGAGCATTGGAATGCTGTGAAGTGGATTATGCGGTATCTTTATGGTACTTCTAATCTTAGTCTTTGTTTTGGAACAAGGAAGCCTACTTTAATGGATTACATTGATTCTGATATGCCAGGAGATTTAGATACTAGAAAATCTACTTTAGGTTTTCTGATTACTTTTGCAGGGGGAGCAGTTGCTTGGCAATCCAGATTGCAGAAATGTATTGCTTTGTCTACTACTGAAGCAGAATTTATAGCATCTGTTGAAGCAAGTAAAGAGATGCTATGAATGAAAAGGTTTGTGCAAGAGCTTGGTTTTACACAACAAAGGTATGTGTTGCATTGTGACAGTCAGAGTGCCATTCATCTTAGCAAGAACTCTACTTTTCATGGAGGGTCTAAACATATTGATGTTAGATGTCATTAGATTAGAGATGTTTTGGATTCTAAGCTACTTAAGCTTGAGAAGATATATACAGATGATAATGGTGCTGATATGATGACAAAAACTCTGCCGAAGAAGAAGTTTGAAGATTGTTGTTTAGTCTCCGGGATGGCGATTTCCTCCACCTAGTCGGGAAAAGGGGGAGAATTGTTGGGTTTTTGGGTTTCCCTCCTATGTGGAAAATACCCCAATCTAGATCGGCCCATCTTTAGAACCCACTATACTTAGTATATATATTATACTAAGTCTGAAAATAATATTAGGTTTTCAGAAAACACTATAGATAAGAAGTTTTTTTCGTTATTAAAGAAAGTTCAGGTTTTGCGACAACTTTTTCTATTCCGTCCAGCTTTGTTCAAAGCCACGTTCCCATTTCGTTAACCGTTAGATCAAGCTAAAATTTTGTCAGGAGGTTCGAGACACGTTCATCTACAATCTGAAATTTTGTCAGGAGGTTCGAGACTGTTTTGCGGCAACTTTTTCTATTCCGCCTAGCTTTGTTCATAGCCACGTTCCTGTTTTGTTAACCGTTAGATCAAGCTGAAATTTTGTCAGGAGGTTTAAAACACGTTCATCTCCAATCTGAACGGTGGAGATCGAATTTGAAGTTGTGGAGTTGTTACTTTGGGAGGTCGAAATTCAGCTGCAGCTTTTGGTAAATTTCTTTGTAACTCTTCTTGTTCTTTGTTGTAGTGTTGTTATCTACACTTTCTTATTTGGTGGTGCTGTTAGTACCTTTTGGAGGGAGGTTTTGTAAGATACTTTTGATATAGTGGAGTTGATTTGATAGACCTTGGGTCCCGTGGTTTTTACTTTTCGATTTGAAGGGGTTTTCCACGTAAAAATTTGGTGTCTCTTGTGGTTGTTGATTGGTTTGCTTGTTGATATTATTTTGCTGCAATTTGCTTTTTTTTTGGTATTCAGTTGATAGGGAAGTTTTTGTTGGATAATTTAATATCTATTTCGCTGCGTATACTGTTATCCGGGTTTACTCCCTAACTCTGTGTTGCCACATCAACCAATGATTAGCCACTTTGATTATTCTTAGAATCTTCTTGTGGATCATTGTATGGTTGTTCACTTTTGTTGTTTTTGGCAGCCTTTCCTCCATCTTGACAGCCACGGTCAATGAAATAGTCAAATAAGCCATTATTACGACCTTGATGGTCAGGCTGATGAACTGGCCACAATTTCGCTGGTCATCTTTAAAACTTGGATGATCAAAAACGATTTGTTGATCATAGTCTGTAGGTAACCTTCTTCTTCAACAAAGGGATTTAACTTGTGTGAGCCCTCTTCAACAACCTCTGAAGGTATCTTGAAAAGGTGACGATATGGTTAGGGAACGTTTCAATAGGAGCACCTTGTAGGTCGAACACCCTCAAGAGTTTAAAACCAGATAGCAATTTATTAATCTATTTCTTCAGAAGCCTCTCCAAAATCACTGCTGAAACCACTCATCCTATTAAAGTTTACGTTGCCAACTCCCCCCCATTATCTCACGTCCCAAGAGCACATCACCTCTTTCCCAACGGATCTAAAACACCCCACACTAAGAAACTAAACCCCCCCTTGGGGAACCCAAATCAAACTCGCAATCTTGTTGGGAAAAACACAATTCCTCCCCATTCTCATGAAAATTCCAACCCCCCTCTTCCTTTAAACCCATCCCCTTCATTCCCTATTCAGCTTGCCCTGCAAATCGTAGTTGGCTTGAAAGAAGTGCCGTGGGTGTCATGCCAGAGGATACCGATTTTTGTGATTTGGAAGACAATCTCAAAAAAGAGGGTTTCCATTGCTCCTCGGTAAAACTCATGGGCAGCGGTAAGGTTCTTCTAACCTTTGACTCCGCAGACGTCATGACACAGTGTTTTGGTTCTAATCAAGAGCTGCTTTCCAATTTTTTTTTGATTCTGTTGAACAATGGTCCCCTAATATGGTTTCATATGAGAGATTATCTTGGCTTACTTGTTATGGGATTCCCTTGCATGTTTGGGATAAAGAATTTTTGAAGAATTTTGGCAGTCATTTTGGGAAATTTCTTGGAGTCGATGCTTCAACTGCAGAAAAAGAGTCTTTTGAATGTGCAAAAATCCTCATTTGTACTGATAGACGTGAACCTGCCAAGCATGTCCAAAGGATTAGTGTTGATGATAAATTCTTTGATATTGTCATTTTTGAAGAAATCATCTATGAATTGGGGCAAATTGTCAACAGTCGAAATATAAATATAGTTTCCTGGGGTTTTGACTCCGACTCAGATTGTCCAGATGATTCGTCCCTTCCCCCATCGGAAACTCATCTCCAACCACCAGTGCATCCACCGTCATCCTCCACAATTAATGCCCCCTCAAAAATTGTGGAATCCACCTACCTTGGCGCTATAAATTCTCCTCCCTCCCAAGATATTCCTTCTCAGCCACCACCCTCATTTACTTCACCTGAAACACTCCCCAAACAGTCTCCTCATCCAGCACGCCCTCTTCTAATCCAGTCTAATTCAAACCCTCCAACTACCTCTTCATCTCCCATCACTCTTTCCCACCCACACGCCCCTAATTATAGCCCTGTCTCTGGGGCGACACACACCCAAAGACTCTCACCTCTCCTCTCCTTTGGAGACCCCCACCACTCATGACCAATCAGAATTCTCTTTTGATCATGAGGATTTTGATAACATCCCTCTTGCCCAACTAGTAAATTTCAAACGATCAAAAAAAAAGGTTCTCAAAAAAAAAAACCCACCAAAGTCAAGAAAGAAAAGAAACAGCTTCATAGACAATCCACTCAACCCTCATGTCCCTCTACTCCTGGCCTTTCCCCCACCAACTCCCAAGCCGTCACTCATACCAATCCTGAGATCTTCTGGAATGTTGGTGTAAAATTAGGCCTCACAAAAGGGTACCCTAAAAGCCAATTCTTGGCGGATTTTGCCTCTCTCAGAGGCGTCTCTTCCTCAGAAATCTAGCCCCATCGGATATCCTGCGGTGCTGTCCCTGCTCTTGCTTTCAAGTTTTCGAAGTATGGCTTTATTTCGTTCCTGGTCTTTCAATCCCTCCGCCTTTGGTCTCCTTCCAATTCAAGCACACCACACTCCTTGAGGATGCTCCTGCCCTCTAAGTCTCTCAAGTGGAACTCATTTTCATCAAGTAGATCAACCTCGCAAGCCAAGTCCAACAAGCCAAATTCGTCCACCCCTTCAAAGAATCAAACTCCGAAGCCGATTTGTTAGCCTAATCAGGATCTTATTGCATCGTTGAATTTGTAGTCTGGTTGTAATTTTATTATAGTTCCTTTTGCTGCTTTTCTATCCTCTTCTATCTCTCATGTAATCCAATTTATGGCCTTTAATAAAAAGTTTGCACCGTCTTACCAAAAAAAAAAAATTGGACAAAGTGTAATTGACAATCTAGTCCACGATGAAGCTGAATGGAACATACATCCAAATCCAACTAGTTCGGGACTAAGGCTTGGTTAAGAAAAGGGAGCATCGTGAGCAACCAATGGAATTGGAACTCAATCTCAAGCTTCCATAGTAGACCCACTTCCATCTGTAACACAAAGTGTAAAATATTTAGAGACGAAAGAAGAAAGGTGGTGCTTATGTGCACCTTGAATTCAAGCTTCGTCTACTTGATATAATGAGTATGATGCTTGGGAGCATCATCCAGCCAGTCTGGCAGCTTCTCCAATATGGGTTTCTGTGGTGTGGTTCCAATAGCTTCCAGATTGCTAGTGAACTTTACAAACTCAAAAGCAGATAAACTGAAAGGGAACATGATGCATGAACTAAAAGCAAACAACCAAGTCCATCTCCACCATCACATTTGGATTCAAACTCTGCTAGTTTAGCTTTCAGGGCATCAATCTGAAACATAAACAAAATGGTAAACCCAAGCTCACAAAGCTGTTTTCTTTGCAATGAACACCCTCCAAACCAGTGGTTGACTCAACAAATTCCAGCTTTGCTGCTTCATTTAAGTGATCCCTTCGATCTGGAGAGAAATCAGCGAACTCATTGACGAAATCAGTCGCACCTTCTCCACCACTTTGACTAGGTTCCGATGCTGTTTCAGTTGTTGGATTTGATGTAAGGGGAATCGCTCACCGTCCTCATCCTGAAGAGTTTTTTTTTTTTTTTGATACTAACGAAGGATCTTTATTTATATGTTAAAAAACAGAAGTTTACAGGAGAAAGTGCGTACAGGAACGCACATATGAGAATACATAAAAGTATTTGTGTATAACAAAAAACTGGATACCCTCTGTGCAATTTAAACTAGACTCAGTGGCTCAAAACGTTAAAAACTCTCCGCACTCCAGCCCAGGTCTTGACAGTTTCTGCATTTGATAGCACAAGAGATGCAGGATATGGAAAGTTCTGGTGTATTGCCCTAAGCCACGAGGTGCCAAAGACAATAATGGAGTCCACTAACCTGTCTGTTTCAGCACTTTTGTTGTTAAAAATCCTCTTGTTTCTCTCAAGCCAAACTGCCCAGAGAGTAGCAAAACCAAATATCACCCACGGTGATCTGCTGCATGAGTAAGGGGACAAATAAGCCCACTGTAACATTAGATCATCTAGTGATGCTGGCATACAACAAGACACGCCCCACCACCTACATATCCTTGCCCAAATACGCCAAGTAACTGGACAAGTCACAAGAAGATGATCTCGTGTTTCCAGTTGGGAGGCACACATAGGACACATTGAATCGGCCAAGGATATTATCCCACGTTGGCGTAATTGATCCCTTGTTGGAATTCCGTTATTCAAAGCTAGCCACGCCCAGCACTCGACCTTAAAAGGAACTAAAGCCAGCCATGGAAGAGGCTTGGACTTCTGGTGCCCAAGCTTATTATAAATGTAAGCCCTCCCATTCTTGACAGAATAGAGACCGTTACTATCATTAATCCAAATTCTTCCATCAGAACTAGAGACATTCAGCCTAACATTCTGAATTTCAGCATGCAAAGTAACAGTATCCTCCAACTCCCACTCGCGTAGAGGCCTTCTCCAACTATATTTCCAAAGAGGTTGTCCTCGATGTTCTTGTAAGCACTCAGCTACTGTGAGATCCTTGCACAAGGAAATAGAGAAGAGTCTTGGATATTTGTCAAGAAACGAACCCAGTCCCGACCAATCTTCAACCCAGAATTTTGCGCGTGTACCATTACCAATTCGAATGGTGGTACCCTCCATCAAGCCAACCGCAGATTGACTGAAACTAGAACCTGAATTTACAATATCCCGCCAGGTTTTTGATGATTTTGAGGGATCAAAAGATGGTGAAAGGGTGCTGACCTGATTAGAACACTTATCTTTGATCAACACTTTCCAGTCCTTTTCACCAGGTTGAGTGAAGTTCCACAACCACTTGAAGAGCAAGCACTGGTTCATAATTGTAATGTCTATAATCCCCATGCCACCTAGGTCTTTCGGGACAACAATATTTCTCCATGCCACGAGACAAACCTTCCTGGACTGGTCCAAGCCATTCCAAAAGAAATTCCTCTGAATACTAATAATCTTATTGGAGACAGCCACAGGCATTTGGAACAAAGACATAAAATATACTAGGAGCCCACTCAAAACTGACTTAATCAGTGTCACCCTCCCACCAATGGACAAGTGTCTACCTTTCCATCCTGCTAAACGAGAGCTAAACTTGTCTAAAATAGGTTTCCAAGCCGCCATGCGTTTCATGTTTGCACCAAGTGGATAACCCAAGTATTTGAAGGGGAAGTTTTCAGGTCGGGAATGCAACATGTTAGCAAAGTGAGACACTTCGGATTGCTTCAAATTAATTCCAACTATGCTGCACTTGTGGAAGTTAATGCTAAGCCCAGACAAAGCCTCAAAGACCCTAAGACACCTCTTAAGGTTCAACAAGGCTGAAGCTTTTGCAGGAGAAAATAAAATGGTGTCATCTGCATACTGTAAGATTGATGTTGTTGTGTTATGAACAGGAATTTCTTCGATGATGCCCAAACTAACAGCGTTCCTCAAAATGCACGGTAACCCTTCTGCAACGATGTTGAAAAGGAAAGGTGAGAGGGGGTCACCTTGTTTAAGCCCACGTTCCATCGAAAACTCCTCAGTAGGAGAGCCGTTGACCAAGACTGCAAGTAGTGAAGTTGATAGGCATTCCATTATCCAGGACCTCCACTTCTGTCCAAAACCCATAGCTACCATAACTTGCATTAAATAATTCCAATCAACAGAGTCGTAGGCTTTCCGGAAATCAAGCTTCCAAATGACTGCCTTTTTGTTGCTCTTTTTTATGGTATGAACGAATTCACTTGCGAGAAAGGCCCCATCCATGATATTTCTTCCTTCCATGAAGCCAGACTGTTGCTTGCCGATAACAGATGCGATGACTTGTTTCAACCTTGATGCAAGAATCTTGGATATTATCTTATACAACCCGTGGACAAGAGTGATGGGCCTAAAATCTTCCAAACGATTCGCACCTGACACCTTTGGCAAAAGGGTAATGTAGGCTGTATTGACACCCTTAGGTAATCTTTCTTTTTCCTGAAAATACAACAGCATATCAAATAAATCATGCTTAATCAAATGCCAGCATTTTTTATAAAACCCAAAATTGAAGCCGTCCGGACCGGGGGCTTTGGAACTATCGCAAGCCCAAATAGCATCCTTTAGCTCCTCCATAGAGAAAGGCCTCTCTAGATGCTTGGCATCCGTAGGATCCAACCTTGAAAAAGACAAGGTCCCAATTGATGGTCTCACATTGGATTGGCGAGAATACAGGTTGGCAAAGAACCTTTTGGTTTCAGATTTGATACTGGGAGGATCAGATATTATGTGATGCCCAATAGACAGGTGATCAAGTCTATTTCTCCTTCCACGAAGACACGCTGAGATATGAAAGAACTTCGTATTTTTGTCGCCGAGTTTGCACCACTTTAATCTCGCCTTCTGCCGCCAAATATTTTCAAGTTGCTTGGATTTAGAGACTAACTCTGTCTTCAAGTCATTTACTTGCTGCATTTCTTCGTGGGATAAACTTCTAGTTTCTGCTGCCTTATCAAAATCATCAACTTTGGCCTGTAACTCTTTCAGCTTTTCGTTAACATTACCAAAAACCTCTCTGTTCCAACGAGCCAGCAATCTCCGCATTAAACTTAGTTTCCTAAGAAGATTATACTTCCCAGGAAAGGTTGAAGAAGCCGTTTCCCACATACCATTCAACACTTCTTGGAAATTGTGAAACTCCCACCATGCGGCCAAAAAACGGAAAGGCCTCCTTCCCCAAACCTCCTGACCTTGCTGTAAAAAAAGAGGGCAATGATCTGACCCCAGTTTGCTACCTGATTTGAGGCTCAAGTGAGGGAACATAGTAAACCACTCTCCTTCGGCAAAAATCCTGTCTATCCGGCTTGCAGTAAGTTTGTTGCTCCACGTGAACAATCTATCTTCGAGATCAAACTCAATCAAACAACCATTTTGTATAAATCTTCCAAAAGCGGCAGCACCCCTTCGACACAAACTACCACTCTTTCGATCAGAAGTCTGTAGTATTTCGTTAAAATCGCCAAAAACCAGCCAAGGGCCCGAAAAGGATTGTTTGAGATTTATTAGTTCCTCAAACATCAGAATTCGACCCTCCAGAGTACTATCACCATAGATGCCACACAGGGTAACCTTGCATTTGTTGTGAACAAGGAAACCTTCCACAATGATCCAACATTTAGAAGATACCATGCGATCAGCTTTAAAAAAGTCACAATCCCACATAAGGATCGATCCCCCGGCCAGACCCACAGCATCCACAGACACAAAATCAATTTGACCTCGACCCCATAACTTGTGACAGAAAACCAAATCCACACCTGAACACTTTGTTTCACTGAGAAAAACGAAATTGGCTCGCATACTAGCAACAAGGTGACGAACACTAGTTTGCTTAGATGCAGAACAAACTCCTCTTACATTCCATGAAATGAGACTAATCATGAAAGAAAAGAGAACGCTTATCTGTGGGAAGACAGTTTCTAAGCAGAGGCCCTGCTCTGCACCCATTCGAAAGCCTCGCTTGTGATCATCGCATCAATGAGCGCATCGGTTTCCGCAACTTTGTTGCTTCTATCCCAACCAACAAGATCACCGACACGGTTGGTCTCTTGGACTTCAATAGCAGTGAACGAAATAGGGGTGGAGCTGCTTTTACTACTCCCACAGGGTTGACTGTTACACAGACCAGCTGCCCGCTGGTTCCCTCTACATATATCAGAATCTGTTTCCATTTGCTTACTCTCCGGTATAGATACAACGCTTGCATTGTTGTTGATGTATTTGAGTTTATTGAACTTAGTGATGCCCAGATTTTTAAGGACAGCAATAACCTGTTGTTCAACTGCCTTATGGAAGGGAGGGTAATTGGTTTTAGTAGGGGAGGGAGGATAAGACACCGTCCATGAGGATAAGATAGTGTCTGAATTGATACTGCAGGATGATGCACTACAATCAGAAGTGAGTGGTTTGTAGGGTGATGGTGTTTTGGGCTGGGAGTGAGTAGAGGGTGGAGTGGATTCGTAAGGCACTAGAGGAAGTGGAGTTACAGGAGTGGGCCTCTCCATGTGGGCTGGGACAGGTGAACCAGGCCCAAACATATGATAGGACTCTTGAGACCCAGGGTTGCTGACATAGTCCAAAGGAATAAAAGGTTGTTGGGGTGTGTTTATTGTCAGAGGAATATTTTGCATGCCATCCTGGGGAGAATGAGCTGTTGCTTCAGAGGGCGTCGACATAAAAGTTTGTGCTTGGGAAGACTGTTGTGTCGGCTTGTCGTGCCCATCCAAGCCATTGATAATTGGTCGTAGATTAAAGGGATCGTCTGATGATGACAGAACTTTAACTCCATGCTGGTTTGGGTTGTGTGTAAAGGAAGGTTATTGGCTAGGGGCATCGGCTCGGGGTGAACGTGGCTGGTTGGAAGGACTCTGTTGGGGCACAACACCGGCCACCGCATCATTGCCGGAAGGAGAGGAACACACGGTGAGGGAGGGCTTAGACCATGTCCAATCTAGAGGATCGTGTTGAGACTCTGTGATCCCAACCTTGAAACTTATATCTCCAAATTTCACTGATAGTTCTTTATTGATGAAAGCATTGGACTTTGTTAACAACAGAATCTCTGCACCGTCGAGGCGTGTCATGCTTCGAGTTTCAGGGCTCCAGTCCACCATAGACCCGAAGCCAGATACCAACACACTAAAGAATTCTTCCGTCCAAGCAACAGGAGGAGTGCCTTTCACCAAGACCCAACAAAGCCTATTGAATGCGACGTCACCATCTTTCCATGGCCTAAACAACTCAAATAGCTGATTAAACCAGATCGGTTTACTGGTTGCCAACTCATTCATTGATGATGTTGATTGAAACCTGAAAAGAAAAGACACTCCACCTAGTGGAATAATACTCACCACAGGGCTTTCTTCAACGGGAAACAGGTCCATCAAACACTTCAGAGGCATAGGTTTTTTCAAAACACCTAGAGCGCAGCTGTCGAACCAAGTGGGAACACCAACTTTAGCAAGGAAAGTGGTGGAAGTCTTGTTTGGTGACTGTTCGGTACCAGAGGAGGGTACACGAGCAACATCAGCAAAGCTCCTATTATCAACAAAAGGAATAGTTGCCTCTTTACTCCCTTTTAGATTTTTCGCAATACCACCATGGGACCTGGTAGAACCCATAGTTTGGTTGCGTGCTCTGGCAATACTAGCACAAAAATTCACATCTTCAACATGCATCGAGTTGATGTTGTCAAGCAAGGAGGAAATCTCGACATTGTTCCTAAATCGAACAAACGCAAATCTCTTACCAGCTCTTGACTTCTTTTGAGGGATAAAAACATCTAGCACTTCAGCGTATCTATTCATCAGCAGGTGGACATCCGTAGGTGTCCAACGTTGTGGTATGTCGTCCAGGTATACACTAATTACCTGGTTCTGTTCTATGGCTCGCTCTATTGTTTTTCGACTCCACTTAGAAAAATAGCTAGGCTTAGGGTTGGGCTGGGCAACAGGCGGACTTGAAGTTGTGATGGGTAACTGGGTTCGACGACGAAAATCGTACAGGTACAGGTGTGAGTTGGGATTAGTGTGGGATGTGAAGGTAACATTTGGTGGGATAAAAGTGTTTGGGATGGTGGTTTGAGATCGGGTGAAGGGTGGTTGTCGACCTGGTAGACCAGGGGACATAGGCTGAGAAGAAAGGGTTGCAAGGCGAGAGGGGTACATCACGCACATCAACCGTAGTGAAAGCAATTTAGGACACATCCTGAAGAGTTAACTGTGTATTTGAATGTTCTTCATCAACAGAATCCACTTAATTTGTCCTTGGCTTCATCAATTACATTAGTTGTGGCTTACCAACAGAAAAATGGTGATCCACAGAATCTTCATTCCGAGGGTGTTCATGGGGAATGTACAATGGGTTATTAATCTGTCCATTGGAGAAAGAACTATTATCACAATTATATATCTTAAACAAAAAAAAAGAGCAAAGAGAAAGGTAAATTTATCATATTAAAATTTTTCAAAGGTCAAAAAATTAAATCACTTCATACAAACTTTCTCCCTTTTTATAATAAGTGGATATGCCAATTTATGCATGAGCAATATAGAATTTTCAATGATTCTAAATAGAAGACCGGTAAATATTTTCCTTGATATCTTAACCCCACAAACAAGACAGATTTGACATTCCTTTTAAGACAGATTACTTATTTAACACCAACTTTTACTAGATTTCACATTCTTTCTAAGTATCTTGCTTGATTACTATTGAAAATAATGATTTTGATGAGTTAATGTTTTTAGGAAACTTTTGCATGTAGTTAGACTTGTGTTTGATAAGATTTGATAAAAATTATAGATAGTTATGCTTATAATGTTTATATATATGTCCTGTCAATGTAGGTTTATTAAGATTATTAGAGGTGGAACCAAAAAATTATCAGAGAAATGTATCAAAGGATAGCCACAATGCAACCTGGTGTAGAAATATATGGATGGAGAAATATACTTTGGTAGAATCCTCTTATAAAACAAGCACACTTCTCTTCCTCCCTTTCACAAATATTTATTTTTTATAAAATTTCAACAATTACATATTTCCCATCACCAAAACATAAGCATCAGCAATCAATGATAGAAATATAATACACGATCATATTTTGGTCCATTACAATACAAACATACAATGAGCCATGTTCCAAGAAACTGCGATGCAACTAGCAAACCCTGTACACTTCTGCCAAAGCATGCGTGCCTATGTATATCTACTCTCTGTGACATCTGACTAATTGCAAAATGATTCAGATGGCAAAAGGAGATAGTAGTGTCAGGGCACACACGCAAAATATTTGAAATATTTTGATCCATTTGGTTGAACAAAATGAAACGGGAAAGGGCTGTTTGTCAGCACTCAAGGCAGTCTCTCTTAGTTCAGATCAGGCGTGGAACATATTTCATTTTTCTAGTTGGGTCCAACTAGACTCCTCCTCCTCCTCCTGTGGTTTTGCTTCTTCAAGTATATCTTCACAAATTACACAGAAACAACAGTAGGTGAGCTATAAATAGCTAATCCAAGTAATAATGTGTGTATATATATATATATATATATATATATATATATATATATATATATATACGGGAATCTGGAAGGAAACCTGTTGTGTCAAAGCCTTTTTCTGTAGGAATAGCATCAAAAATTGAGGGAAAGGTTTCTAATTGACCACCCTGATGATGTCTGGTAAAAGTCAGTGATCTCTGGAATGTGCTGAACATTGGGACGATCCACACCAGATGGTTCTTCTATTCGATTAATAAGATCTTCTGCAAGATTTACCAACCTCAGTTCTTGAAGTTTGGTCAGATACTTGATACCACTAGGGATCTCCATCAGCATTGGGCAAGCGCCAATATGCAATTTTTGAATTCCTGGCATAGCTCCCTTGGCTATTGTTATGCTTTGCAGATTAGAGCAACCATATATCAGTAAGCTCTCAAGATTGCAAAAGCCATTCTTGAATTCTAGCTTTTGCTCTTCATAGACTTTGAGAAGGTCAAGGCGTCTCAAATTTTGTAGTGCTTCAAGATCTGAAAGTGGATCCTCCATCAGTGTACAACCCCACAAGGACAAGCGTCTCAGGTTCTGAAGTGCCCGAAACCATTGCGGGATATTCTCCAATTTCCCAATCAAAACAAGCTGTTCCAGGAGCGGAGGAGGTGATTCCAACGCATCCATCCGAAGGATTTGATCTTCCTGAGCTGTCTTGACTAATAAGTGGCGAAGCAGAGGCATATTTTTGATTCCAAAGCACAGGTCCTCTTCGTTTGAGACTTCAATATTCGAGATTTCGAGTCTCACTAGTTGAGTCATGCTTCGGATTTCCTTCATCACAAAGCTATTGGCCTCAACACAGCTAAGAAATTGCAAGTTCTTTAAACTGCTTAATTTCTGAGGAAATTGAGTTCCACGCACATAACCGAAGTCAAGAAACATTTCTTCGCTCAAATGATACGATAGCAAGCACTTCAGGTTTTTCAGTTTCAGAATTCCACTTGGAAGAGTCTCAACCGGAGTCTCAGAAATGTTTAAAGTTTCAAGATTGTACAAGCTTCCAATTGATTCTGGCAACCTCTTGATCCAAGTTCTTTTCAGATTCAAGTACCTCAGGTTGAACAAGGTGAAAATGTGGTCAGGCAACAAAGCTATGGGAGCATCCTGTAGGTCTAACACCCTCAAGAGTTTAAAACCACATAGCAAATTATTTATCATAGTTGGATCAATATCTCCACTCACAAACAGATTAAAGGACCGAAGTTGTGTCATACCCTCCCAGGGTTTAATATCTGCACGACTTGATTGGATTGATAGACGGCGTACCGCACCTCCTTGTCTTGCTCCTATTCGATCATCATATAAAGCACAAAATTTCTCTTCCTCAGATTTTGAAAGAGCGAGCTCCCGCAGCATATCATGCATCCTGCATGCTTTTGGTAGGCCATAAACGTCCGTTTCTACCATTTGGAGCAAGCTTCGACGAATTAATTCCACAAGATACCGATCAGCAATTCCTTCTGGTGTCAATCCCCTTAAATTCTCTATAAATCCTTCTGCCATCCATAGTCTAGCAAGTCTTTTCCTCTTTATTGTATAGTCTTCAGGGAATAAACAACAGTACAGAAAACAATGCTTCAATCTGTAGGGCAGATCATTGTAGCTCAGTAACAAAATGCTTTTGATAGGTTGAAGCATACTGTTATTGCTCAGTTCCCAATTAAGGGTATTATAGGTTGTCTTCCATTCCAAGTCTGAACGTTTAGTAGAGAAGAGACCTCCCAAAGACACAACTGCAAGTGGTAGGCCTTGGCATTTTTCAACAACATCTTTTGCCATATCTACAAGCTCTTGCGGACATCTCCTGGCATTCCATGGGAAGGCTTTCATACAAAATAAGGTCCAAGCTTCATTCTCTTCCATCGGCTTGATGTGGTGAATATTGCTTCCTACTTCAAAAGACTTTGCTGCTACGTCCTCCATCCGAGTTGTAATGATGACCCGACAACCATTCTGGCTATTCGGAAGTGCAACTTTAATGTTATTCCAAAGTTCTGTATCCCAAACATCATCCAAAACGACCACATATCTTCTCCTCTCAAGGTAGCTCACAAGCATCTCTACAAGCTCCCTATAGCTCAATGTAATCAAATCCAATGGAATTGCTTCGTTGGCCGCTCGGTAAAATTGTCGAATGAAGCTCCTAAACAAGTCTTCGATGGAGTAGGTTTGGGAGACAGTAATCCAGGCACTGCATTCGAAATGCCTCTTTACAATTTCACAATTGTAGGCCTTGGCAATAAGAGTGGTCTTCCCAGACCCGCCCATCCCCACCACTGAAATGGTTGTTCTTTGCAGTTCTCCATTGGTCAGCCATCTGATCAACATTTGATGCTCATCTATGATGCCTACGAGATCATCATCTTTGAGGAAAAGAGATGATTCCCCAAGTAGCACTCTGTGATCAGTTGGAGCGCTTCTGCTGCCTTCCACGCGCTCCGTACCATAGCGTCGGCTCCTCTCGGCTGCATTATGGATCAAACTTTTGATCATCCGAAGCCTGTTGGCAATGTCATGCCTCGCCCAAAGATCTTTTGGGAAGGCACTGACATTTCGAGCATATTGAATGATCTTCTTCCTACCCTTTCGCCTGTTTACCGAGTACATGAACTCGTCAATGATGTCTTCAACATCATAGGCCAAATCCCGGATTTCTGCCACCCAATTCTTCTCACTTTCAGTTTGAGGTCCCCTTCTGTCGCAGTCCTCCAAGAATGATCTCATGGTTTCTAGCTCACGCTTGATATCTTGAAGGTCATCACCTACTCCTCCAAGCAAAGCAGCCTCACTCTCTAGAACAGAAATTATTTTGGTAATCACTGCCTCTGGAACTACTGCCATGATTCGTTTTGTTTATATTCGGTAATCCTGTATCAAAGTTATATTGTCAGATAATT
>JAKUCV010001050.1:17830-82086 GCA_028386065.3 Turnera subulata | reverse complement strand
TCCTAACTTATCTTTTTCTTCTTGCTTGATCTTGTCACATCCATTCTCATCCATTCTTGAACTCTTTAATGTCATAAGGCTTGGTCTTGATTATTTCTTTTTGGTCCATAATAATGATCATCTTAATACAAGGTTGATTTGTCATTATCAAAACCTGAATGAGATAAAGAGATGTTAGCAAAACATTATTTTCAACATTATATATATGTAAAGTTGATACCTTCAGGCGTTGACACATAGGATTTTAGAGGTGGAGCGTCCCTACCCGTATTTACCATACACAGTAAATACGTGCCGAAACTATTCTTATTGATGGAACAGACAGTACATCGCAGTAAAAATACTACACAGTAAATCAAATACATCAGCACACTGAATATAATACAACTGTCACCCATATCCGGGGATCATTATTCAATCCACTCAACAACAGCAGCTTAGTTCAAATAGACAACATCAAAGCAATAAAGGATTGCAGCAACACAACAACATAAATAGCACAGCAGTGGAAGGCTTAAATGCACATGCAACGGAGGTATGGATCCAGAGTCAGGTGGAGAAGAAAGCAGCAGCCATCGAACGTCGCACCTGAACTACGAAGCAACTAAACCTACGGGATGAAACCCCGCAGGCGAGGGGTGAGTCTGAAGTGCTCACTGACGAAGGTTAAACAGTGATATATAATCAACCATAATACTTTCGAAGCAAACACAGACGATACAACAGAAGAATTCTACTAAAACATAACTGAGCCAAGACCAAAAGAATGTTTATTATTATTACCAATTTTATCTTCCGGGTCCCGTCACTGGACAAGCTAGGGTCGTACCTGGTTATTAACTAATTCCGGATGCTAGGCCAAATCACAATCCGGGATCAACATCCCAATATCAACAATCCAGGATCAACATCCCAATATCAACAAATCCGGAATCAACATCCCAATAACAACATCATCCGGGATCAACATCCCCAACAACCAACCAAACCGGCCATGACACCACAGAACTAGCCTCTAACCATCTAGTCGTACCACTACTTTCCACGTGACAATTAAATCATCATCTCAAATCCAGTCCAATTCCATTACTCTTTCATCAATTATCCATTTTTATTACCTCAGATTAATCCACAGACTCATCCAATCAACAATCTCATATAACTAATTATTCACAAATATCAGTTCAACATTAATCACAGCACAGATTTCACCAATCAATAACACAGCTAACCAACAACAGCAACAATATCATAGCAATCAAATAGCCAACAATAATCTTCTCAGCAGTTCAATCAAACAACAAATCATACACAGTATTACGGGCACATATCAAGGGTTATCCATCCTCACTTTAGCCGATTATCAGTTATGAAACTGTCCAACAGACTCCAAGTCTGGTTCCTCAGGTATCTGCTCGTTATCAACTCCTATATCAAACAAATAATATGCACACATAAGTGATATGCAAATGTTATGCTACTGCTGTATACCGAAAAATAAATACCAATTCGTCTCGGTTACTCTCCCAGGTTAATTTTTCATTATCGTCATAATTCACCATTTATTTCCAGTGTCTAAGATAATACTGTACTTTTACCTATACCTATACACGGATATTATTCCGGTACAATACTTAATTTGATAATACCCTTCCTAAATTATTTCCTCAAAATAATTATTATACACAATATATTTTTCCAAAATATTATTTCCACCAATTATTTTTACTTCCCAAATTATTCCAGAATATTATTTTCCCAAAATTATTCCCATTTAATTCTATTTTCCAGATTATATTTTCTCTTCTTTTTTTTTAAAAAAAACCTGGACTGGGCCAAATAGTGCTAGCCCAACCCATTGCATAAGCCTAATAAAACCTCCAAATAGGAGCCTGGTTACAGGCCCATGCGATACGCCCAGCGGCACACCAGCCCACCCAAGTCAGCCCAGCCATCCTAGCCCAACAGACCATACCCTAAACACATCTATTAAGCGCGGGTCAACCCGACCCGTGACCCAACCAAACGGGTCGCGTCTTCCTCACCTTCACAGGGCGGCGTGACGGCGGAAGACAGGGAACGAGGCAGGCGAGGCGGCGGGGAACGACGCAGACGACGGCAGAGGAGGTGCTAGGGAAGGGTGCTCGGCTACTGGTGGGCTTCGTCGTCGACGGGCAGAGAGGAGAAGAGACGGCAGCGTGAGCTTGGCTCGATGGCAGCGACGTCGATCTGCAGCGGTGGACAACGAGGGAGAAGAAGAGGAAGATAGGGCGTCGGGGTTGCATGGAGGAGAGGAAGAAGTTGGTGGTGGCGGTAAGGTGGTGTGGTGGTCGGCCACGGGTGGCGGCGGTGTGGAGGAGGAAAAAGAAAAGAAGAAGAGGAGAGGGGGTGACGTGGCGGTTGTGTGTTGGTGTGGTGTGTGTGTTGTTTGTTGTTTCTTTTTTTTTTTCCAGGCAATGTTTTAGCAAAATTGCAGGTGAAGCTTTTGTTGTAGAAGATGATGAAGGGATACTGAGCAAAAGGAGATGGTGGTGATGATGCACTGGGAAGAAGGAAAAAAAAAGAATAAGAAACACGACATAAGGCAATCATGCAGAATACTGGTGTAGCACGGGCAGAGTACTGGCAGTTCACATGCCTCACAGTGAATGGCGGCTGCAGCCTCCACACTGTGCAGCATGTGAGGCGGGTTCTGTCCGGACTAGAAAATGACTAATGTACCCCCTTGACTTTATTTCTGGCCCGATAATTCGGGGTTAATCCCGACTTTTCTGGAGATTCTTGGACCCGAAAAATTCCAACATGGTCCGGAAATTCTGCAGAAAAATCTCGAGCGTGGGACAGGACTCGGTTTCGGAATTCGACGCACGAATTACCATAAATTAATTACCCAAGATTAATTTTTTTATGGTAAATAGCGGTAAAATAAATTTTACGCTGACGGTAAAAACGTAAAAATTACCCGGGCTGTTACAGCCTACCCACCTTAAAAGAATTTCGTCCCCGAAATTCACTCCGGTGCTGTAAACAGTTGCGGATACTGAGAACGAATGTGCTCCTCAACTTCCCACGTGGACTCGTTCGCAGAGTGCTTGCTACACTTAACCTTTACCATAGGAATGACTCGATTCCTCAACTGTCTGGCTTCCCGAGCAAGTATCTGTTCTAGCAACTCTGTATACGTAAGATCCTCTGTGACCTCAACATCTGTTGTAGTAACCACATGGCTCGGATCAGATTTGTACCTCCTCAGCATGGAAACATGAAACAAATCATGAATCCGGGACAACTCCTCTGGTAAAGATAATCTGTACGCCAAGGGTCCAACCCTTTCCACAATCTCATATGGTCCGATGTACCTGGGACTCAGCTTCCCTCTTTTCCTGAATCTGATAACACCCTTCCATGGTGCAACTCGAAGGAAAACTCTTTCTCCCACTTGGTACTCCATCTCACGACGATGCTTATCAGCATAACTCTTCTGTCGGTCCTATGTTGCTCTCATACTCTGCTTAACTACCTGAATCTTGTCAACTGTCTGCTTGACCAAATCTGGGTCCACAATCAAACGGAGACCTTCTTCATCCCAACATACTGGACTTCGGCATTTCCTTCCGTAAAGAGCTTCAAACGGTGGCATGCCAATGCTGGAATGAAAACTGTTGTTGTAGGCAAACTCCGCTAAGGACAAATACTGATCCTAACTCCCACTGAAATTAAGAGCACAAGCCCTTAGCATGTCTTCCAGTGTCTGAATAGTCCTCTCTGACTGTCTGTCTGTTTGAGGATGAAATGCGGTACTGAAACACAACTTCGTACCCAAAGCTGTTTGCAGACTCTTCCAAAACCATGATGTGAATCTCGGATCTCTGTCTGAGACTATGGACTTAGGAATCCCATGTAGTCTCACAATCTCTACAACATACTGTTTCGCCAACTTATCCATAGTATCTGTCTGTCGGATGAGGAGAAAATGAGCTGATTTTGTAAGTCGATCAACGATAACCCTGATGGCATCATGCTGTCTCCGGGTCAACGGTAATCCAACCACAAAATCCATAGTGATCATCTCCCACTTCCACTCTGGCACTGACAAAGATCTCATCTTTCCTGCTGGAGCCTGATGCTCGGCTTTCACTTGCTGACAAGTGATACACTTAGCCACATACTCGGCTACATCTTTCTTCATATGCGACCACCCAAAATGACTCCTCAAATTCTGATACATCTTGGTGCTTTCGGGATGCATAGCATACGGCGTCATATGTCTTTCTTCCAGAATCCGACTGCGTAGGTCACCAACACTGGGTACACATAGACGTTTCTCCAGCATCAATGCACTATCCTCAGCTATGCGAAACTTGTCTTCTTTCCCACTACGGACTGCTTCCTTCAGCTTGATCAAGTCGGGATCTCCATCTTGTAGTTCCACAGTCCAGCCTCTCAGGTTAGACTTGACTTCAATATGGGTCAGCAAAGCTCCTGTCTCATCAATTGATAAATCAACTCCCATCTTCCTTAACTCGATAAGTGAGGACATCGAGTAGGTCGTAGAAGCATCTTCTGGTTGTCTCCGGCTCAAAGCATCTGCTACAACATTAGCTTTTCCAGGGTGATACTCAATAGTACAATCATAATCATTCAACAACTCAACCCAACGTCGTTGTCGCAGGTTAAGTTCCTTCTGAGTCATGATGTACTTGAGACTCTTATGATCTGTGAAGATCCTGCATCTCTCTCCAAATAGATAATGTCGCTAAATCTTCAAAGCAAGGATCACTGTGGCCATCTCTAGATCATGTGTCGGGTAATTCTTCTCATGTGGTCTCAACTGTCTTGAAGCATAGGCAATCACTCGGCCTTTTTGCATCAGAACTGCTCCCAAACCGAGACCTGAAGCATCACAAAACAGCACATACTCCACTCCTGGCTTAGGTACTATCAAGACTAGTGCTGTTGTCAACTTCTCCTTTAGTTCATCAAAACTCTTCTGGCAGGCATCACTCCATACAAAAGCTTGATCTTTCCTCAATAGCATGGTCATGGGACTAGCTATCAAGGAAAAACCCTCGATGAATCTCCGGTAATATCCTGCAAGGCCAAGAAAACTCCTGAGTTCGGGTACCGTCTTGGGCGGCTCCCACTCTAGAACAGCTTTCACTTTAGCAGGGTCAACCTTAATCCCATCTCTGGATACAACATGCCCAAGGGATGCAACTTCCTCAAGCCAGAGCTCGCACTTGCTGAACTTGGCATACAACTCTTTCTCTCGCAGTCTCTGTAGTACTACCCTCAGGTGCTCCTTATGTTCTTCCCTGCTCTTGAAGTATATCAGAATGTCGTCGATGAAGACTACCACAAACTTGCCCAAGAACTCGTTCAGGACCAAGTGCATCAAGTACATAAAAACTGTTGGTGCATTGGTCAAACTGAAATGAACCACTGTGAACTCAAAGTGCCCATACCGAGTACGGAAGGCTGTCTTCGGTATTTCCTTCTCTCCAATCTTGACCTGATAGTAGCCAGATTGAAGATCTATCTTGGAAAATACAGTAGCTCCCTGTAGCTGATTAAAAAGGTCATCAATCCTGGGAAGCGGGTACTTGTTCTTCACTGTCACTTTGTTCAGCTGTCGGTAGTCCACACACATCCGCAAACTGCCATCTTTCTTCTTCACAAAGAGGACTGGTGATCCCCAGGGTGATGTGCTAGGTCGGATAAAACCCTTCTTGAGCAGCTCGTCCAACTGCTTCTTTAACTTCTGGAGTTCTATCGGTGCCATCCGATATGGTGCCATCGAGATAGGTGTCATTCCCGGCATCAAATCGATGGTGTACTCAACTTCCCTGTCAGGTGGCAATCCTAGCAGATCCTTTGGAAACACATCTGGAAACTCCCTCACAACTATGATGTCCCCCAAAACCGGAGTCTGAGCTTCTTCACCCTTGACATGGGTCAACAAAGCATCTGGACTCAAAGGCTTCATCCCAATATCCTGGTTAGCAGAGATACTACATGTAGTAGCAGCTCTCCCAATACCTGTCAACAAAACCTTACGCCCACCATCGGAAGTCAACAGAACTTTCTTGGTTCGATAGTTCACCATAGCACTGTACTTGGACAACCAATCCATCCCCAAGATGATATCGAAACCTCCCATGTTCATCACAACCAACCGTGCAAGAAAAACCTCGCTATCGTACGAAAGAGAAACGTCTCTGCACACATGGGTTAACCTGACCACTATACCCGCAGGTAACCTAACCCTCATCGGACAAGTTAAACTCTCTCCCGTACAGTTATGTAGTATTGCAAAGCTTTGCGCAATAAATGAATGCGTAGCACCAGGATCAATCAAAGTATAAGCAGTACTACCAAAGACTGTAAAAGTACCTGCTATAACATCAGCATTCTCTGGATCCTCATCAGCGGTGATCACCAATGCTCTCGGCACTGCTGCACTCTAATTCATGGCTGACTGGGTCCTAGCAGGAACAACTCCACGTCCTCGGCCTCGGCCAACTCCAGAACCACTAGGTTCACTGGCAACTGAAGCTTGCACCGTTTGAACAGGTGTCGTACCTCTAGATCTTCCCAACTTGGGACAAGCATATCGGTAGTGCCCAACTTCGTTACACTCATAGCACCTCACCTGAGACAGAGGGGGTCTCGGGCGAGCATTCCAAGATGAAGTCCCTCCAGACTGAGTCCAAGAAATGCCTCGGTTGTTGTAGTTGTTGTTCCATCCATGTCCCTGACTAGCTGGCATGAACCTGACTCTGTCCATAACCTAACCGGTTCGCTGGTGTCTGGAACCTCTTGTTCTGTCCCCCAGAACTCTGTGCAACATGCCTCTTACGGATCTCCTATTGCTCCCTCTCATTGCCCAGCCAGATAATCTCGGCTCTTAGGGCATCTGTCAGCATGTCCTGGTAAGTCTTATAGACCTTGCACCCCATGACTGTCTGGATGCCAGATTGAAGACCATCCCAGAAACGTTTACAACTGGCCTCCGGAGTAGCAACAAACTCGCTGGCATAGATGGACAGACGGTTGAACTTGATCTCATAATCATTGACCGTCTGATCTGGTCCCTGTTGTAGTCCCAGAAACTCTCGTCTCAGCTGGTCCTGGTATGCCTCAGAAACAAACTTCCTTCGAAACATCTCCATGAACTGGTTCCACGGCATAGTGATAGGTGTCGGCATGTCCCTGGTAGTAGACTCCCACCAATCAACGGCATCTCCTTGGAACATGGCAGCGGCATATCTGGCCCACTTGTTGTTCCTGCATGTCAGCTTCAGCATAACCCTATTCATCTGTCTGAGCCACTGGTCAGCATCCTGTGGTGTAGTGACACCGGTAAAAATCTCTGCCCCAAGCTTCTCCAGCTTCATATACACTGGATCCTCGACTGGTCCCTGGTTTTCCTGTTCTCGAGCTCCCATAGCATCGATACGTGCATCCCTGGCTTCTTGCCTTCGCAGAATCTGAGTTACCACATTTAGCATCTGCGTAGGGTCTCCCAAAGGAATATTCGAAAGGTGTTCCAGACCTCCCACAACTTGCTGCGGTTGATCCACCGATACCTGATCGTCATCTAGGTGACCTCCAGCATGCTGATTCCCTCAAACCGGATCCATTCGTACCTATATGAGAATGTATATGTAAGCATATCATATCATGTCGTGACAAATCTTATGCACAAACAAACAATCATGCAATCACAGTTATGTCCCTAATGACCTACAGCCTGCTCCGCTACCAAAATGAAGCGCCCCGACCCGGATTTACCATACACAGTAAACACGTGCTGAAACTATTCTTATTGATGGAACAGACAGTACATCGTAGTAAAAATACTACACAGTAAATCAAATACATCAGCACACTGAATATAATACAACTGTCACCCATACCCGGGGACCATTATTCAATCCACTCAACAACAGCAGCTTAGTTCAAATAGACAACATCAAAGCAATAAAAGGATTGCAGCAACACACCAACATAAATAGCATAGCAGCAGAAGACTTAAATTCACATGCAACGGAGGTATGGATCCGGAGTCAGTTGGAGAAGAAAGCAGCTGCCATCGAACGTCGTACCTGAACTACGAAGCAACTAAACCTACGGGATGAAACCCCGCAGGTGAGGGGTGAGTCCGAAGTGCTCAACGACGAAGGATAAAAAGTGATATATGATCAACCATAATACTTTCGAAGCAAACACAGAGAATACAACAGAAGAATTCTACTAAAATATAACTGAGCTCAAAAGAATGTTTATTATTATTACCAATTTTATCTTCCGGGCCCCGTCACTGGACAAGCTAGGGCCGTACCTGGTTATTAACTAATTCCAGATGCCAGGCCAAATCACAATCCGGGATCAACATCCCAATATCAACAATTCGGGATCAACATCCCAATATCAACAAATCCGGGATCAACATCCCAATATCAACATCATCGGGGATCAACATCCCCAACAACCAAACAAACCGGCCATGACACCACAGAACTAGCCTCTAACCATCTAGTCGTACCACTACTTTCTACGTGACAATTAAATCATCATCTCAAATCCAGTCCAAT
The DNA here is from genome assembly GCA_028386065.3 of Turnera subulata. NCBI lineage: Eukaryota > Viridiplantae > Streptophyta > Magnoliopsida > Malpighiales > Passifloraceae > Turnera > Turnera subulata. The sequence goes on along the minus strand of JAKUCV010001050.1, from coordinate 73,489 downwards.
TCCATTACTCTTTCATCAATTCACCATTTTTATTACCTTAGATTAATCCACAGACTCATCCAATCAACAATCTCATATCACTAATTATTCACAAATATCAGTTCAACATTAATCACAGCACAGATTTCACCAATCAATAACACAGCTAACCAACAACAGCAACAATATCATAGCAATTAAATAGCCAACAATAATCATCTCAGCAGTTCAATCAAACAACAAATCATACACAGTATTACGGACACATATCAAGGGTTATCCATCCTCACCTTAGCCGATTATCAGTTATGAAACTGTTCAACAGACTCCAAGTCCGGTTCCTCAGGTATCTGCTCGTTATCAACTCCTATATCAAACAAATAATATGCACACATAAGTGATATGAAATATCATGCTACTACTGTATACCGAAAAATAAATACCAATTCGTCTCGGTTACTCCCCCAGGTTAATTTTCATTATCGTCATAATTTACCATTTATTTTCAGTGTCTAAGATAATACTGTACCTTTACCTATACCTATACACGGATATTATTCCGGTACAATACTTACTTTGATAATACCCTTCCTAAATTATTTCCTCAAAATAATTATTATACACTATATATTTTTCCAAAATATTATTTCCACCAATTATTTTTACTTCCCAAATTATTCTAGAATATTATTTTCCCAAAATTATTCCCATTTAATTCTATTTTCCAGATTATATTTTCTCTTCTTCTTTTTTTTAAAAAACCTGGACTGGGCCAAATAGTGCTAGCCCAACCCATTGCATAAGCCTAACCAAACCTCCAAATAGGAGCCTGGTTACAGGCCCAGCGGCACACCAGCCCACCCAAGTCACCCCAGCCATCCTAGCCAACTGACCAAACCCTAAACACATCCATTAAGCGCGGGTCGACCCGACCCGTGACCCAACCAAATGGGTCGCGTCTTCCTCACCTTCACAGGGCGGCGTGACGAAGGAGCACAGGGAACGAGGCAGGCGAGGCAGTGGGGAACGACGCAGACGATGGCAGAGGAGGCGCGAGGGAAGGGTGCTCGGCTGCTGGTGGGGTTCGTCGTCGACGGGCAGAGAGGAGAAGAGACGGCGGCATGAGCTTGGCTCGACGGCAGCGACGTCGATCTGCAGCGGTGGACAACGAGGGAGAAGAAGAGGAAGATGGGGCGTCGGGGTTGCAGGGAGGAGAGGAAGAAGTTGGTGGTGGCGGTAAGGTGGTGTGGTGGTCGGCCACGAGTGGCGGTAGTGTGGAGGAGGAAAAAGAAAAGGAGAAGAGGAGAGGGGGTGACGTGGCGGTTGTGTGTTGGTGTGGTGTGTGTGTTGTTTGTTGTTTCTTTTTTTTTTTCCAGGCAGTGTTGTAGCAAAATTGCAGGTGAAGCTTTTGTTGCAGAAGATGATGAAGGGATACTGAGCAGAAGGAGATGGTGGTTATGATGCACTGGAAGAAGGAAAAAAAAAAGAATAAGAAACACGACATAAGGCAATCATGCAGAACACTGGTATAGCACGGGCAGAGTACTGGCAGTTCACATGCCTCACAGTGAATGGCGGTTGCAGCCTCCACACTGCGCAGCATGTGAGGCGGGTTCTTTCCAGACCAGAAAATAACTATTGTACCCCCTTGACTTTATTTCTGGCCCGATAATTCGGGGTTAATCCCGACTTTTCTGGAGATTCCTGGACCCGAAAAATTCCAACTTGGTCCAGAAAATCCGCAGAAAAATTCCGAGCGTGGGACAAGACTCGGTTTCGGAATCCGATGCATGAATTACCATAAATTATTTACCCAAGATTAATTTTTTTATGGTAAATAACGGTAAAATAAATTTTACAGTGACGGTAAAAACATAAAAATTACTCGGGCTGTTACAAGAGGTCTTCATGTATTGCCATGTGGAGGGTTTTAAGTGTAGTTTTAATCACTTAGATTTTGACATATGGCCATAATGACAAATATAATTATCCATAAAAAATTCAATATTAAAAAGATCCTGATAAGAATTAAACTCTCATCAGAAAAGCTATATCCTCATACGATTTAATCATTAAGGTGAAATTCAATATAAAAAAGAAGCTCATAAGAATTAAACTCTAATATGAAAAGCTTATGAATTATATCTGATAAGAATTAAACTCTTATCAGGAAAAATTGATAAGTTATGTCATTGATTTGAAAATAAAAGTCATTCAATATTACATTATTAAACTCTCATCAGAAAAGCTATATCCTCATACGATTTAATCATTAAGGTGAAATTCAATATAAAAAAGAAGCTCATAAGAATTAAACTCTAATATGAAAAGCTTATGAATTATATCTGATAAGAATTAAACTCTTATCAGGAAAAATTGATAAGTTATGTCATTGATTTGAAAATAAAAGTCATTCAATATTACATTAATTTATAATATATTATTTTTATACATATATTACGTCATTTACTCTATAATTGTTATCTGATAAGAATTATATTAGCTTTAGATTGATAGACTTTACAACTGATAAGATAAATTGTTATTCAAAACTAACCTTTTATCTTTTTTTTTTATCGTGTATCTCTTCTCAAATTTCTTTTCCATCATCTCTCTTTAAATACAGATACAAGACTCTATATGTGTATGTGAAATAATAGTCTTTGTCTGTAACGCCCCGAATTTTCGGTATTAATTTCCATGGAATTTCCAGAATTTTTGGAGTTTAATTTCCAATTTTACCCCTTTGCAGAATTTTCGGATTTTTGGTCAAGGAAAATATTTACTATCCTTGGGAAATCTTATTTTAAGTTGGAGTTATTCCTTGTTCGGATTTCATCGGAAGTAAATCGTGTTTTGGGCTGAAACACAAAATTTAATGTAGTTTTGACCAAAACTACATCGTATTGAGAGAGCATAGCCATGAAACTCAAGCATGGCTTGTGTTTTGACCAGGATGTGTGGCTGCGTTGACCTGAGGCACCAGGAGGACAAAACGACGTCGTCTTGTTAACCAAAATGACGCCGTTTTTAGCACCAGCGGAACCCTAGGTATAATTCTTTCTTTTCTCTCTCTCCTCTCGTTCCTCATTCTCTTCTCTTCCGGTTTTGGCTCACACTCCCCACGATCTCCCTTCTCTCATTCCCTTCCTTTCCACTCAAAACCATCGCACCATTTTCTCTCTTTCTTATCCTTTTCCCTTCATGCCGTCGTCGACCTGACTCTATGCCGCCGCCATGATGTTTTTTTTCTCTTGACCCACGAAGCCATTAACAGATGGATTTAGGGGCTGAGGAATCGAGGCACGTCGATGAAGACGATTGGCGGCTCGAGGTCAGGGCTCGAGCTTGCGTTGTCGACGCCGTCGCCTGCTATGGGGTGAGTTGCCATCCTCGGTCTTTCTCTTTCTTCTCTTTTTCATTTTTGGGTTTTGATATCGGGGTTTCTGTGTGGTTGTTTAGAGACGAACCAGAGTTGTTTGGGGCGGCTCCGAATCCCGATTGTGGTGGTGGCTGAGGCAGCTGTGGGTGGCGGCGGGTGTACGTTTGGTGGTTTCTGGTGGGTTGTTGCTGGCGGACCTATAGTGGTTTGTTGCTGGGTCGGGTTGTAGGTCGGATTTTGGGGTTTGTTCCTCGGATCTGGCAGAATCCAACCAGGGCAGCAGAGGTTTGATTTTCGCTGTTGGTGCTCGGGATTGATTTCTAGAAGGGTGTTAAGGCTCGAGTTGCTGTGGACTCGAAAACTCTGCAGATTCGAGTTGAACAATTTGTTCCGGTAAGCTTTCCGGTGCCTTCTTTTGTTTCCAGATTCGTTTTAGTGATCTGTAGAGGTGGTGTTGAAACGCCCCGACTCGTATTTACCGTACACAGTAAACACGTGCCGAAACTGTGACGACCCAACAAAAATTAGACCAGCATACAGTGTATACAATAGAATTCCGGGCTCAACAGCCCAAAGTAAAAACAATAATAAAAAACTCAACTCGCCCAATGGCCCAACAATAATAAAACAGTGCACAGCGGAAGACTTAATAACTCACATAAACACTGTATGCGACATAGATGCAAACTATGGATCCAAGCCCTGTCCAAGGGATAACGCCGCAGCCTGTCTGGAATGCACCAATCCTGTACCAAAAGTAACTCATCCTACGGGATGAAAGCCCGCAGGTGAGGGGTGAGTCCGAAGTGCTCACCGATGAAGGAAAGACAATCAATATGCACTCTATAAAACTCAAGGTCCAAAAACAGGCAAAAACTGCCAAATATATACCAAACTGAAAGACTGGACCCAAAACCCGGTCCAAGACCAAAAAGACTCAATAAAATCCAATTATCCAATTTTATCTTTCCGGGCCCCGTCACGGATAAGCTAGGGTCGTACCAGGTTATCAACCTGTTCCTGGTGCCAGATCAAAAAGAACCCGGGATCAACATCCCAATATCAAACTCAGGGATCAACATCCCAATCAAACCGGCATCAATATGCCCATCACAAGTAACCCAGATCATGGCCACCCCAAACAGTCTCAAACCATCCGGTCGTACCTCTACTTACCACGTGACAATTATATTATCATCATTAAAATCAAATCACAGGGATCGACATCCCTAACCAAAATACCGGGATAGACATCCCTATCCAAAATACCAAGGATCGACATCCTTATCTCAAATTGTTAATTAGTCCATTATACCTTATACCAAAAAGACGCAAGGATCAACATCCAAAAAACCAACATGGGATAAACATCCCGACAACAATCAAGACCATGGGATTAACATCCCGAGACAAACCACAGCAATGCAACATGCAATAATCAACAAAACGTAATAACCGAGTAATCTAGGCATATATTGAAGGAAATCCATCCTCACCTTGGCCGATTACTCAACTTCGGAAACAATGACCGGTCCCACGCCGGCTCCTCGGGAAACTGCCCGATATCCAAACCTATACCACAAAACAATGCATACAAATAAATGCACATAATCAGAATGCTATGATGCCCAAACTGCGAAATAAACCCATCCCGGTTATATATCCGTTATTATTATCATTTACCGAAAATATTTTACCCGTACGTATTTCCGAATCTAATTCCGGTACCATACTTTAATTAAAACTCCTTCCAAAATAATTTCATAAAATAGCTATAATTTCCAAAATATTAATCTTCATAATTTCCAGAAAATGATAACCTATTTATAATTTTCAGAAAATATAAATAGTATGTATCTTTTCTAAATATATATAGTAATAATATTTTCCAACAATTATAATTCAACATAATCATATATATTTCCCAAGTATACCTATATATATTTTCCAAGAATAATAACATGTACATACTGTATTCCAGAGAAATAATAACATATAATTATAATTTCCATAAATATTTTCAAGGTATATATCTTTTTCTAAATAAACATAATACTAATTTTCAAAACATACTATAACTATCTTTAATTTTCAAAACAAGTATATATACATATATATATATATATATATATATATATATATATATATATTTCTTCCCAACAGCATAATTAAAACTAACCATATTTTCAAAGTATAAATACATATATTTTTTTTTCCAAATTAAAACCAACAAGTAATTAAATAAATATATATATATGTGTATTGTTTTTTTTTAATTAAAAGCAGAACAGGTCGCAACCCGGATCCAGACCCAGGTGCGACCCGGACTGCACAGCGGGTCGACAACTCGGATTTGCTCACCTCGACGACGGCGGCGGCGCGAACTCGAGGAGGAAGCAAGCGCGGGGAAGGCGACAACGAGGCGACTCCTGAACGGCAGCAACGAGGGCGCGGCGGCGATGGCAGATGGCGGAAGGCGCTGGGAAGGAAGACCCGCGGGTTGCACGACGAGTCAACGCCCCTACGGCGTGCGTCAGGCGGCGGTAACGGGAGGAGGCGACGGCTTCGAGGTCGCCATGGCCCGGCGACTCTGACGGCGGTGGTGGTGCAGTGCGAGGCGGCGCCGAACGCCTCGGGGTGAACAGTGGCGAGAGGAGCTGACGGTGAACAGCTCACCGGATTCCCTTTTTTTCATTCTTTCTTTCTATTTTCTTCTTTTTCTTCTTTTTCTCTATTTTCTGATTTTATGCTTCTTTTTTTTTTCTCTTTTTTTTCTTTCTTTTTTTTTTCACTCTCTTTGTTTTCTTTTTTTTTTCTTTTCTTCCTTTTTCTTTTCTTTTTCCTCTCTTTTTTTTTCCTCTCTTTTTCTTTTCTCTCTTTTTTTTTTCTTTCTTTTTTTTTTCTCTCTCTTTGTTTTCTTTTTTTTTTCTTTTCTTCCTTTTTCTTTTCTTTTTCCTCTCTTTTTTTTTCCTCTCTTTTTCTTTTCTCTCTTTTTCTTTTTTTTCTCTCCTTTTTCTCTCTTTCTTTTTTTCCTTCTCCTTCTCCTCCTCCGGCTGCCTCCTTTTATAAACTGAAATTTTTACTGTTTATCATGTGAACATCAATAATAGAATTTCGTCTGCATTACGGGCGAGTCCGATCCGGACCAGAAAATAACTGATACCTCCTTAGTTATTTTCCGATGTGATTTTTCGAGAAATTCCGAAACCCGAAAAATACCAACTTAGTTCCGAAAAATCCACGGAAAAATCACGAGCGCGGGAAAACTCTCGGTTTCGAAAAACAACTACCGATTTACCTTGAATTAATTACCTAAGATTAATTCAATAGTAAATTACGGTAAAAAGACTTCTACAGTCCGGTAAAAATCCAAAATTTTTACCCGGGCTGTTACAGTCTACCCACCTTAAAAAAATTTCGTCCTCGAAATTCCGTCTTATCCGTGGGTCCTACCACGATAAGATTCTGGCACACTCTGCCAGGTATCCAGCCACAACCCGAGATACCGCTTATACCCTTAAGCGACATCTCGTCCGCTTATAAATACCAAACCTCATGACTGGCATACTCACACACAGTATTGGACTCTCCACTAAGATCTCGAACAACCTCTGACTCCGAGAACAACAGCTACATCGGTGGCACAGCTTTCCCGACAAGCTCCGATGAAGAACCTCCAAAGAAGCGGTTCAAGACGAACATCATCGGCCTGAAGGAGCACATGGTCGTTTCCCCAAAACGACGAAAGAAGCGAGTCCCCAAGAAAGCTAATGACAAGAAAGGCAAGGCGGTAGCTGAGAGCAGCACTCCGCAACAAAAGCTGACGCAACTGAACTTCTCGCTGAAGAAGATCAGCTCGGCGGTGGCGCAAATTGAACTGGCGTGTGCGGAACTGTTCCCACACATGAAAATTGTACAAAAACTTGTAAAAGATCTTGAGAAGCAAGTAGCTTTGTAGAGTACTCCTTCTCCTGTTGTAAACCTTTATAAAATAAATAAAATAAGCTTTCTCTTTTTAAATCAAAACTCTCTTATGTTATAAAATCTTATGTTAAACGGAAAATAAAACATCTCAAAGCAAAATAAAAATCAACTATAAGAATATAAAATCCAATATAAAGAAATTAAAATCAAAACTCGTTTAACAAAATCAAAACGTAAAGAAATTAAAACAAAACACGTTTTCATGATCGACGCTCTAGATCGATCGTAGACATCCTCGATCCCGAGAAACGTAACACGTACAGCTAATGGTGACGATCACGAGAGCGTCCTGTGTCCCTCGAAAGACACGTTACCCACTTGTTCACAATTGTCCGCATGAGCCAAAACATCTGTCTCGTCCCGTATCTCTCCACGATATCCGAACAGCTGTGAACTTGTCGCACATGCGCTCTACTCGAGGTGTGGTCCCGTCTGTCTAGCCTCAACGGTCACGGATGCATGTGATAAAAGATGCAGAAAAATATAATAAAACCACGGAAAGAAAAGACAAAGTAGCCAGAGCGAAAGAAAATCATGTGATGGAAATAGGCTGAAAAACTCTGGCATGGGTCCGAAAAACGCGTAAAGTAACAAAGCAATAAATAAAGCAACGGTAAAATTCAAAAAGCAAAACTTGAAAATCGAAAGCAATAAACACGCTCCCCATAAGAGTATAAAAGAAGGAGCGGTGATGTGTAAATCACCAAAAGCATCAAAAGCAAACAAAACGTCCAGGCAAATAAAACACAACGCTCGAAAAACAAAACCCCATACGTCCAATTCAAGATGTCTGCTCCCTCATCAGTCTTCTTCGTCGAAGGTGCCAACCTTGGCAGGAGAAACCATCTGGCGTACAGCATGGTCAACGAACGTGCTGAAGAGCTACCGAACGAGCTCGGCAGGATGCCCCGACTGGTCTTTGTCGACGAGCTCTACTCCTCAAGATTCTTCATCACTCCCATGGAAGAGGTGTTCTTCCTAGAGGACCATGGAGCACTGAGGACCTCATACTACGGATCGGCAAAGTCCGTGATGTTCTTCATCTCCGAGAGGCTACAGGAGTTCAACCTGGAGTCCACTTGCCAGACTGTGGAGTAAGGTGCCTACTACCAGCTCTCGATGACGGCTCAGAGCGTGCCTAGAATGACTCGGCTACCTCCAACCTGGCCAAAGGCACGACTGTTGGTGTGGAACTGCAGAGGAGTGGCAAGGCGTGCCCAGGAGTTCTCGCGTACCCTGAGGGACTTGAAGAACCAATATAAGCCGAACATGGTTCTTTTGACAGAGACACAGTGGCAACCACGGGACGATCACGGTCTCATCCCACTCCGGTTCCCTCAAGCAAACCGGTTCGAGATTCTTGGCCAACACGACAGGGGCGACTTGTGGTTCTCGTGGAGCGATAGGGTCACGGTCAACGTCAACAACGACCCAAACAGTTTCCGTGTCAACGTCGTTCCAAATCGTTAATGTATTTTTTATTTTTATAAAATATCAAATATCATGTAATATTTCTCTTTGTAATATCAATATTATCAATATTAATAATATTTGTACTTTCGCTTACTTATGGCATCATTTACCTCATATGCGTATGCTCTGCGACAGCTGGCGTCCCTTGACTGGATCCATAATGCACTAACTAAATGATATAAAATAATAACAACTGGAGCGAACTATGCAAACATGACAATAAACACACAAAGACTGCCCAACAAGACCTAACGCCCGCTCCGCTACCAAAACGAAACGCCCCGACCCGTATTTACCGTACACAGTAAACACGTGCCGGAATTGTGACGACCCAACCAAAATTAGACCAGCATACAGTGTATACAATAGAAATCCGGGCTCAACAGCCCAAAGTAAAAACAATAATAAAAATTCAAATGGCCCAATGGCCCAACAATAATAAAACAGTGCACAGCGGAAGACTTAATAACTCACATAAACACTATATGCGACATAGATGCAAACTATGGATCCAAGCCCTGTCCAAGGGATAACGTCGCAGCCTGTCTGGAATGCACCAATCCTGTACCAAAAGTAACTCATCCTACGGGATGAAAGCCCGCAGGTGAGGGGTGAGTCCGAAGTGCTCACCGACGAAGGAAAGACAATCAATATGCACTCTATAAAACTCAAGGTCCAAAAACAGGCAAAAACCGCCAAATACATACCAAACCGAAAGACTGGACCCAAAACCCGGTCCAAGACCGAAAAGACTCAATAAAATCCAATTATCCAATTTTATCTTTCCGGGCCCCATCACGGATAAGCTAGGGTCGTACCAGGTTATCAACCTGTTCCTGGTGCCAGATCAAAAAGAACCAGGGATCAACATCCCAATATCAAACTCAGGGATCAACATCCCAATCAAACCGGCATCAACATGCCCATCACAAGTAACCCAGATCATGGCCACCACAAACAGTCTCAAACCATCCGGTCGTACCTCTACTTACCACGTGACAATTATATTATCATCATTAAAATCAAATCACAGGGATCGACATCCCTAACCAAAATACCGGGATAGACATCCCTATCCAAAATACCAAGGATCGACATCCTTATCTCAAATTATTAATTAGTCCATTATACCTTATACCAAAAAGACGCAAGGATCAACATCCAAAAAACCAACATGGGATAAACATCCCGACAACAATCAAGAACATGGGATTAACATCCCGAGACAAACCACAGCAATGCAACATGCAATAATCAACAAAACATAATAACCGAGTAATCTAGGCACATATTGAAGGAAATCCATCCTCACCTTGGCCGATTACTCAACTTCGGAAACAATGACCGGTCTGACGCCGGCTCCTCGGGAAACTGCCCGATATCCAAACCTATACCACAAAACAATGCATACACATAAATGCACATAATCGGAATGCTATGATGCCCAAACTGCGAAATAAACCCATCCTGGTTATATATCCGTTATTATTATCATTTACCGAAAATATTTTACCCGTACGTATTTCCGAATCTAATTCCGGTACCATACTTTAATTAAAACTCTTTCCAAAATAATTTCATAAAATAGCTATAATTTCAAAAATATTAATCTTCATAATTTCCAGAAAATAATAACCTATTTATAATTTTCAGAAAATATAAATAGTATGTATCTTTTCTAAATATATATAGTAATATTTTCCAACAATTATAATTCAACATAATCATATATATTTCACAAGTATACCTATATATATTTTCCAAGAATAATAACATGTACATACTGTATTCCAGAGAAATAATAACGTATAATTATAATTTCCATAAATATTTTCAAGGTATACATCTTTTTCTAAATAAACATAATACTAATTTTCAAAATATAATATAACTATCTTTAATTTTCAAAACAAGTATATATACATATATATATATATATATTTCTTCCCAACAGCATAATTAAAACTAACCATATTTTCAAAGTATAAATACATATATTTTTTTTCCAAATTAAAACCAACAAGTAATTAAATAAATATATATATATATATGTGTATTGTTTTTTTTTCAAATTAAAAGCAGAACAGGTCGCAACCCGGATCCAGACCCAGGCGCGACCCGGACTGCACAGTGGGTCGACAACTCGGATCTGCTCACCTCGACGACGGCGGCGGCGCGAGCTCGAGGAGGAAGCAAGCGCGGGGAAGGCGACATCGAGGCGACTCCTGAACGGCAGCAACGAGGGCGCGGCGGCGACGACAGATGGCGGAAGGCGCTGGGAAGGAAGACCCGCGGGTTGCACGACGAGTCAACGCCCCTACGGCGCGCGTCAGGCGGCGGTAACGGGAGGAGGCGACGGCTTCGAGGTCGCCATGGCCCGGCGACTCTGACGGCGGTGGTGGTGCAGTGCGAGGCGGCGCCGAACGCCACGGGATGAACAGTGGCGAGAGGAGCTGACGGTGAACAGTTCACCGGATTCCCTTTTTTTCATTCTTTCTTTCTATTTTCTTCTTTTTCTTCTTTTTCTCTATTTTCTGATTTTCTGCTTCTTCTTTTTTTTTTCTTTTTTTTTCTTTCTTTTTTTTTTCACTCTCTCTATTTTTTTTTCTTTTCTTTTTTTCTTTTTTTTCTTTTCTTCCTTTTTCTTTTCTTTTTCCTCTCTTTTTTTTCCTCTCTTTTTCTTTTCTCTCTTTTTCTTTTTTTTCTCTCCTTTTTCTCTCTTTCTTTTTTTCCTTCTCCTTCTCCTTCTCCTCCTCCGGCTGCCTCCTTTTATAAACTGAAATTTTTACTGTTTATCTTGTGAACATCAACAATAGAATTTCGTCTGCATTACGGGGCGAGTCCGATCCGGACCAGAAAATAACTGATACCTCCTTAGTTATTTTCCGATGTGATTTTCCGAGAAATTCCGAAACCCGAAAAATACCAACTTAGTTTCGAAAAATCCACGGAAAAATCACGAGCGCGGGAAAACTCTCAGTTTCGAAAAACAACTCCCGATTTACCTTGAATTAATTACCTAAGATTAATTCAACAGTAAATCACGGTAAAAAGACTTCTACAGTCCGGTAAAAATCCAAAATTTTTACCCGGGCTGTTACAGGTGTTGAGTGAATCGATTGATGTTTTGGACGATGGTAGTTTCGTTGTTGTCCTTTTCCGAGGCCTTGGTGGATTTCTGGTGAAGGTGGCCAGAATCCGGCGAGTCGAAGTACAGTTCCGGCGAGGTTCGGGATTCGATGGAAGGTGTTCCCGGCAGTACTACGGTGAGGATTTTCACCAAACTTATGGTTGGTGTTGTTGCATTAATTGTAAAGTCGGAACTTGGATAATCATGTTAGTGTACTAATATAAATGGACTTAGTGGAAAACGAGTGTGCATGTTGAAAGAGACGCGTGGCCGGATTCTTACCGACGCGAACAGAACCGTAGACCGGGGAAGATTTGGCTCGGGTATGCCTTAGAGCGGGAACTAGAAAATTGGGCCCAGGCCCAAAGACGATACTCTGAACCTTGTATGTATTACTTTGGATTTAATAAGAATCGGGCTTCAAGCCCAATGGCATAACAAGGTTTAATTATAGATTTACCAAGTGGGCTTTAGGCCCAGATATAAGTTTGGTCTTGTTTGGGCTTTAGACCCATGATCTGTTCTAATCGGGTTTAAAGACTAATAACAGTATATTGATATAGTCACAGCATTGGCATGCTTTCATCATATTTTTGGTCATATTGTGTTATGAACATAGGTTATGTTAAGGCGGGAAGAGGCTTCGGCTTCGGGCTCCGAGGCAATTATTATGGCCCAGGTGAGGACATATAAACCTTTGTATGCATTACTGCCTACAATACTCAGTTAATTGTCATAGTTTATAAAGTGACAATATGTGCTTTGCATTGAATGCTGTATGCGTGTATTCTTGTGGTGTTGATGTTGTTGTTTGTACGATGTATCGTGATGATGATATCTTTGTTGTTGTGTACTTGACAATGTGAATTGTGTGCCTGTGAGATGTACAGTGCCTGTCGAGCATGAGTTAAGTTATGAAATATAAATGTTATATGACTTTGTGGTTCGTGTGGTGACTTGAGGGCTGAAGGCCCGGACTTGAGGACAATAAGTTAAATCCACACAACCCTGTTTGATTATAACGTATGGCACAACTCTTTAAGCATAATTGAGAATAACGAACTATAATAATTCTACTGTGGGCTGTTGACCGGTTCGTTCGAGCGGGATGTGATACCCCTCGGGATTGCATGCGGGATAACATGGTATATGCGGTTTAGCATATGGGTCTGTGATGACCGGTTCTACCTCCCTCTTTCTATCTTCCCCTTTCTACCTCCCTCTTTCTCTCTGTCTATCTCTCTCTCTCTCAGTGATTGTATTGGGCCTTTCCCGGATTATATTTGGGCTTTAGCCCTGGTTGTCTTATGAGACGGGACCGAGCTCGACGCACACAGTAGAGGGCCCTAATAAAATATTCAAACTCTAATAATGATAAAGTACAACGATAATAAGATGATAAAAGACAAGTGATGGTTTGAAGTCTGTTGATGACTTGTGATATGCATTGTGACTTGTTTGTGCACTATGATTGCTACTGCCTAATGCCGGTATTTGTGGTTGATTTGTATTTGTATGTTTTGGTTTATTTGTTTGCGGTGAGACAGTGGTTGGTCTCACCCCCTCACAGTCTTTTTCAGGTTAACTGCTCATTGAGCAGTGGTGCACATCAGCAGGTGGTGGTGCTTTCCTCCTCGGGTCGGATCCATAGAGTTCACTGCATACATGTTATTATATGTTTTGTCTTCCGCTGCATACTCGCTTTCTTGTATAATTTTTTTTTTTATGGATTATGTTGTTTGTATCGTATCCCGGGTAGAAAGGGCAATTTGATCTTTTTTTCATATTTTAATTAATTAAATTGGACAATTTGGGATACAGACGTTTCAGTTGGTAGCAGAGAAGGCTGTAGATCCTGTGGGTTGTGTGGATACGTGTTGTGCTTATATGTGCTTGAGTCTGCTCCTTTTTGTGTTGTTTGTTGCATTCTCGTATGCATTCATATAGTGAGTCTTTCTATGGATCCTGTGGAGGACACGCACCTACTGAGGGTCGGAGTGACCCGGTGTTGTTATTGAAATGATATGTTTATCTTTACAGCTTAGGCTGTTGTAAGGCTTATTTTGTGGAATATCCACTACTTTATCGGAGTCGGGGTAGACTCTTGATTCTTTACTTACGCTTTTGTGTCGGTGTGAGTACACCGTTGCTGCTTTTTCCTGTGTTGTTGCTGGAAGGGGTTTTCCTACGATAACATGTTTGATAGTTCCTGAAATGGAACTGGCCATTACAAGTAAGAACCATCGATTTGTTTTTGGATGTTATCTGTTAGGAGATGATCTGATATGATGCTTATGGATATGATTCCTGTAATCTTGATGAACATGTTATTTGTGGTATGATTACTTGAGCTCGAGGTTTGAATTTACTTGTGAAATGATTATATGGATTTAATCTTGTTCGAGTTGATAACTTCTCGAATTAATTTGAGGTTGACCCAATGGTATATTTGAGGAAATGTCTTTCAATGATATTTGAAGTATTTAACTTTGTTGAGATTTGAGATATTGATGGTGATTGGGATTAAAAGGTTTTGGTCATGGATCTTTGTTGAGGTTATAGTACATGTGCTGGATGAGGATGCTAGGAGTATGTTTACATTGAGGTTTGATTTTGCGGTGATCTCGGGTATTGTGATTCAATTGCTAAGTTATTAATTATGTGTTGAGAGATACAGCGATATTTTAACTTCTTCGTCGGAGAAACTTTGATGTTTGTGCTAGGAATGATTTGAGGAATAGATTTGTGAGCATGAGTTATGAAAGGATGTTTGGGTCTTGAGGAGTCTAAGTTTTGGAATTATAAATATGACATTTCGGTGATGATTCATTTCTAGTGCCTAAATTATGATCTGGGATTTATGTATATCCGATTTTTGGTTGAATTAGTGTGTGATAGAGAAAATACATTGAGGTTCAGATCATGAAATTGATTATGGATTTTTGGTCTTGAGGTATTCACAATGGGAGTGATGATCTTATTACTTAGGTAATAATTTTGGGTTTTGATATCTGAGAATATGCTTAATGTGCTAAAAGTTGGATATATTTGGCTGAGTGATGATAAATGAAATTATTTATGGATTCTGGTATTATCAATTGTGATGATGTTTGGATAAGGTTCTTTGGTTAGAGCTTTGATCTTATGTTCTGTTGATCATGGTTGACTAAAGTCAATGATTTGCATGGTACGTTGGAGTTATTACTTGGAAATGTGATTGATGGACATGATGGTTCTACTTGGTAGTTTTGGCCAACGGTATTTTGATACCGGGTGACACTTGTTTGTGTCAGTTAAGCACCTGGCTGCTTGATTTATTCTGCAAATTTCGAGGACGAAATTTTGTTAGGTGGGGTAGAACTGTAACGCCCCGAATTTTCGGTATTAATTTCAATGGAATTTCCAGAATTTTTGGAGTTTAATTTCCAATTTTACCCCTTTGCAGAATATTTTTGGTCAAGGAAAATATTTATTATCCTTGGGAAATCTTATTTTAAGTTGGAGTTATTCCTTGTTCGGGTTTCATCGGAAGTAAATCGTGTTTTGGGCTGAAACACAAAGTTTAATGTAGTTTTGACCAAAACTACATCGTATTGAGAGAGCATAGCCATGAAACTCAAGCATGGCTTGTGTTTTGACCAGGATGTGTGGCTGCGTTGACCTGAGGCGCCAGGAGGACAAAACGACGTCGTTTTGTTAACCAAAATGACGCCGTTTTGAGCACCAGCCGAACCCTAGGTATAATTCTTTCTTTTCTCTTTCTCCTCTCTTTCCTCACTCTCTTCTCTTTCGGTTTTGGCTCACACTCCCCACAATCTCTCATCTCTCATTCCCTTCCTTTCCACTAAAAACCATTGCACCATTTTCTCTCTTTCTTATCTTTTTCCCTTCATGCCGTCGTCGACCTAACACCATGCCGCCATGATGTATTTTTTCTCTTGACCCACGAAGCCATTAACAGATGGATTTAGGGGCTGAGGAACCGAGGCATGTCGATGAAGACGATCGGCGGCTCGAGGTCAGGGCTCGAGCTTGCGTTGCCGACGCCGTCGCCTGCTATGGGGTGAGTTTCCATCCTCGGTCCTTCTCTTTCTTCTCTCTTAAGTTTCTGGGTTTTGATATTGGGGTTTCTGTGTGGTTGTTTGGAGACGGACCAGAGTTGTTTGGGGCGGCTCCGAATCCCGATTGTGGTTGTGGCTGAGGCGGCTGTGGGTATCGGCGGGTGTACGTTTGGTGGTTTCAGGTGGGTTGTTGCTGGCGGACCTATGGTGGTTTGTTGCTAGATCGGGTTGCAGGTCGGATTTTGGGGTTTGTTCCTCGGATCTGGCAGAATCCAACCAGGGCAGTGGAGGTTTGATTTTCGTTGTTGGTTCTCAGGATTGATTTCTAGAAGGGTGTTGAGGCTCGAGTTGCTGTGGACTTGGAAACTCTGCAAATTCGAGTTGAACAGTTTGTTCCGGTAAGCTTTCAGGTGCCTTCTTTTGTTTCCAGATTCGTTTTAGTGATCTGTAGAGGTGGTGTTGAGTGAAACGATTGATGTTTTGGGCGATGGCAGTTTCGTTGTTGTCCTTTTCCGAGGTCTTGGTGGATTTCAGGTGAAGGTGGCCGGAATCTGACGAGTCGAAGTACTGTTCCGGCAAGGTTCGAGATTCGATTGAAGGTGTTCCCGGCAGTACTACGGTGAGGATTTTCACCAAACTTATGGTTGGTGTTGTTGCATTAATTGTAAAGCCAGAACTTGGATAATCATGTTAGAGTATTAATATAAATGGACTTCGTGGAAAACGAGTGTGGCATGTTGAGAGACGCGTGGCCGGATTCTTACCGACGCGAATAGAACCGTAGGCCGGGGAAGATTTGGCTCGGGTATGCCCTAGAGCGGGAACTAGAAAATTGGGCCCCCAATGACGATACTCTGAACCTTGTATGTATTACTTTGGATTTAATAAGAATCGGGCTTCAAGCCCAATGGCATAACAAGGTTTAATTATAGATTTACCAAGTGGGCTTTAGGCCCGAATATAAGTTTGGTCTTGTTTGGGCTTTAGACCCATGATCTGTTCTAATCGGGTTTAAAGACTAATAACAGTATATTGATATAGTCACAGCATTGGCATGCTTTCATCATATTTTTTGTGTGAACCTTATGTGTCGTCATATTGTGTTATCAACATAGGTTATGTTAAGGCGGGATGAGGCTTCGGCTTCGGGTTTCGAGGCAATTATTATGGCCCAGATGAGGACATATAAACCTTTGTATGCATTACCGCCTACAATACTCGGTTAATTGTCATAGTTTATAAAGTGATAATATTTGCTTGGCATTGAATGCTGTATGCGTGTATACCTGTGGTGTTGATGTTGTTGTTTGTACGGTGTATCGTGATGATGATATCTTTGTTGTTGTGTGCTTGACTATGTGAATTGTATGCCTGTGAGATGTACAGTGCCGGTCGAGCAAGAGTTAAGTTATGAAATATAAATGTTATATGACTTTGTGGTTCGTGTGGTGACTTGAGGGCTGAAGGCCCGGACTTGAGGACAATATGTTAAATCCATACAACCCTGTTTGATTATAACGTATGGCACAACTCTTTAAGCATAATTGAGAATAACTAACTATAATAATTCTACTGTGGGGCTGTTGACCGGTTGGTTCGAGCGGGAAGTGATACCCCTCGGGATTGCATGCAGGATAGCATGGTATATGCAGTTTAGCATATGGGTCTGTGATGACCGGTTCTACCTCCCTCTTTCTATCTCCCCCTTTCTACCTCCCTCTTTCTCTCTGTCTATCTCTCTCTCTCCCAATGATTGTATTGGGCCTTGCCCTGATTATATTTGGGCTTTAGCCCTGGTTGTCTCATGAGACGGAACCGAGGTCGACGCACACAGTAGAGGGCTCTAATAAAATATTCAAACTCTAATAATGATAAAGTACAACGATAATAAGATGATAAAAGACAAGTGATGGTTTGAAGTCTGTTGATGACTTGTGATATGCATTGTGACTTGTTTGTGCACTATGATTGCTACTGCCTGATGCCGGTATTTGTGGTTGATTTGTATTTGTATACTTTGGTTTATTTGTTTGCGGTGAGACAGTAGTTGGTCTCACCCCCTCACAGACTTTTTCAGGTTAACTGCTCATTGAGCAGTGGTGCATATCAGCAGGTGGCGGTGCTTTCCTCCTCGGGTCGGATCCATAGAGTTCACTGCATACATGTTATTATATGTTTTGTCTTCCGCTGCATACTCGCTTTCTTGTATAATTTATTGAATTTTTTTTTGTGGATTATGTTGTTTGTATCGTATTCCGGGTAGAAAGGGTAATTTGGTCTTTTCACATATTTTAATTAATTAAATTGGACAATTTGGGATACGGGCGTTTCTCTGTCTGTGATACAGTTTCTCTATTCATTCATTCTCTTTTACTCCTCCTTTATTTTGTTTCTATTTGCACTACACAAGGTCTAGAAACAGTCTGTGTGTGATATAGTTTTTCTATCATTCACTGATTCTCTCTTATTCTTCTTTTGTTTTGTTTATATTTGCATACTTACGAATATTGGTATAGTATTAAAGTTATTTTGTCAACTCTAATTAAGCATCCTGTTTATTTTTATATATTTTTTATTTCTCCAATCTATTTTAATTATTTTTTGGCATAATGCCACGTTTGGTCCCTGTGTTGCCCCTGAAAATTGGATTTCGTCCCTGTGTTGAGATTCGATCGTTTTTCATCCCTCTGTTGGCTCCGTTTTACATGTTTTGGTCTAAGGCTCCGGAATCCGGCAGCTGGTGCTGACGTGGCATGCTTTTTGGTTCCACATCAGCATATGTGGGACCCGCGTGTCAGGTCAAGCCAACAAACCAGAACGACCCAACCCGACTAGTTCCCCCACCTAAAAGACCCGTCCAACCAAACCGAGCGCATAATAATAAATAACTAAAAAAGAAATAGAAATAGAATTCTATTAAAATAATGAAAATAGAAATCCATTTTAATAACAAAACAGAAATAAAATAGAAATAATTATTTTTTATTCTTTTCCCTAATTCCTTTTTTCCTATTTTTATTATTTTCTATTTTCCCAAATTCATATTAACTAAAATGCTGATTTGTTGATTTTATGTGAATTTGCCAAAATTCATTAAGGGATAGGAAATAAAAATCCCAAAATCAATTCAGCTTCAATTTCTTTCTCCATTAAGTTTCCAAATTGGAAACCCTTGCTCATGACGGTGGAAGATCGTGAAGAAGACCCCTTCTCCACCAGTTCGCTAGATGCCGCAACCACCACCTCTGCAGTTAACGAGTTGCAGCGCCCTCGCGCCTTGTTAGCGTCGCCCCAGCATCAGTCGCAAACGATGCCATCTCCGTCCATGTCCTGACAACACACAATCACCGGCCACCAAACAACCCCAACACACACCCACCGTAATCCACCTGCTAATCGTCACCCAAACATCACAAACAACAAACCCATTTCGGGTTAAAATCCCACAATCGCAACAGCGAATAAACGAGGAAGGGAAAGGAAGAAAGAGTCAGTGACTTACCCGAATAATGACGATGAAGGCAGCGCGAGCACAGTAACTCGATACCTAGTGGCGGCGGCGCACTGCGTGAGAGAGGGAAGAATCCAGGGCGGTGGCGGATGGTTGAAGAAGAAGAAGATGCAGCGGTTTGGGGTATTTTTGGAGAAAAGAGATAACAAAAACTGGAAAGAAGGAAGAGGAGGGAGGGGCAGGGACGACGACTGTGACGGGGGAGGAGGAAAGGACGGCGGTGGGGAGGGAGGAGGAGGAGGAGGAGTTGCAGAGATTTCATCATTCATTAATGAGATTTCCTAATTCCTATTTTTTATTATCTAATTAATTTCCATTTGCATTTTAATTCTTCGGGATTTAGGAGAGGCAGCCTGGTGAGGCCTCGTTACTGCACTATTGTTGAATTAATGAGTTTTTTTGGTACAATTGAATTAATGAGTTTGTAATTAATGAATCAAAATTTTGAAAAAAAAATAGAAAAAAGAATTGGAAAAAGAATAAAAAAATAATTATTTCTATTTATTAATGGAATTCTATTTTAATTATTTTAATGGATTTCTATTTTTATTTCTTTTTTAGTTATTTATTTTACTGTGCACTCGGTTTGGTTGGACGGGTCTTTTAGGTGGGGGAACCAGTCGGGTCGGGCCGTTCCGGTTTGTTGCCTTGATAAGACACGCGGGTCCCACATATGCTGATGTGGAGCTAGAAAGCATGCCACGTCAGCACTGCATGCCGGATTCCAGGGCCTCAGACCAAAACATGTAAAACGGAGCCAACAAAGGGATGAAAAACGATCGAATCTCAACACAGGGACGAAATCCAATTTTCAGGGGTAACACAGGGACCAAACGTGGCATTAGTCCTTATTTTTTTTTGTTTATGCAGGAAAATAATCCCGTGGAACCTACGGGAAGTGAGCTAGTATGACAATTATCTCGGAACTGGGACAAAAATTTCTTTTGGGTCCAAAAGTGAAGTAAAAGGTTTAATAAGCTTAGTGTACATGTTGTAATAACCAATAAATAGTCATTCATTCTGTGTGTGAGAAGGTCCAGTTCAAAGAGCAATGGCTAGTCCAGTCCCAATCTAAACTTTAAGGCCCATTTCTGACAATTATATCCTAGCATTAGACTCTTCTCATAAGAGAGACTGCCCACCGGGACACCGCCGGACACCTTCGCCTGCTACGAGTCATAGTGTCGGAGAGTCACCGGACTCAACAGCAACCACTCCACAATGTGGAAGGCCATATTCGGCCACATCACACTATTATAGGGCTTGACCGGAAGCGTCGGGACTCGAACCCGAATTCTGGAGATGGCAGGTTAAAGGCTTTATCACTGGGCCACCTGCCCCGATAGTGAATGGGAGAACTGAGTAAGCAAAAGGAGTGTTGAAAGATTATTACCCGAGGCCTGCATACATAATCCTTGTATAATCTTGAAGCATTGTAACAAACAAACAAAGAAAAAGGAAAGGAAGAAAATAGAGGAAAAAGAATAAAAAAGAAATTAATTAGGCCTACATGACATGAAAAGTGGTAGCACTGACTTGCGTTTATGTTTTGGAACTAGTGACAACGTTATTGCATAGAAAGAATCAATCATGTGACAATACATGGAAACACAAAAAGAATGTCTAAGTTTTTTTTTTTCTTTTATCTTAAGAAAATCTACGGTCAGCAGGTAGTATACAAACTAGCACGACTAAACTAAAATAACCCATCGTCCACCTCTCACCTCTTGAATTTTTGTCTTTGCCATGAGACTAGAAGAAGCAAGAAAATAATTGTCTTCATCTCCATCATCAATCAAGAAGAAGAAGTCAACAAAATTCAAACGTTCACGGGCTTGCAGAGGAACATGAGCGACGACGATGCGGACGCGTCCCCACCACCGGCATGTCTCCCACCACCCAGTCTCTCGTAATAATCAACACAGAAGAGAGACAGCGAGAGCTGCACCTCGTCCCTGGTCCACATCCTCCTCCCTACCCGGTGGTCCCCTTCCCCGACCCTCTGCCGCCCGCTGACGGAGAGCCGGCTCAGCACGGGCCTCACGCACGCCATGTAGAGCCGCTTGTACCCGCCAAGGGCGAGGACGACGGGGCGGACGCCGTAGGGGGGAGGAGGGGAGACGTGGCGGAAGCAGAGGTCCTCCCAGAGGGAGTCGGTGCGGGCAATGGTGCACCAGAGGCGGCAGACGCACGCCGCCACGCCCAGTGACCGCCCGTCGAGTCGTTTGAGGATCTCGATGAGGATGTCCAGGTGGTCGTTGATGTAGAACTTGGGTCTCTTCTCTCTACTACTACTACTACCACTACTGTTATTCATATCAATGATTATATCTCCTCGTAAAGAAGTTGTTGGTTTGCGTGGTGGTCGCTGCATATATGGTTATTGGTTTCTGGTGGGTAATGGAAGTTTTGGTAAGGAAGAGAAGTAGGGAAGAAGAACGAAGTAAAGCAGAGAGGTTTGTCTCTCTGTATATATCTCTCTCTCTATATATTGCAGCTATTAAGTGTGGAAGAAGGGCACGGGGTATTATAGGGCCACACCTGGCAGCTGGATGTTGTGTGTATATATATATATATAGAAAGAAGGAATATTAATTAACCTACAAGGACGTAAGGAGATTTTGACTTTATTTGACTGACAAAGATTTCCCATAAATAAAATAGGATTACATACCAGTTTGGTAGTAACACATTGCATATAGTAATATGATCAAAAGTGGAGGAGGAGGTGGTTTTTGTCGTCGGTGATACATACAGGGTTTTGAGCCTTGTTAAATGTTTACGTTGAGAGAAAGTGAGGGGCTTTGTTTGACTGGGAAATTGGTAGAAGAATTTGAGAGTTCACATTGTAAATAGTAGTAGTATTTTAGTTACTAGCTATGATATGATACCTGGTAAGAAAAGGATCATTGGTGTGGTGAGGGAGAAAAAGAAAAAGCTAGGGGGTATCAAGGAGAGGAAAGAAGGGGCCAAATGGAAAGGCCAAGGGGAGATAGGGAACTGGAACCAATACTAGCTTTGCCTTTTTTTTTTTTTTCTATCGATTGCTTGTGTGAATTTATTTGTGTTGGACTTAAAAGAGGATTTGTTGTTTGTTGTTTTTGTTTTTCTCGTTGTTTGCATATTTCGAGACTCCGGTTGAGTGCCGTTGTGGAATCACAAGCTTGTTTGCAAATTTGCAAAAGTCCTAAGCCAAGTGTAGCTAGGATCGTAGTAGCTAGCTAGCTAGCTGTATCCCTAGCTACTACATTTGGAAGTAGTTGTAGTAGTAGGAGCAGCGAATACTACTGTTTAGCGGACCGTTTCACAGGAGGCTACCTATGGCTATAGGAGGAGGCCCAAGCGTAGCGTTTGTCATTTTTCTATAGTTTATATATGCTGTGCATATATTGTTATAAAATTGGAAGAGAAATTCACTTCTTGATGGAATGATATAAACTTGATCAAGATAATAATCTAACCTTGATTGAACTAATACATCATTAATAGTAATAATACAACTTTGATAGTAATAGTAATAATGAAGATTAATAAAATGTAGATGAAGGGAGATGGAGAGGAGAGGTGTATGTGTATGGAAATGAAGAGAGTAATCTTATGGTAAGATGTAAGTATATAAAAGTGAAGAAATGAAGGGGTATTTATAGTTGGAAATGGGAGGATAAAAACAAATAAATATGATTAATTTAAAAGGATAAAATCAAAGGGATGTTAGGTAAAGGAAGATGATATTAGGATTATGACAAATAGAATTATAGAGGATAATTAGCCAAAGAGATAACTCCAAGTAGAAGTTTGGTGTATGGGTAAAGTATTTTCTGGGGGTAAATTCAGGTATGGTAAAAATGAGTTTTACTGGATGGTAACAATGACATTCACCATAATTTATTTATAACACTCCCCCTTGAATGTCATTGCACCTTAGATAGAATACGCTTAGGAAGTACTGCCTCGTTAAAAACCTTACCAAGAAAAACCCAGTGGGACAAAAACTTGATGAAGGAAAAAAGAGTGCAGTGCGTATTCTACTCCCCCTGATTTTGACATCCCTTGATATCTGAAATCCTCCATAAACCAATCTTCTTCATCAATTCTTCAAAAGTTGCAGTAGGAACTGATTTTGTAAATATATCTGCCAGATTGTTACTTGAATGATTCTTGATGTATCCTCCCTTCAATTGGGCAATGTAGCTATCATTATCTTCATAAATCGTCGTTGAAACATCTTCCTCGCTAACTAATCCATATGAATCTTGACAATACTGCATCATCGATCTTAGCCAAGATTCTTGGCTAACTTCATGTATGAACACAATTTCTCCATTATTTGAAGAGGCAACAACGATACTTTGTTTTCTGGTCACCACGATACTTAATGTATCTGCCTGTGCTTTATGTGGATCAAATAAAAGACCTATATCTGCAAAACCAACTAGATGCACCTTGGCCTCACAAGGTTAAAATAATTCCATATACCAAAATAATAGAATATGTATTTATATATTATATTCCAATATAAATATGTTAGAGCAAAATTATATTTTGCAAATAAATTTATAGCAAAAGCTTCAGGCTTTATGTTACTAGCAAGATAAATTGCAGTGTGATGTGGTACTTTAAGACCAATCAATTATTCTAATCTTTTCAAAATTTTTTATCTTAAACTTTTTTTCTTAAATATAGCACGGATTTGGAAACCTCTTCAGGAGTTCCAATAGTATTCTGATCACAAAAATAATGAAAACTTCACATATAGATCTAAATCATAAACATAAGCAACAATAATAATAAATTCACACATATACTGATTAAATAAAACACATAGAGCATATATGCAAAAATAATTATACATCACATATCCAAATTGGCTCAAACCACGTAAAGATCAATTTAGTTTAACTAAATATATATATCCCGGGAATTAGTTGCTTCAGGCAACGTGAATCCTTCAAGGATTCTCGTGTATATGTCATGACTTATGGATCCACAGATGTAGGCTGTATGATGCATCTCTAATTCTTTTCACATTATGCCAGACTTACCAAAAATAATTGCATCCACCACAGGGGAGTATATCTATCTCCTCACAATTAATACCAAGTTGTTTGGGTAAAACCTTGTGCGATAAGCAGTGCTTTGTATCTCTTTATTATAATTCTCTTTTTGCACAAATACCCATTTTAAATCGACTGGTTCCACACCATTTGGTGTACGGACTACAGGACCGGATAGTATCTTGTTTCACAACGGACTACAGGTCCGGAAAATATCTCGCTTCACAAGCGATTCTAACACAGTCTTAATCATGTTTCTCAATTTGGCCAATCATACTGCGCCTACATTCATCAATAGATGTAGGTTCATGATCCTCATTTTATTTCAAAATATTTAGCGCTATATAAAATAAATAAAAATAGTATTCCATCGACGGTTATTTCACGTCGGTTCCTTCTTATTTCTGACATTGTAGTTGAGATCTCATCATACTCATTTATTTCAGGTACCTGAGTTACTTCTGGAACTTTATCAATTTTGTCAGAAAAACCTCTTCTGGAGGATTTTCCTCTTCTTGAGGACTTTTAATATGAACCTCTACTGGACGTCTTATTTTCTTATTGGGGCCACATTATCTCTTTGCTCCTTTTTCTCTATCGAGAATTTTGTTTTCTTTTGGAACCGAGTATATTCTATGCTTCTAGTATACTTTAGATTCATTTGCATATTATACTTGTTCTTCTGGAACATTAATTTGAACAGGAGCATTTGCAGCTGGTATATAAGAATTGGTCACTTTATGTGTCTTGCAATTGACAAAATATTTTGCAAATGAATCATCTTCTGAACTTCATGTTCATACGAATTCATTTGAGGATCAAAACTAAGCATTGAATAACATTTCAGTAATATCTTGATCTAGCTGCTTATTTTCTCCCCCTGATGTTGGGTAAACTCTTTTATTAAATTAACAATAAACAAATCTCCAATCACTAGTCAATGATTTATTGAGATTCATACCCAACATACACAACATATATTCCCAGTCTTCTTTAAAGACCAATTTTACTATACTGTGGTAGAACATTATATACTGTACAACCAACGGTCCGAAGATGGGAGTTACTAGGTTCGTGACCATGAACCAATTAAATGGGGAGACCTTATGATAACTTGTTGGCTTGATGCACGCAAGTGCTGCTGCATGTAAAAATACCAATTTCTCAAACAGCAATATTTCATTAACAATGGTGCTGCAATCAATTGGAAATGTTCGCCCAGATCTTTTTGGGTTTATTGCAATGATATACATTTTCCATTGAAAAAATATACCAGCATTATCTAGACATATAGTCTAATAACATAAGTAGGGATATGTACCCGCAAGTGGCTTAATCATTAAAATAAGTGCGCACAATGCCAACTTGCATCACACAATAGACCATCTAGTCGATGCATCATAAAAAATTACCTAGATGGTCAACACGGCAGATTTATCAGTCTGCATACATGTCCCTGAATTATTCCTAAAATTGCTGGTGGTTCTAGGCCAACCTCATCTTAGGAAGGCCAAACAATTAATTTTCGCAGTAAACTAACACATGGAAATTCATTGATTGTAAAAACTTTTGGTTTTTTAATAAATAACCAAGAATAAATGTCGCGCATCACTATTGATCCGGGATGGCCCAATCGGTCATGCCAAACAAGATATCCAATAATCAACTTCTAGTTGATCTCAGCTTCGAGCTGTGCAAACTGTGTATTTAAACACTTAAAAATTGCTAGCTTCAGGCTAATGCATTCCGGCTTCTGGCTGGATATGGTAAGTTTCAGTTACTCAACTGCTAGCTTCAGGCTTCAATACGTGTGTCAGTTTTAGGCTTATTTGTGCCACTTATGTCAAAAAAGATCAGAATTATTGAGCAATAATTAAAGTAGTGGCAAACTTTTCCAAAAGCAAAACTTTGAAGATTGAAAATCTTTGGAGTTTACTGACAAATAATGCAAAATTTTTAATTATCAAAAAATTTTCTGGATCTTTTCGGAGACAGAAAGAGGGTCCACATTTGAAAACCTGACACCTAGCTATCTAATCTCAGACTATAAGAAGGGGAGGCGGTTGAGACAGGAAGATGCAGAAAAACTCAGAAGACTCAACAAGACATGAAAAATGCCTTCCTCAGCTACTGTTTTCTTTGTTGAGGGTGCCTCTCTAGAAAGAAGGAATAGGTTAGCTTATAGTATGGTGAATGAGCAGCAAGAGGAATTACCGAATGATTTGGTGAGAATTCCTCGTTTAGTGTTTGTTGATGAGCTTTATTCATCTAGGTTCTTTGTAACTCCTATGGAAGAAACATTCTTCCTAGAGGACCAAAGCAATCTAAGGGCTTCCTTTTATGGCTCTGCTAACTCTATTATGTTTTCCATATCTGATAGACTGCAGGAATTTCAGCTAGAGCCTTCATGTCAAATTTTAAATCAAAGCAGTTATTATCAGGTTTCCATGATGGCTCGGAGCGTCCCAAGGGTGACTGGGTTACCACCTACATGGCCTAAGGTACGACTTCTACTATGGAATTGTAGGGGTGTAGTAAGAAGGTCCCAAGATTTTGTACGTACCTTAAGGGATCTAAAAAATCAGTACAAGCCCAACATGGTACTGATTACTGAGACTTTGTGGCAAGCAGGAGAAAATCATGGTGTAATCCCACTTCGTTTTCCTGCAATGAATCGGTTTGAGATACTTGGAGAAAACAATATGGGTGGCATGTGGTTCTCCTGGAACGACAGTGTTAGGGTCAACATCAACAACGAGGCTCAGAGTTTTAGAGTCAATATTGTACCCAACAGATAAATAATTATTTCAACTTATGTATGAGAACAATTCCTCTTTGTGAATGTTCTCCAGTTATGGATCCATTATGCAATAATAATATGCATGTTTTCCCTTAGCCTTGACATTATAATCTCATTCACGGCCACAGGCATAATTAATTATACTGTCTTATTCGCTTCAGTGAATAGAGCAGAGTCAATCTGACGGGATCCATAATAATTTCTTTTATTACTCTAAGTGGGAGTTTCTGTACTTTTCAAGAGTATTTGCTCTTCCAGAGCGTAAATATATGATCTTCTAGATCATAGTAAAGTATGCGTTCTTCAAGAACATATTCAATCTTTTTCACATTTTTGAGATTGTACATGTTATGTAAAATAGTTGACATCCACACATATAACTCTCCCCCTTGGATGTCAACTTGCATTGTCTCCAGGACAAATGCCTGAGCCGTTATTCTACAAACGATTACAATAACAGTAAAGTAAACATAATAAAATAGAATATAATAAATAATAATTAAACAGAACGTAAAACAAAAGTTTTCAATAAAAAAAATGACTTGCGCCTTCAGGGTAAGCAAGAACAATATCCATCTTCTGGTGGTCGTATAATATCCATCTTCTGGTGGGCATATTTTTCTTCAATTTTCCTCAAAGATCTGCGGGATCTTTTAGCAGTAAGACATCCAGTCTTTGCTTTATATTCTCTTTTATTGCGTCTTCGAGACGATTTGCATTTAAATGCATTCGATGCCCATAACAAATTTCTTCCGAAAATTTTAAGGGCTTCCAATATTTGTAACATTAACATAATTCCAAAATTAAGGAAATAAAAGATTTAAATAAAATAAATAATCATGGGCCTATTATTAATTAGCCCAATTTAAAATAAATAAATGCAAATTAAATGTGATGGGCCTTGTATGAGCCCAAGCGAAGTATAAATGAAATTAAAGCGAAAAATTAAATGCAATGGGCCTTTTAATAGCCCATTCATAATTTAAATAAAAACATAAATAAATCTTTCAGCAGTAATATATAATATATCATACTAACACATGGGCCTTTTAATAGCCCAATCATAATTTAAATAAAAATATAAAATTTGCTTACTCGATAAATCTTTCAGCAGTAATATATAGCATAATAATAAAGAATATATAACATATATAGAAAGGATGAAAGTAGTAATAAGAAAAGTTTTAGAAATAAATACCTTAATAGAGTAGAGACTCGTGCTGATAACGTGTTATAAAATTGGGGGAGAAATTCACTTCTTGATGGAATGATACAAGCTTGATCAAGGTAATAATCTAACCTTGATGGAAGTAATACACCATTAATAGTAATAATATAAGTTTGATAGTAATAGTAATAATGAAGATTAATAAAATGTAGATGAAGGGAGATGGAGAGGAGAGGTGTATGTGTATGGAAATAAAGAGAGTAATCTTATGGTAGGATGTAAGTATATAAAAGTGAAGGAATGAAGGGGTATTTATAGTTGGAAATGGGAGGATAAAAATAAATAAGTATGATTAATTTAAAAGGATAAAATCAAAGGAATGTTAGGTAAAGGAAGATGATATTA
Organism: Turnera subulata; assembly: GCA_028386065.3. Classification (NCBI taxonomy): domain Eukaryota; kingdom Viridiplantae; phylum Streptophyta; class Magnoliopsida; order Malpighiales; family Passifloraceae; genus Turnera; species Turnera subulata. The sequence continues at coordinate 44,542 of JAKUCV010001050.1, read as the reverse complement.
GGATTATGACAAATGGAATTATGGAGGATAATTAGCTAAAGAGATAATTTCAAATAGAAATTTGGTGTATGAGTAAAGTATTTACCAGGAATAAATTCAGATATGGTAAAAATCAGTTTTACTGGATGGTAACAATGACATTCACCATAATTTATTTATAACATATATTATATATTCGGCCCACTCCAAGATGTAGTAGTAGTTGTCAACTCAATCCAAAATGTAAATGCATTATCCACAGTGGTACGGCGACCAGACGAACGAGATTGATTTGTATACTGAAAATATTTGTTATAAGGTGTGCTTAGAGGTTAAAGTTATAAGGATGTTAAATATATGCTAATGTTATAAATATTGTATTATACATTGTATTATACATGTATGTATATCATTGTTATACATACCATATATATACTCTTTATTATATATATATATATTTGTAAGAGATGAAGATTAAATTAGAAAAAATGAAAGATGGGTTGAAACCTGGTTCCCCCCTCCCGATCTCCTTTTTCCATCATTTCTTCCTCTTCCTCTCAAATTCTTCTCCTTCCTCCAAATCACTTCTGAATTCTAGTTAATTTATAACACGTTATCAGCACGATAACATCTCTACCGAGCCGTGATAAAACCCGGCAGGAGAGGAAGAAGATGAAACCAGAAAACGGCCAAAGAAAAAGAAAAAATCCGGGTTCCGTCAACGTCTTCCGGCGCCGTCTTTCATGCCGCCGTGAGCGACACCACCACCGCCATCCTATACTCCGCGCCGTCTCCGACCTAGCCCAACTGGTCCCATCCTCAGACGCCGCCCGACGCGCCGCCGACAGCACTCGACCCGACGGCGGATCTGGACCCGGTTTTTGCCACCACCGGGTCTGTCTCCTTTCCACTCGTCTTCCGCCACTGGGTGCAGTGCCACCGCGACGCTCTTCAGCCGTCGCCCAGTCGAGGTCGTTGCCGCCCTGCTGCTGCTCGCCGTGGTCACGTCACCCGCCGCAGCCGTGATGGGTCACGCCTCCACAAGTCGGGTCGCGTGCCTCATGCCGTCCACCAGAGCCTCCTCTTTGCAGCCCCACCGTGCTCGCGCCTCCTTCCACCTGCCGCGACACCGCCTGCACCGCTGCCTCGCCGACCCGCCGACCTGCAGAGCCCCTCCTGCCTCCTGTCCGTCGCCGGCGGCGACGACCCATGAACTGTAATGGCAAAATTTTTTTTTTGTTTTGTTTTTCATTCCTGTTGTTTATTTCCACTATTTTTCGGGTTGGATTGCTTTTAATTGTTTTTTTGTTGTTGATGATTGATTGTGATTGGATGCTGTGTTTATTGTGTTTATTTGATTTTAGTTGATTATTGTGTTTATTTGTTTTTGGTTGATTATTGTGTTTATTTCATTTTGGTTGATTGTGGATGGGAGATGGATGTTTGTTGTTGTTGTTTTAATTGTTGCTGTGAATTGTTGTTGGGATTGTAATGTTGTTAATGGAGAATTCACGTGAACAGTGATTTTTGGCCGGAATCCGGCGTGAACAGTGTCTGGTCGGGTTCCGACGAACACGGAATTTAGCATCTACGGATTTTCCCGGCAAGCCCCGAAGTGCTCGGCCGGAATTTAGTGCATCGGAAAATTATCTGGCACGGTGAATAGTAATTTCCGGCGATCGTGAATAGTGATTTTGGCCGGAATTTGAAACCTCGAATTTTTCCCGGCGAACCCCGAAGTGTTTGGCCGGAATTTTATACCTCGGGTTATTTCCCGGCAAGCCCAGAAGGCATGAATAGTAATTTTGACCGATCTAGCAACCGTGAATAGCGTTTTTGGCCGATCCGACGAACCCCGAAGTGTTCGATCGGAATCCGACGCCTTGGGTTTTTCCCCGCCAAGCCCAGAAGGCTAATGGCATATACATACCGGAATAGTAACCGGATATTAGTAATATATATTATATGTATTATTGCTGAAAGATTTATCGAGTAAGCATATTTTTTTGTTTTTATTTAAATTCCGATTGGGCTATTAAAGGGCCCACTGCATTTAAATTTATGTTTTAATTTTATTTATGCTTTATTTGGGCTCATGAAAGGCCCATAATGGCCGGCTAAGCCGCCTATTTCTTTACATTTTTTTTTTTGGGCTCGTATAAGGCCCATCGCTTTTATTTTGCTGAAATTTAATTTTTATTGGGTTCGCTATAGGCCCATTGCATTTATTTTTCAGCAATTTAATTTTTATTGGGCTAATTAATAAAAAGGCCCATCGCATTTAATTTTCAGGCATTTATTTTTAATTGGGCTATAAAAGGGCCCATTGTATTTAATTACCTTGCCTTTAATTTTATGCTTAATATGGGCTCGTACTAGGCCCATCATTTAATTTCCTGTCATTTATTTTACTTGGGGTAATTTATTATAGGCCCCTTGCTTATTTATTTTAATTAAGCATTTCCTTATTAAATTATGATATTTGAATTTAAGACCCTCAAAATTTCCGGAAGAAATTTGTTATGGGTATTAAATGAGGACAGGAATTTATATGATAATAGTCTGGTAGACTAAATATAAGAGTCCAGCAGACTCAATAAAGGAAAATACAACGAAGACTCGAAGTCTTACCGTTCAAAAGATCCTGAAGATCCCTCAAAAGGAAAATTAAGAATAAAAACATAAACCACCAGAAGGTGGACGTTGTATAACCATCAAGAAGATGGATATTGTATGACCATCACGTAGATGGATATTGAAATTATACTTGCTTACCCTGAAGGAGCAATTTATTTTATATTCAATTTATTTTATGATCAATTTATATTATTACGCGTTGCGATCTAATTTATTTACTTTTCATTAATTTATAATTGTTTCTCGAATAATGCCTTACGTTTTTAGTCCCGAAGACCATGCCAAGTTGACATCCACAGGGGGAGAATTATATATGTGGATGTCAATATAACTAAAAAAAGAGAAATAAGATTATCATGCTCCAGAAGAGCATAAATCCGAATATGTTTCTGAAGAATACATATTTTTAAAATGATCTAGTACAGAAACTCCCACTTACAATAATAAAAAAATTATGGATCTTGTTGAATTGGCCCTGGTCCATTCCCTGAAGTGAATGTGATTGTATGTAATAATTTTGATGAACACAAGCTCAACTATGATCCAGAAGATCATAAGCTTACGCTCCTGAAGAGTATGGAATACGAAATAAATGAATGCCTTAAGCATTAGTCTCGAAAACAATGCACAAATTGACATCCACAGGGGGAGAATTATATGTGTGGATGCCAATATACCCTGAAGGTATAAGCCAATATTGAATGTTCTTATTTTATGTTCAACTTTATTATTAATTGTTATAATTACATGCATGTTATTATTAAATTCTTAATATGAACATGAATCCATTGTTTTAATGACTCTGGCATTTGTCTTGAAGACAATGCGTGACATATTCCGTATTTAATAGAGTGAAAATTATTCATAAGTAATATATGATTGTACAACCTAAAAATGAGAAGAGGATTAATATGCTCTAGAAGAGCATAAGTTTATTACGCTCTAGAAGAGTATATATTAAGCTCCGGAAGAGCACAAGTTTTATTGTAGTATAATGTGCTCTAGAAGAGTAAAATATTTACGCTCTGCAAGAGCTGAGATGTTGAATATCTCTATATTAAAAGGCTATTGTTGTAGCTAACAAAAAAGTTGTGAAAAGTTTACCAGCATTGTTCTTTAGATTGTGCTATATAAAAATTCGGGTTATTGGAAATTGCCATATCCATCCAGAAGCTGGAATGCATTAGCCTGAAGCTAATATTTTTAAGTTATTAAATACACGGTTTGCACAGCCCGAAACTGAGACTAACTGGAAGTTAGCTGATAGAAATGTAATTTACAGCTGGTAAATAATTTTCCCATGTTATCATATCCAGCCTGAAGCTGGCACATATACCAGTCTGAAGCTGGCACACATTGCAGCCTGAAGCTGACACCAACTTGAAGTTGGTTTATTGATTCATTGTTTAGCATGACCGGTTGGGCTATCCCGGTTCAATAATGATGCACCAAATTTGATTTGGTCATTGATTGAAAAAAACCAAAAATTTTTACAATCAATAAATTTTCATGTGATTGTTCTGCTGCAAAAAATTTATTATACGGCCTTCTTAAGATGAGAATGGCCTAGTATCACCAGCAAGTTTGAGAATAGTTCAGGGACATAAACGCGGACTGATAAATCCGCGATGTTAACCATCTAGGTAATTTTTACGATGCATCGACTAGATAGACTATTGTGTGACGCAAGTTGGCATTGTGCGCACTTGTTTTAATGATTAAGCCACTTGTGGGTACATATCCCTACTTATGTTACTAGACTATATGTCTAGATAATGCTGGGATATTTCATCAATAAGAGACTGTATATCATTGGAAATAAACCCAAACAAATCTGGGGGAACATTGACAATTGATTGCACGACTGTTGATGAAATATTATTGCTTGAGAAATTGATATTTTATATGCAGCAACATTGTGCATCAAGCCTCCAGAAGAGGTTGATTCTCTGACACAATTGATAAATTTCCAGAAGTAACTCAGGTACCTGAAATAAATGAGCATGATGAGATCTCAATTACAGTGTCAGGAATAAGATGGAACCGATGTGAAATAACCGTCGACGGAATATTTATGTTCAATATAGCGCTAAATGAAATGAGGATCATAAACCTACGAATGTGGGCACAATATAATTGGCCAAAATATAGAAATACAATTAAGGCTGTATTGAACTCGCCCGAAGCGAGAAATTGGACTCGCCCGAAGCGAGAAATTTCCGGACCTGTAGTCCGTACACCAGAAGGTGTAAAAATTCTATTGGTCATAAAAGAGTATTTGTGCGGAAATAAATAAATAATGAGATGTAAAGCACGGTTTGTGGCACAAAGTTTTTACCCAGACGACCAGGTATTAATTATGAGGAGATATACTCCCCTGTGGTGGATTCAATTATTTTGATATGTCTGGCAGTATATGAAAAGTATTAGAAATGCATCTAATGAATATTTTTACAGCCTACTATGGATCCATAAGTTGTGAAATATACATGAAGATCCTTGAAGGATCCAAGATGCCTGAAGCAACTAATTCCCGGGAAATTACAAAATAAGAACTGAATTGATATTTTCAGACATTTCTTGAATATGGATAAATCCATTTATGATTGGCACTCTAGAAGAGACTTCCAAATACCGTGCTATTAATTGGTCTTGGAGTACCTTATTATAAAGCCTGAAGCTTTTGACTTAAGCCTATTTGGCAAGATGTGAATTCGCTCTTATCTTCGGGATATAAAAGATGTCGCGTTATGATAATCCTGTAAACCCGAAGAAAGAAGAGTTATTTCTTACAGATGCCGATCTCCTCTTGATCCACAAAAAGCACAGGCGGATAACTACTACAACTTTACACATGAAGTCGTTGCATCACTGGACTACAAAAGCAAGAGGGCAAGACAGATGCTCCAACAACAAAATATGAAGGTACAGCTGTCCATATTGTCCAGTTGGAGTGATGATGAATCAAAAGTAATCAGACAAGGGGCGCGTCACCAGAAGTTGACAAGAGAATTATTGGCATACAACGACAACAAATAATCAAGCGAGGCCACTGTACTCTTTTTCCCTTCACCAAGATTTTGTCCCACAGGTTTTTTTTCTTGGTAAGGTTTTTAATGAGGCAGTCAGGCCAAAATGAGGGGGAGTGGAATACGCACTGCACTCTTTTTCCCTTCACCAAGTTTTTATCCCACCGGGTTTTTCTTGGTAAGGTTTTTAATGAGGCAGTACACCCTAAAGCGTATTCTACCCATCAACACAATGACATACAAGGAGGAGTGTTATAAATATTGTATTATACATTGTATTATACATGTATGTATGTCATTGTTATACATACCATATATATACTCTTTATTATATATATATATATTATATATATATATATATATATATATATATATATATATATTTGTAAGAGATGAAGATTAAATTAGAAAAAATGAAAGACGGGTTGAAACCTGGTTCCCCCCTCCCGATCTCCTTTTTCCATCCTTTCTTCCTCTTCCTCTCAAATTCTTCTCCTTCCTCCAAATCACTTCTAAATTCTAGTTAATTTATAACAGCTTAAAGAATGAAGCTTTCTGCACTATATTTGAAAATGGGTTATATGGCACAACTTGTCTTCTAACTTTTTCAATTTTAATGTTTATATCACTTTCTTTTCATTTTGAATACTTCTGTCCCTTAACTTGATAAAAATCAAATAATAGTAACCAATTTACCTGTTATAGTAGGTAAGCCAATAGGGAGATGACACTTGTCATGTAGGACTGGCCAATATAGAAATTTTTACTACTTTGTTGTTTTCCTTCATTTATAAGTAATAATGACTATAGTTTTCCAGGCTTTCATGTAACATAAGGCATACTTAGACACTCTTTGTAACCAAAAAAAAAGTAATAATGATTAATTATAAATTTTTTATTTAAAAAATAAAAACAAAAAATACATAATTCAACATTTACTCAATATATTTCTTTCCCTCACATTTTTCATTCAATTTTTCTTTTTCTATTCTCTACTCTCCTTTCTTCACACAAAGATGAAAAAGGCCCAAAATAAGTAATCGCCGCCACCCCTACACCAGCACTGCCAAAATACCCGAAACCTAACTCCAACCTTCACCCTCAAATCAATCTGCATCCTCATTCCTCCTTCCTTGCCCACGCCAAATAGAAATCAACTTCACGCATTCTTCCTTAAGAAACCCCCCCAAAAAACTAAAACAACAACCAAAAAAACAATGGAAGAAGATGTATCAAGAGCACCAAGCAAGAGGAGGAGGAGTAGGCAACACTCTCTATCAAAAACCCCCTCCTCGGCCGTTTTGCTTCCATGTTAGTCCTTCAAAACCTTTCCCTTCTTTCCTTTAATCAATAGTCATTTATTGCAATGGGCAATTACTGGCTTTTCAACTTATGGGCTTTAAATTAAACATTTTTCTCTCTGAATTGTGTTGTGGAGGAATTGTACTTTGTAAAATTAGGTGGGTGATGAAGAGGAGGATGTAGAAGAGGTCAAGGATTAAGACCCCGATTTGGAGCTCATGTCGCTTGGTTTTCAATTTAAAGGATTTTAGGGAGAAAAAGTGGAGGACGGCAGCAACCTACGGCTTTGGACTGCAGAACCCCAACTCCATGGTGGTCAACAACAGTTGGGTCGGCGCCGAGCTTGAGGAAGGAGAGCTTCATGGTGCGGTTACCAACGATTTGGATCTAATATCGAAGAGCGCTTTGAGCTTGATTTCGGATCGGTTTAGACGTGTTGTTTTAAGAAGTCTAGGGCCGGGTGGGGTGGTTATGCTTGGAATGGCTGTGGAGGAAGAGGGATTGGTGGTGTTGATCGGGCGGTGATCTGCATAGGAAATATAGACAGGAAATATAGATTAATCTTGCTTGTTGCACTTTGTCCTTTGGTAAATTAATCATTATTTCGTACTAGACTTATTGGATGTGTATGTGGTGGCTCTTTTTTTATTATTTTCGTTGCTATTTATTTTCAATGAATAAATATATACAAAATTATATTGATTTATTAATATATAAATATATAAAATATTTTTCCAGAAAAATCTGGGAAATAGAAATTAAAAAAATAATAAATAATCCTTAATTGGTTGGCTCCACGTGTCACTATCTAATTGGTTCCTCATTTTTTTTACTTGCTATAGCAAGTAATTTAGACAATATTGTTCACTTTCAATGAAACGCCCCGACCCGTATTTACCGTACACAGTAAACACGTGCCGGAACTGTGACAACCCAACCAAAATCAAGCCCAACATACAGTGTATACAACAGGAACACGGGTTCAACAGCCCAAAATAAAAACAACAATAATAACTCAACACGGCCCAATGGTCCAATAATAGTAGAGTTAATTACATTTTGACCCCCTGAATTCCGGTTTATTTTTCACTCACCCCCTGAACTTTTTTTTCATCAAATGACCACCTGAACTCCCAATTTGATGCAATTAACCACTTCCGTCCATGGGCACATGGATTCCGTTACTTGCACTAACGGAATATTCCGATGAATGACACGTGGCAGCATCATAGCCGTTCAATATTTTTTTATTATTTTCTAACAAAAAATACAAAATAAAAATATTTATACCAAAGAAAATAACTGTTTAACAATTTTGTTTATTTTCCTTTTTCTAAAAAATATAAAATAAAAAGGGAATAATAGAAAAATTACCAATTAATTGATAATTATTATTCCCTAAAAATATGGAAAGCTCCCATTAATTGGCATAAAAATAAAAAATACCTAAATTTTAGGAAATTAATAATTATTATATCATAAAAATATAGAAAGCTCCGATTAATTGGTATAAAAATAAAAAAACCTAAATTATAGGAAATTAATAATTATTATTCCCTAGAAATATGAAAAACCTAATATTATTTGGTATAAAAATAAAAAAATTTAAATTTTAGGAAATTAATAATTATTTTTTCCTAAAAATATGGAAAGCTCCCATTAATTAGTATAAAAATAAAAAAAACTAAAATTTAGGAAATTAATAATTATTATTTCATAAAGATATGGAAAGCTCCCATTAATTGGTATAAAAATAGAAAAATACCTAAATTTTAGGAAATTAATGATTATTATTAACTAAAAATATGAAAAGCTCCCATTAATTAGTATAAAAGTATAAAAATACCTAATTTTTAGGAAATTAACAATTATTGTTCCCTAAAAATATAAAAAAACCATTAATCGTTGAAAAGTTTTATTTTTTATATTTTTAGGGAATGATAAATATTAATTTCATAAAATTTAGGTATTTTTCTATTTTTATACCAATTAATGGGAGCTTTTCATATTTTTAGGAAATAATAATCATTAATTTCCTAAAATTTAGGTATTTTTCTATTTTTATACCAATTAATGGGAGCTTTTCATATTTTTTAGGGAATAATAATCATTAATTTCCTAAAATTTAGGTATTTTTATATTTTTATACCAATTAATTGAAGCTTTCCATATTTTTAGGGAATAATAATTATTAATTCCCTAAATTTTAGGATTTTTTATTTTTATACCAATTAATGGGAGCTTTCCATATTTTTAGGGAATAATAATTATTAATTTCCTAAATTTAGATATTTTTTTTATACCAAATAATGGGAGGTTTTCATATTTCTAAGAATAATAATATTAATTTCCTAGAATTTAGGTTTTTTATTTTTATACCAATTAATCGGAGCTTTCTATATTTTTATGCAATAATAATTATTAATTTCCTAAAATTTAGGTATTTTTTATTTTTATGCCAATTAATGGAAGCTTTCCATTTTTTTAGGAAATAATAATTACCAATTAATTGGTAATTTTTTTATTATTTCCTTTTTATTTTGTGTTTTTTTAGAAAACAGAAAGTAAACAAAATTATTAAATAGTTATTTTCTTTGGTATAAATATTTTTATTTCGTATTTTTTGTTAAAGAATAATAAAAAATTATTGAACGGCTATGATGCTGCCACGTGTCATTCATCGGAATATTCCGTTAGTGCAAGTAACGGAATCCATATGCCCATGGACGGAAGTGGTTAATTGCATCAAATTGGGAATTCAGGTGGTCATTTGACGAAAAAAAAAGTTCAGGGGGTGAGTGAAAAATAAACCAGAATTCAGGGGGTTAAAATGTAAGTAACCCAACAATGCACATCGGAAGACTTAATAACTCACAAACACTGTATGCGACACAGATGCAAACTATGGATCCGGGTCCTGTCCAAGGGATAACGCCCGCAGCCTGTCTGGAATGCACCAAACCTGTACAACAAATAACTCATCCTACGGGATGAAAGCCCGCAGGTGAGGGGTGAGTCCGAAGTGCTCACCGACGAAGGAAAGACAATCAATATGCACACCATAAATACTTAAGGTTTAAAATCAGCAAAACTAAAAGACAAGACCCAAAGTCGGTCCAAGACTAAAAGACTCAAATAAAATCCATTTTCCCAATTTTATCTTTTCCGGGCCCCGTCACGGATAAGCTAGGGGTCAGACCTGGTTATCAACACATTCCGGGTGCCAGACCAAATCCAGAGAACCCAGGGATCGACATCCCAAAAATACGAACCCAGGGATAGACATCCCAAAAATAATCACGGGATAGACATCCCAAGCATAGACATGCTTATCACAAGAACCCAGGTCAAGGCCACCACGAAACTAAGGATCGACATCCATATCACAATTTGTTATTAATTCCATTATACTTAAACCAAAAAGACGCAAGGATAAACATCCAAAAAACCGACATGGGATAAACATCCCGACCACAATCAAGACAATGGGATAAACATCCCGAAACATAACACAGCAAATGCACAACCAACAGAGCAATAATCAACAAACACAATAACCGAGTAATACAGGCACATATTGAAGGAAATCCATCCTCATCTTGGCCGATTACTCAACTCCGGAAACAATGACCGGTCCGACGCCGGCTCCTCGGGAAACTGCCCGATATCCGAACCTATACAATAAAACAACATATACACATAAATGCACATAATTGGTATGCTATGATGCCAATACTGCGAAATATACCCATCCCGATTACATAACCTTTATTATTTCCATTTACCGAAAATATTATACCGTACGTATACCCGAATATAATTTCGGTACCATACTTTAATTAAAACTCTTTTCAAAATAATTTCATAAAATAATTATAATTTTCCAAAATTATAATCTCCTTAATCTTCCAGAAAAATAATAACCTAATTATAATTTCCAGAAAATATATATCGTATTTATCTTTTTCTAAATATATATAATAGTATTTTCCAACACAAAATATAATTAACTTTAATTTTCAAAGTACATACATATATACATAATTTCCACAACAATGATTTTCTAGGGAAAATAATATATATATAAATTTCCAGAAATTATTTCATGTTATTTATATATTTTTCCAAATAATATTAGTTTTTCTCCAAAACATAACTTAATTATTTATCAAAGTACATATATTTATATTTCAATAAGAATACCAGAATTAAATTGACAATAATTTTCTCAAAATAAATATATAATTTTTTCCAAAATTATATATCAGATTATGAATAAATAAATAAATATATATAACTTGTTTTTTTTAAATTAAAACCGGACTGGGCTGAACAGGACCAAGCCCAGGCTTGCACTGTGCAAGCCCAGCCGGCCCACGCCCAACCCGAGCCCAAACCAAAGGAACCCAACCTAGACAAAGCCCACAACCAAGAAACACGACCCGACTAGAAGGAACGGGTCGGACGCGGGTCGCGGGTCTGCTCACCTTGGATGAGCTCGTCGGCGCGGCGCGGATCGTGGCAGAAGGAAGGCGAGGCGAGGCAAGGCACCCGCGGACGGAGAGCGGCGCGAGGGTGGCGGCATCTGGACACGGCGGCAGCTGCTGGTGCTGCAGGCGGCGGGAGAAGTCGGATCCACGGGTTGCACGGCGGGTCAACGGCTCTACGGCGCGCCTCAGGCGGCGGGGACGGGAGGAGGCGACGGCGTCGAGGTCGCGATGGCACGGCGACCCTGACGGCGGTGGTGGTGCAGCGAGAGGCGGCCGGGAACTCCGTTTGGTGAACAGTGGCAGGGGCTCCGGGTGGCGCACTGTTCACCGTTCTTCCGGGTTTTTCTCTTTTTTTTTTCCTTATTTCTGTATTTTCTTCTTTTCTTCCTATTTTTCGATTTTTGCTTCTTTTTATTATTTTTTTTCTCTTCTTTTTTTTTTACTTTCTTCCTCTCTTCTTTTTTTTTTCTCTGATTTTATTTTTTTTTCTTTTCTTCATTTTTTTCTCTCTTTTTTTTTCTTTTTTTCTTTTCTCTCATTTTTTTCTTTTTCTTCTCCTCTTCCCCTCCTTCTCCTGCTTCCTTCTTTTATAGGCAGGAAAACACTGTGATTTCACTATGCAGAGTGTGATCAACCAATAATGCAGCCTGTCTGCATTACAGAGCGAGTCCGGTCCGGACCAGAAAATAACTGATACCCCCTTAGTTATTTTCCGGTGTGATTTTTCCGAAAATTTCGAAACCCGAAAAATACCATTTTAGGCCCGAAAAATCCACGGAAAAATCACGAGCGCGGGAAAACTCTCGGTTTCGAAAAACGACTCCCGATTTAGCTTGAATTAATTACTCAAGAATAATTCAACAGTAAATCACGGTAAAAAGACTTTTACAGTCCGGTAAAAATCCAAAATTTTTACCCGGGCTGTCACATTCATCAAGTTTGGGGACATAATATTTCAAATTAAAAAGTATAGGACATAAATATTGAAATCAATAAAGTTAAAGGATAAATTGTGTCATTTAACCTTTGAAAATGAGGTAACACATACTCAATAATTAAGGTACGCATTACGCAATGCGACATGCATGTTAACGCATCATTACGCGATTAATAAACATAGCAGAATATTGACACTGACACATATTCTATGCTACAAATACAAAAATTGAAGCCCTCCCATTTCTATAACATAGATGATTTTTTTTTTATGCTAATTGAGAGATTTTATTCATCCTGTGAAGATAATTACAAGTATTCGTGTATGGAAGTTCATGTACAAGAAAGAAATTAACACTACGCACCTTAGTAGACGTCACATATCAGCTTGGTAATGTATTGTGACTTTCTTACTAGTGCGCTAGCACTTAAAAGTTTTTGAAGAATTTCGAACTGCACCAACACTATAAGGGAACCGAGATGAATTGACTTGAACCACCAAAAAGCCCGATAAACAACAAGGTCAAATATGTACTCTGGACGCAAAGGCTGCTATGAGAAAATTACAGCGTTTTGAGCCAACAAGAGAGACCAAAGCATCGCCAAACCCGGCAACACCAAAGCTTGTTGAGAGGATTGTATACCTGCCATCCATGGCCATTGAATAAACCATCTAGTCACAGACGCTAGTGCCACCCAGCAAACACCCCACTAGCGACAAAGACATTGCTAGAGGGAGATAGAAGCTGGGCAGAGGACAAATAGTGTAAATACCCGACCCAAAATTATTTGGGCCTATTCACCTTTTTTCTTATATTTTTTTCTTCAGGTCAATCCTATGTCAATGGAGTCGCCACCCAAATTTTATTAAGGACAAAATTTGGAAAAAACCTTCAGATGACTCCTTTAGGCTACATGGTCATGGCGAACCAAAGATATGAGATTAGGGGTTCGTCACAGATGGGAAGGTGTTAGGCACCCATCCGTGTTGGGTCAAGACTTTGTGCAATTGATGAATACAAGTGTGCCTTGTGCAGGTGTACAAGTGTGAAAAATAAAAGAATGGGGAAGAAGAAGAAGAATTGGCTTGCATCCCGTTGTAAAACCGAGACTACGTACATACCCAAGTGACCGGGGTCAAGCCCATGTAGTTCTAAACATGGCACTAATCGACCACATACATCATCAAAAGCATCATCATGTGATTAGTAAGAATCAATCAAAAGAAGAGTTATGTGTTACCTCTTGTAGTCCTCCTCTAGCTCCTTGCAATGGGTTGAGTTCTACACCCACCTTCTTACTGCTTCTAAGCTCTATGGTTGGTCTTCTTCTTGATTCCTCCTTGTTGGACTATTGTTGATGCCTCCCACGAAATTTCTCCAGAGTTTCTGTCTAAGAATGTATTTCTAGGCATGGAGAGATAGAGTTTCTCTAAGCACTTAAGGCTTATAGGTGTGTATGTGAGAAAAATTGTGGTTCCCTTAAAATGTGTGAGAGGGGTCCTATTTATAGTGTTCTGGGAAGCCTAGGGGCATGGACCTGCTTAATGGTGAAGATTAAGCCCGAAAATCTGGTCCAAACCCCATAAGATCGAAAAAGAAACAAAATCGGAGATTTTGGGGATTCTGGGCACCCATGACCGCCGCTGCCGGCAGTCATCTGCTGTATGACCACCAGTGCCGGCGGTCATGTGGGGATGTCCGCCAACACCTGGCGGTCGTCGTGAGATGACCGCCGGTCACCCCGCGTGTCACCCGTTCTTTCCTTTTTCGACCCCCCAATCCCCCTAATTCAGCTCCGATTTGATCCTACCGCGTAATCAACCCCTAATCAATCCAGAATCACTCAATTACTTGATTATCACTCCCCTAAATCATTCCATAACAGATTAATTACACATTAACACCCATTTTATACTAAATCATACCAAAAACAACATTCCTACATAAATGATGATTTAGCTCTGATTTTCCACGAAAATCAGAGCTAAAATTAGCCTGCAAGAAATGTGTTAATAGGCTGGATAGACTCTGGAGAATTCATTTACTTGGACCCTTAAACCCATTCCTAACCCAAAAATAAATCATCTCAATGTAATTGGGTTAAAAACAACTAAAGGAGCCCAAGCAATGAAATGAAATGTATTTTAATGATTCTTATTATATGTTTTACCTTAGGATTAAATCATCTCATTAATCCTAAGGTTTAAGTGCACAAAGATTTAGATTACCAAAATACATTAACTCTACTAAATTAAAAATTCTTATCATGCCTTAATTCGAAATCAAATCATCTCATTAACTTCAAGTTTAAGCATGTTTGGAATCTAATTTTAGTAAAATATTTGTGGGTCAAATTTTGGTGTTCACAGATGCCTCTTGTTGATGAGTCCTTAGGAACTAAGGATGAAACAACATAAGAAAGGAACAACCAAATTTGAATGATAAATGTGTGGTGTGTGTGCCAAGTTTCAGAGCATCCCATGCTCCTCTACAGGAATCATCTCATACTGAAGTTTTGAGGGACTGGCCCTCAGTTTCTGGGAATCATCTCATCCCAGATTTTCGAGAATCATCTCATCCCGAGGTGATAGAATCATCTCATCTATCGGGTTGTTGACAAGGAATCATCTCATCCTTATCAACTAGGTTTCGACTTGGGAATCATCTCATCCCAAGTCTATGGTTTGCGGGAAACATCTCATCCCGAGGCGATAGAATCATCTCATCTATCGGGTCGTTGACAAAGAATCATCTCATCTTTGTCAACTGGGTATTCAATATTCGATCTCTGGGAATCATCTCATCCCGGGGTTTTCGAGGACCGGGTCCTCGGCTTTTGTCTAGTTTCCTCATCCTATAGTTTGCGAGAAATGGATTCCCGGCTTTGGTTTTGCGGGTACTGGGTACACAGCTTTTGTTTGGTTTCCTCATTGCGAGAACTGCGTTCCCGGCTTCCGACTTGTATGTCTCAAGGTCTGCTCATCTCGGGTTTACAAGGGCTGGGCTCTTGGCTTACTGGTTTTCCTCATGTCTGGATCCCTCATGTTTAGGCTCTCTCATCTCTCAGCTTGCGGGAACTGGATCCCAGCTTTAGATTCGGGTTTGCTTCTCTCTGGGTTGCAAGGGTTGGGTCCTCGACTTTTCTCTCATGGTTTAGTTGTCTTAGCTCTGGGTATTTCCTGTTCTCTCATTGTCTTTTGTGTTTGTTCATCTCACGGGTTTGCGTTCACTCATCTAACGAGTTTTGCAAAAACTGGGTTTTTGGCTTTTGACAGGACTCCCTCATATTTCTGGTTTGCAAAGACTAGGTCTTTGGCTTCTGACTGGGTTGACAGGTTCTCGCATCTCTCTTCTGGCTGGGTTCTCCCAAGCTTTTTCTCTTGTCTGGATCCCCTCATCTCTCGGTTTGCGGGTGCTGGGTCTCGGCTTTAGGATTGCTCCTTTCTTGGTTCGCCCGTATTTGGGTTCTTCTGGGTTTGGATCCCTCACCTCTCTTTTGGTTAATATTCTCATCTTTCAGTCTTGCAAAGACTAGGTCTTTGGCTTTTACTAGATTCCCTCATCTCTCTTCTGGTTGGATTCACTCTTTTCTGGTTCCTTTCATGTCTGGGTCCCTCAGGTGCTAAGCTAGGTATGCTTGTGTTTTTAGGTTATATCGGTATCCCTGGTTCCCTCACAAGTTCTCTCATGGTTGAGTTGTCTGGATCCCATGCCCCTAGATCAATCCAATTGGGTGTATTGTGCCCCTTGAGACATACAAACAGGAAACGGGATGTGATGCCCCTGATACCTTAAAATGATTTGAGAGGTGATGTTTAGTGTATCCCTGTTCTATCGGTCAACCTTGGGTGTTTCAACTTGACATCCAATGAGGGTTGGGCTTATCGTGCCCTTGAGGATCGAGAGTGGGGGCGACGTGCCCTTACTATGCATTGAGGCCTGATAAGTTATGCGTGCATGACATTGTTCACATACAAAGCATTTATTATTGCAAAATGAAGTAAAAGTCAACAGATGCCCCTTATCTCAGTGAACAATTTGATCCCAGTAAACGGGTGTTACCTTCTCTTTTTTTCCCTCTATTTCTTTTTATTTTCATTCCCCTACCCTTCTTCCCTCTCCCCAATTTTTCTTAGATTTTCTTTGGATTTTTCCCGGGGGGTCTGTGCCAACGACCTGGCGGTCATGTGGGGGGATGACTGCCGCTGTACGACGGTCTTACATGGATGATAACCGGCAGTGGTGGTCCTCACGACATGACCGCCGGCAGTGGCGGTCGTGTGCCCCTGGAATCTCCTTTTTGGCCTTTGGATTTGGGCTTTTTGGGTTTTTACGAATTTTGCCGATACTAAAACAGTATAAATAAACCCCTGGGTAACTAGAGATCCCCGTAATTCGTCATAACATATCTCAAACACATCTAGGACAACTCTGAGTGAGGATTTCCATGCTAAAGTGCTCAAGTGGATGACGAGTGTTCCCCCTGTGTGTCGTATAAACTTCGTGGTGCTGGGCTTATCCAGATTGTTCAAGCTTCGTGGTGTGGTGATAAACGAAAATCTGATTCGCGCTGCTGCCAAATTTTGGGACAAGAGTCGCCGTGTATTCTGTTTCGGGCAGGGCATGATAGAGCTGTGTCCCACTGTTGATGAATTCAACACCTTCTTGAATGCTAAATTCATAAAGGGTGTTGCCATGGTTTCCCTTGATGATGCTATCCTGAAGGAAGTGAGCAAATTCCACTTTCTAGCCGAAGGTAAGGTCCACTTCTTCATGAATCAAAACAATCACCTGGAGCTAACAAAGATCATTGGCCGATACTTCCTTGACGGCTCAGAACAACATTGTAAGGAGAAAGACTTCGGTTGGAGGGAGGAACGCAATCATGACCTTGCCCTTGTGATGGTATGGGAATTCCCTTTGGTAGGATCCCTCGGTGTTTGCCCTCTTCAGGTTGGTGCGCTAGTGGCTAGGCTTTTCGGTGGAAAGAGCTTGACCCCTGTGCTATTGGGCGAGAACCTCCACTGCTTGGATGCGCTGGCCGACAATCATCGTGCCCCATTAACTGGTTCCCCTCTTCTACTCTAGGTGCATATATTCGACCTCCTTTTCTTTGATTACTGTTCTTTACACATTCCCATTTTGTTATAGTGATCTCCCCTCTTCTTGCAGATGTGGCTGTGTGAACACCTTACATTGATTGATCGTCCTCGAGCTGATCCCACAAACTATGTCAATCGGGGTTATGCCGTCTTCTTCCATACTGTTCGAGGATGGATTACCTACATAAGGATCTTGAAGCCTCGCAAGTCACGTGGTTCTGCCGGTGGCTCGAAATGCAAGAAGTGGTCATTAGTTCTGTGTGCAAAGATTGGGTATCACTCCCGGGTATAGAAAGGTCCACAAACTATCATCCGAGGAGGATACTAAGGCAATTTGGCATAAATCAAATAATTCCATCTGATATCCCCATTCCGGTCACCGGTTCTATGAACGCTGCCGCCCTAAAAGCTATCAAGGGAGGTTGGGCTTTGCCTTTAAGGGAACCAACAGGCAGTCATTTTGAGATTCATCCTCCTATGCCCTACTTAGAATGGTTGAAGAAGGATGTGGCTGCTTCAGAGAGGGCTTTGCATCTTTCAAGGGAGACGTTTCTGAAAGGACCTGCACCCCCGGGATTTGAGTTTTCTAGGCATCTTCTAAAAAAGGGCAAGGAGAAAGAGGGCGAGCCGAGTGGAAAGAAACACAAGAAGAACTGAGTCCCCTCTTAGCAATCATCTCTTTGCATTCCTGATGCATGCAAATAAATGAGTGAACAAAACTCCCCTTATCTGTTTTGTTAATCTTTGAACTATTACTTAATAAAATGGAACCAGACCCAATTCGGACTTCCTACGTATTCATGGCTTGTCATCATTTTCTTTTCTTTCTTTTTTTTTTCTTTTTTGGTTTGTTTTTGTAAAAGCTCATGAAATCAGGTTCACGTAGTTCTTTTTACATTATTTGTAAGTCCCAAAAAGTTCCCTTCCTCCTATTTCCTTCATGCTTCCCCATATGACTTGTAGCTTGGTTTGAGTCGTTCACCATGGGATTTTCCTCAATTGGTCTTTTCATTGAATGCTTTTTGGAAACCCTCCCCTTATTTGGGTTGCTGGGTGACAGAGGTGACTTGATGCTTTTTCAATTAGACATTTGGAATATTTGGGAACTTAATCGATGTCATCGCTTTTACTAGTGTTAGCCCTAGGATTAATTTCCACAGATTTTAGGGAGTTTTGTCCAGCTCATTATATTCACATGTACCATGCATGAATAAAGAGATTGCCAAGATAATCACATATGAAAGAAAAAGTGCCTTTATTCATTTGGAAAAATAACATGACAATGACTCGCCTATTGGCATTCTTTAGATTAAATTTCAAACTCTTCAGCTGGGCACCCAGTGTAGACTAACACGTGTCTCTTTAAGTAGCCCCGTCTTCATCAAAGAGATGTTTGTAACCAAAATCTTCATCCTCTTCATCCCTTTCCTCTTCCCCTACTTCTGGGCCCTCCACTTCTTTTGGATAGCAGTAAAAAATAGCTCAAATCCCGGGTTCCTAACTTTTATGATATTGCACACCCATAGTTCAAGAAATCCACAAAAAGGAAAGTCTTCCCCTTCTTTCACAAAATAGCCATTCAGTGTCTTGAAATAGAGGTTCATGGGGAAGTCCCACTCTTGCTTCTTTTTCCGAGCTAGTGCCCTTGCATGGTTCTTTTCCTTTTGCTTCTCTAAATCCATTGAGGTTGGAGTGTATCCCAAACCAAAAGGTGGCGTGGCCTTCGAAATGGGAGGGATCTCTAATATCCCTTGTTGTCTTTTCCCCAGCCCCATGATTGGAAAATACCTCATCTTTTCCATGATCCCTATGACTGCCACATTACCGAAAGGAAGGCGGTTTGTAAACCAGCTTGTCTGTTATTATAGCACCGACGGACTCAAAGACAAAACCTGACAACGACACCTCCTCATCCCCTTCAATCCCGAATACTAGCTTGATATTCTTCTCGGCCGTCTCCCCCTTGATTGTGACTATCCCTCCTTGATAGGAAAACCGTAGCATTTGATGCAAAGTGGATACTTCAGCTCGGGCTTGATGCAACCAGGGTCTCCCAAGAACTAAGTTAAAGTTGGATGTGATGTTAAGCACTTGGAATTCAATCACAAAAGGAGCAGGCCCGATGGTCACTTCCAATTTTATCATCCCCAGAACTTCCCTTCGAGCATTGTTCTATGCCCTGACCATTGTTTGAGATAGCAAAAAATCTGTAACCCCAAATCCCAACAAGCTTGCAGTTCTCAGGGGTCATACACTCAAAGCCGATCCGTTGTCTATCAGTACCAAGGCCACTTGGTTATCTTTAACTTGGATGATGATGTACAATGCCTCAACATGAATTCCCCTGCCCGGGCACAAATCCATATCAGAGAAGGATATTTGATTACCAGTTTCCACAGAGGCTATCATGTTGGCTAATGTCGCTGGTGCAGTGTCGATGGGGACATGGGCTTTGTTTAAGGTTTGAAGGACCTTCTCCCGATGCGGACGTGAGGCCATCAATAGACCCCAAATTGAAATATTTGCCTGAGTCTTCTTCAGGATCCATTGTTTCTTCAGGTTCATCTAAACGGAGAGGAGCTCTCCTTGCTACCCTTCCAGATCTGGTGATGACATCAACTTCCTCATCTGAATCTACATACTCACTGAGGTTAAGTTCAAAGCATTCATGTTTAGGTGCGGGCTCTGCCTCTATCATATCAATCTTCTCGTGCAAAGGTAGTGGATTCAGCTTGGTGTTGGGCCTTTTGGGTAGGATTATTTCATTCCTCTCTATCATGTCCTGGATCTCATGGCGGAGTCGGGAGCAATTATCGGTAGTATGCCCAGTCATCTGATGGAATTTACAGAACTTGTTAGGGTCTCCTCTAAGAGGCAGATCGGGCCATGGGTCCAAGGGCTGCAGCAAGCCCTTTTCCATGCATTTCTTGAGCATCTTCCCCAAGGACATGGGGAGAGGAGTAAAGTCCATGGGCTTTGATCCAATTTGTAATGGTACCTGGATGGAAACATAGTTCACCACAACAGACCTTTTTCCTTGAGACACATTAAAGCTTCTTCTGGACGTGGGGGCATCCACGGAGGCCTTGATTTTTCCAGAGCAGATAGCATCCTCCAATTGTATCCCAGTCCCGATAAGTGCCTTGAAGTTTGCATAGTAGTTTCCGACCATGCGATCATAGTAAGCTGGTTGGAGAATCTTGATCACCATTTGCACTTGGTCCTCTTCAAAGGGCCTATTTATCATCAATGATGCCTTCCTGTGCCATCTGGAGATATAGGCAGAGAAGGTCTCCTGAGCTTCCTACTTGGTTGTCTCAAGATCCCTCTTGGTTACATCTACTTCGGTATTATAACTGTACTGGTTTACAAACTCCTTGCAGTTGTCATCCCATTTGCTCACCTTACTTTCTTCCAAGGTCATGAACCACTTCAAGGCCGCTCCTGATAAAGTCCTTTGGAATAGTTGAACCATCAGCACTGGACTTATTCCCATGGGCTGCAGCATCCTTACATAGATCTTTAGGTGGGTTGTAAGGCATCCCGTTCCGTTGAACTTCTCGATATCGGGCATTTTGAATTTTTTAGGTAGCCGGACACCGAGGAATAGGGACGAGCGGTCCAAGTTCCAGTCATCTTCCTTCCTCTACATGGTCTTCAATAACTCTTCTACCCTTTTAAGTCTCTCCTCATCTCCCTTGGATTCTTGTGTCGCTGAGTCCTTGTTCTGGATGACCACCACCTTACTCTCAATGCTTGATTTTGAAACTTATCCCCCATCACTCCTAGGGGACACCATCTTCCCTTTCTATAAAGCCAGCAGCGCATCTCTGACCCTTGGATCCTTCAACAAGTCCATGGATTCCTCAACCACATTTGTCTTAGCACTGTTGTCCTCACTCATTTTACCCTAGCAGTTGAAGTACGGGGATCAGAGACTTGGCATTCCTTGGGCTTTCCAGTGTACACATTATCTCATTGGGTGGGGTATGCAAGAATAAAGGGCAAACTATTCACATTCACTTGAGTTCACAATAATAAATTAGACAAATGCACGTACCACTTATTGATTCATAATGCATGGGATGCTCAGGGTATGCAACTAGTTGGGGGCCAAAAAATTGTCGCTAGGGAATAGGTTGGCCTACTCACATGTGATAATGGATATAGCATGAGGTCCAAGGCCCATTAATCCCCATCATTGCTAAGCATCGAGAAACGAGATCACTCAAGCCGCCATCGCTTAAAGAAAGCATTATGGTGGACTTGGATTCCCTCGCCCTCTTACGGTAGGAGCTTCACATCAATCATCATGAATGCAAGGCACTTATGATGACAAACAAAAAGGCACATAAGATTCAACGATTGCTCAAAGTATTTTGAACCCACTACTTCCCCAACAGAGTCGCCAACTATGAATACCTGACCCAAAATCACTTGGACCTATTCACATTTTTCCTTACACCTTCTTTTTCGGGTCAATCCCATGTCAATGGAGTCGCCACCCAAATTTTATTAAGGGCAAAATTTGGGAAAAACCTTCAGAAGACTCCTTTAGGCTACATGGTCATGGCGAACCAAAGACATGGGAACGGGCGTTTGTCACGGATGGAAAGGTGTTAGGCACCCATCGGTGTTGGGTCAAGACTTTGCGCAATTGATGAATACAAATGTGCCTTGTGTAGGTGTACATATCCGAGTGACAGGGGTCAAAGCCACATAGTTCAAAACATGGCACTAATCGGCCACTTGCATCATCAAAAGCATCAACATGTGATCAACAAGAATCAATCAAAAGAAGATTTATGTGTTACCTCTTGTAGCCCTCCTCTAGCTCCTTGCAATGGGTTGAGTTCTACACCCACCTTCTTACCACTTCTAAGCTCTATGGTTGGTCTTCTTCTTGATTCCTCCTTGCTGGACTACTGGTGATGCCTCCCACGAAATTTCTTCAGAGTTTCTGCCTAAGAATGTATTTCTAGGCTTGGAGAGGTAGAGTTTCTCCAAGCACTCAAGGCTTATAGGTGTGTATGTGAGAAAAATTATGTTTCCTTTGAAATGTGTGTGAGGGGTCCTATTTATAGTGTTCTGGGAAGCCTAGGGGCGTGGACCTGCTTAATGGTGAAGATTATGCCCGAAAATCTAGCCCAAAACCATGTAGGATCGAAAAGGAAACAAAATCGGTGATTTTGGGGATTCTGGGCACCCATGAGCGGATGGGGATGTCCGCCAGCACCTGGAGGTCGTCGCGAGAGGACCGTCGGTCACCCCGCGTGTCACCCGTTCTTTCCTTTTTCGACCCCCAATCCCCATAATTCAGCTCTAATTTGATCCTACCGCGTAATCAACCCCCAATCAACCCAGAATCACTCAATTACTTGATTATCACTCTCCTAAATCATTCCAAAACAAATTAATTACACATTAACACCCATTTCATACTAAATCATACCAAAAACAACATTCCTACATAAATGATGATTT
The DNA here is from genome assembly GCA_028386065.3 of Turnera subulata. Taxonomy (NCBI): domain Eukaryota; kingdom Viridiplantae; phylum Streptophyta; class Magnoliopsida; order Malpighiales; family Passifloraceae; genus Turnera; species Turnera subulata. Next base: position 21,581 of record JAKUCV010001050.1, on the reverse strand, counting down.
AGTTCTGATTTTTCCACGAAAAGTAGAGCTAAAATTAGCCTGCAGGAAATGTGTTAGTGGGCTGGATAGACTCTGGAGAATTCATTTACTTGGACCCTTAAACCCATTCTTAACCCAAAAATAAATCATCTCAATATAATTGGGTTAAAAACAACTAAAGGAGCCCAAGCAATGAAATGAAATGTATTTTAATGTAAATAAACCTTATTATATGTTTTACCTTAAGATTAAATCATCTCATTAATCCTAAGATTTAAGTACACAAAGATTTAGATTACCAAAATACATTAACTCTACTAAATTAAATTCTTATCATACCTTAATTTAAAGTCAAATCATCTCATTAACTTCAATTTTAAGCATGTTTGGAATCTAGTTTTAATAAAATGTTTGTGGGTCAAATTTAGGTGTTCACAAATAGATGGTCTACATCCTCTTGCACTTCACCAGAGAGGAGACATAAGGCCTCCTCAATGGGCAAGAAGCCTCTACGTAGCATGTTCCCCCTAGTTACAAGGCCCTTTCAAAGCTAACCACAAGAAGCCCTCTATTTTTGGAGGGGCCAAAGATAACCATGGTAAGGGACGAGAGTTTAAATAGCACCTTGACATAAAACAGATACGCAAACTTGACCGAATAAGCTCCCTCTTTGTTAGTAATATGCCCAAAAGCCAATCAATGGATGATCGTATATAGTCGTGTATACACATTAAGGTTATTCCAATAAGTATCGTTTATGAGATAAATGCTTGCACATACTTATAACCCTAGAATATTTCATATTCTTAAATTGTCCCTAGTCGATTATTATTCTGGATGGGTTGTAATAATAAATTAAGACTAGCGTATGTTGAGAGTTTATATGTGATATGAATTCAATATAGGGGTACAAGTTAGAGAACTTGTGGTCTGGACCGACCCACATAAGAACGCTCCATGGAACGTTATATGTTTTGTCGATAGCGGTTCTTATAATGTATTGTCCTTAGACCTGTGATCGTCAAGGTTCCTAACATGTGAGTCATATGCTTTGATATTATTCCTGGTCATCCGTAACTGGATAGACGTAAGGGTAATCATTGGGTATATGATGAGTGTGTAGTGGGTTTTGTATGATCCAGAGGGGATTCGTTCAACCCATATAACGGGTATATTATCGGAGTGTTTTTTGATAGAGTTGAACAGTAAATGCATGGCCATGCTCGGATAATGATATATGATATCATTGGTATCCGTTTTACCGGTTGACTCGAGGATCAAGAAACCGAGATTAAACATATGCGAGATTGACATATTCCATGTCTTGTGTTTAATCTTGATAATGGGACGAAAGGACGATGACATGTTTCGAGGCACGTGGAATCAGTATTGATCTTGTCGTTCGGGTGGCAATGATGTGTTGCTAGACGCAGCTCTTTGCTTATAATTGTAAAATGAGATTTTACGATTATTGCCGAACGTACAAGTGCCTACAGAGTCACACACATACAGCCGTTGATTCGAGCAGGTGGTTGAACTGTGGTTGGACCATGGTTGAACCAAGGCGTGGTTGGACTGTGGTTGGACCAGGGTCGTTTTTGGGCTGGTTTGGTTCACTAAATGTCAGATTTTTGAACCTAAACATGCTGAGTTGTGTTGATAATGTTTAGTGGGAAACATGATTATGTGGTGGACCACCATGTTGGCCATTAACTCCACTAATGCATTATGCCTTTGAGGGTTGAGTGATCAGATACTATTGCTCATCTTCTTCCTCACACACACTTGTTCTTGAGAGATTTTTCTGAGCTTGAGAAGAGTTCTTGAGTGGTCTGAAAAATTGAGAGAAAAACACCACACACAAAAGCTCCCAGAAACCTGTTGCTAGCACACCAGTTCGGGAGAGCTCGGGTTAAAGTCGTGAGACGTTCTTCAACCGATTACAGCGGTTCGTGTGGATACCGTAGAGGGGCGAGGCTTTTGTCTGGCTCTAGCTGATTTGGTTCTACAGTTGGGTGAAAGACCTCAACTGTTACAGGTATGAAAAAATTGTTATTCGGTTTAGCTCCCTTCACATGGATCCTCCATGTGTATCCGGTATTTCCGCTGCGCATACATGTTGTATTTTGTGCTTTTGATTATCAATTGCATGAACCGGATACTTACAGTGGTAGCGAAGCCTCTTGTGAAGCTCTAAACTGAATTCATGTTCATATGTTACATGTGATGTAACTTGAACTTGTTTAGGCATATGTGATATGCTGGAATTCATTTTAGTATATATACATGATATGTTCTATGTGATAAAGCATAATCATGTTATATTGTATTCAATTAGGTATATGTGATATGCTGGAATTCTTTTAGTATATGAGATATGCTTGCATATGTGTGATATGCTGAATTTGTTTTGGTATATATACATGATATGTTCTATGTGATAAAGCATGATCATGTTATATTGTATTCAATTGTGTATATGTGATATACATGTTGTTGAGGTTGATTTGTCAAAAATGTTTTGACAACAAGCACTTGATTGGTATGAGATTTCAATCAAGATGTTCATGGCAGTAAGTCGAAGAGTTCGACTAAGAAAAATCGAGTGTCGGCTTGTGTATCGAACGATTGTCGCTCTAGTACATCTAGGCCACAACATCGATGTTGGTGTGACCAACATCGATGTTGGCATGAGTTTAGCTTTGGCCGAACCTTCATAACATCGATGTTGTGTGACAAACATCGATGTTTTGATGAAGTGTAGCCTCGGCCAAATCTTCACAACATCGATGTTGTGTGACCAACATCGATGTTCTCATGCAAACACTCAACAACATCGATGTTAAGAGTTACAACATCGATGTTATTTGAGCTCGGCCAAATTGGTTTGAAGTTCCAGAATTTAAATAACATCGTTGTTCAAGTTCCAACATCGATGTTATTGAGTTCCAGAAGTTCAAACATCGATGTTTAAGGTGAACATCGATGTTATAATGCTACTGCCAAAATCTTGAACTTTCAAGTACTCAAAACATCGATGTTTAAGCATTCAACATCGATGTTCTTGAGCTACTACCAAATATTTTGGAGTTCAAGTACTCAAACATCAATGTTTAAGTGTTAACATCGATGTTCTATGCAATTGGCAACCTCCAACATCGCTGTTTGATGGTCAACATCGATGTTTTAAGGGTTTGGCAACCTCCAACATCGATGTTTGATGGTCAACATCGATGTTTTGAGGGTTCGGCAACCTTCAACATCGATGTTTGAGTGTCAACATCGATGTTTTGCAGATTCGCAAACTACAAACATCGATGTTGAAGGGTTCAACATCGATGTTGTGGAACCCAGTAACTTCAACTGCGAATTTGGGGCAGAAGGAAGCCGAATTGGTGTCTATCCTGAACAGCAAAGTTGTAGCCCTACTTCTTAGCTTTCCAAGGACACCAAGTTTTCACAAATCCAAGCTCTACAGCTCTGGATATGGCCGAACTACTAAGTGCTGCCAAGTAGTTGGGAGAATCAGATTCTCAAAACATCGATATTCAAGTTAGACATCGATGTTCACATGTATTTTTGGTTTTCAAACTTACATGACATCAATGTATGATTTATCAAGAACAAGCATGTGATGTGTAGGAATTATATGTTGATGAAAATATTAAGTTCTTAGTTGCCTTCCATGGTAAGCACTCATCATTGCTTCGATCAACAAATGGTAGGTTTTGCCAAAGCAAGGTGCCTTTGTTTATCTTAGCAAGGTGCGACT
>JAKUCV010001050.1:0-15662 GCA_028386065.3 Turnera subulata | reverse complement strand
CTAAGTGTTAGGTATAAAGATCTATAGAGATAGATCCAAAAGGCTTCTCGGGCTAAGTCAGAGTACGTATATTGACAAGGTGCTAAAGAGGTTTAGCATGCAAGATTCCAAGAAGGGTTTCTTGCCCATGTCACATGGCATATCTCTCTCAAAGAATCAATGTCCTAGTACGACTAAGGAGAGAGAGCGGATGAGTAAGATCCCTATGCTTCTGCAATAGGATCTGTCAGGTATGCCATGCTATGTACTACACCGGTTGCCGCTTATGCTTTGAGTGTCACAAGCAGATGCCAATCTGATCCCAGTGAAAGTCACTGGACAGCAGTTAAGAATATCCTTAAGTACTTGAGAAGCACTAAGGATGCATTCCCGGTTTACGGAAGCGTTGATGGGCTTGTTGTAAAGTGTTACAAGGATGCTAGCTTCCAAACTGACAGGGGTGTTTTTAGATCGCAATCAGGTTATGTGTTTTTGTCTTGGAGGTGGCGCTGTTTGCAGGAAGAGTTCCAAGCAAGAAACAGTTGCCGACCCTACGACTGAGGCTATACAAAGTTCCACTAAGAACTATGTATCGCAACTTTTGACTGGGCCTCTCACACAGCGGAAGCATGATGGCCATGCTACATCCATTTGTATTAGATACATGGATGATTGCCTTTAGTGCAAGTAGGAGATTGTTAGTAATATGCCCAAAAGCCAATCAATGGATGATCGTATATAGTCGTGTATACACATTAAGGTTATTCCAATAAGTATCGTTTATGAGATAAACGTTTGCACATACTTATAACCTAGAATATTTCATATTCTTAAATTGTCCCTAGTCGATTATTATTATGGATGGGTTGTAATAATAAATTAAGACTAGCGTATGTTGAGAGTTTATATGTGATATGAACTCAACATACGGGTACAAGTTAGAGAACTTGTGGACTGGACCGACCCACATAAGAACGCTACATGGAACGTTATATGTTTTGTCGATAGCGGTTCTTATAATGTATTGTCCTTAGACCTGTGATCGTCAAGGTTCCCAACATGTGAGTCATATGCTTTGATATTATTCCTGGTCATCCGTAACTGGATAGAGGTAAGGGTAATCATTGGGTATATGATGAGTGTGTAGTGGGTTTTGTGTGATCCAGAGGGGATTCGTCCAACCCATATAACGGGTATATTATCGGAGTGTTTCTTGATAGAGTTGAACCGTAAATGCATGGCCATGCTCGGATAATGATATATGATATCATTGGTATCTGTTTTACCGGTTGACTCGAGGATCAAGAAATCGAGATTAAACATATGCGAGATTGACATATTCCATGTCTCGTGTTTAATCTTGATAATGGGACGAAAGGACGATGACATATTCCGAGGCACGTGGAATCAGTATTGATCTTGTCGTTTGGGTGGCAATGATGTGTTGCTAGACGCCGTTCTTTGCTTATAATTGTAAAATGAGATTTTACAATTATTGCCGAACGTATAAGTGCCTACAGGGTCACACACATACAGCCGTTGATTCAAGCAGGTGGTTGAACCGTGGTTGGACCAGGGTCGTTTTTGGGCTGGTTTGGTTCACTAAATGTTAGATTTTTGAACCTAAACATGCTGAGTTGTGTTGATAATGCTTAGTGGGAAACATGATTATGTGGAGACATAATCATGTTGCTTAGTGGACCACCATGTTGGCCATTAACTCCACTAATGCATTATGCCTTTGAGGGTTGAGTGATCAGATCACTATTGCTCATCTTCTTCCTCAAACACACTTGTTCTTGAGAGATTTTTCAAAGCTTGAGAAGAGTTCTTGAGTGGTCTGAAAAATTGAGAGAAAAACACCACACACAAAAGCTCCCGGAAACCTGTTGCTAGCACACCAGTTCGGGAGAGCTCGGGTTGAAGTCATGAGACGTTCTTCAACCGGTTACAGCGGTTCGTGTGGATACCGTAGAGGGGCGAGGCTTTTGTCTGGCTCTAGCTGATTCGGTTCTACAGTTGGGTGAAAGACCTCAACCGTTATAGGTATGAAAAAATTGTTATTCGGTTTAGCTCCCTTCACATGGATCCTCCATGTGTATCCGGTATTTCTGCTGCGCATACATGTTGTATTTTGTGCTTTTGATTGTCAATTGCATGAACCGGATACTTACACTCTTTGTCCTCCATCCATCTCCAACCATTGAACCTAAATATAATACCTTCAAACTTTTATTGAATGCTGCGACAAGAATCTTGCTCTCACTCATACAACCTTCGAGACCAACCAACATTGTGAAGGTTAAGCATGAAACCCTGAGGCGAAACTTCAACTAAAGAAGCATCCTGAAATTTAGAGATTAAAAATAATCTAGGAAGTTGCTCCTTTAAGCAACCCAAAGGAGACCACTAATCATACCAAAACCTGATCCTTTCACCATCCCTAACCACCAGTTGTAATCTAGAGAGTAAAGAGCTTCCTGTAGCACTTGTATGCACACCACTTCTGATAGTAATCCAAATAGGGGAAGCCTTGGAAAGAAGGTATATTAGCACCACACTTTTCACGTATCAGAGTATGCCAAAGATGACTCTCTTGTGTAGCATAGCGCCAAAGCCATTTAAAGAAGAGACATTGATTCTTTGCTAGCAAAGCTTCAACATTCAAACCACCTTGATGTTTAGGGGTTGCAATTTATGTCCATGCAATAAAGCATATTTTTTTCTTTTCACCTACACCACCCCCAGGAAATGTCTTTGAATCTGGACTAACTTTTTTGCTACAGCAGCTGGCAACTTGAAGAGGGAAAAGTAATACAGGGGCAAAGAGGATAGAACTGATCTTAACAAAACAACTCGACCCACAAACGATAGAAGCCTTCCTTTCCAAGCATGCAACCTGTACTAAAATTTCTGTACTATTGGCTCCCAATGTCTTGCCAATCGCATGTTCGCCCCTAACGGCAAACCCAAATAAATAAACGGTAGCTTTTTCGGTTTACACAGCAAACGACCAGCCAAGCTCTCAATCTCTTGCTCGGTCATATCGATCCCTATCAAACCACTATTATGGAATTTAATACTTAAGACAGTAACTCAAAGCACCTTAGAACCCTTTTGAGATTAACTAAGGACTCATGTGGGCAGGAGAGAATAACAAGGTGTCATCTGCAAACTGAAGCAAATTGATCGGTATATTTTTAACCCTTACTTGTTGTATCAAACCCTTTTGCACTGCTTTGTTAATAAGTACGGGTAGCCCCTTTACAACCAAAAGAAAAAGGAAGGGGGATAGCGGATCTCCTTGCATCAAACCCTTTTGCATACTAAATTGGGAAGAAGGAGAGCCATTATTAAGCACTGAAAGATTTGAAGACTGGAGGCATTCTCTAATCCAAGAAATCCGCCTGTTACCGAAATCCATCTTTGTCATAACAATGAAGAGATAATCCCAGGAGATAGAATCATATACCTTTCTAAAGTCAAGTATCCACACAACTACTTTTTCTTTGGTGGCCTTCATAGAGTGTACTACCTCAGAAGCAACAAGAGCACAATCCAAAATGTTCCGTCCAGCTATAAAAGTAGATTGAGTCCGACGAATCAAGGAGTCCATAACCGGTTTAAGCCTCTCAGCAAGAAGTTTAGATACAATCTTATATAGGCCATGTATCAAGATTATAGGTTTATAATCGGTCGCGATCCCGCGAGGGTGAGCTAACCCAGCTACTCTCCTACGATAATGTAGCCAGCCTATGTTGAGCCCTTTGGAAGAGAACCGGTATCAAAAAGCTGGGTGCGACAGACTTCTTGTGAATTAAAGTAATAAAAGCATAGGTTGAGCCCTTTGGAAGAGAACCAGTATCAAAAAAGTTCTGAACAACATCAAGGAGATCATCCTTCAAAAGCTCCCAACACCTCTTATAAAATGAGAAATTAAATCCATCCGCGTCAGGTGCTTTTGAACTGTCACACGCCCAAACAACAGCGTTTATTTCTAACAACGAAGCCGGATACTCCAAAGTTGCAGCTATAGTCTGATCCATGCCCTCAAACTATAGGTTTCCAATCCTTGGTCTATTTGCCATGTTGTCACCATACAAATCTGTAAAGAACCTTACCGCCTCCAATTTAATACCAGAAGGGTCAGTAATCTCCGATGTTCCTGTCATAATAGAATGAATGGCTTTTACACCCGCGACTACAAGGTACAGTGTGAAAAAAAATTGTGTTCCGGTCCCCTAGTATGCACCATGCCAGCCTTGCCTTCTGCTTCAAGAAGCTTTCCCTCTGCTTCTCCTTCAGAAAAAGTTGAGCTCTCAAATTTGCGAACTCTGATTTTTCCATGTCCTTTAAATCTTTTTTCTCAAACAAAAGCTCCCAACTATCCACCCTTTGTTGTAAGTCCTCTACATCTCTGTCTGCATTACTGAAGCTATGTTTATTCCAATGGGCCAAGGCACACCTCAATTTACTTAACTTCTTCGAGAGGCAGAATCTCCCAGGCAACTCTTGTTCAATTTTCTCCCACATACCATGTAGTATCTCCTCAAATTTAGGGTACTACCACCAACATGATAAAAAATGAAATGGTTTAAACCCCAATCAACTTTTTCTTGGGACAAATTAATTGGCCAATGATCAAAGCAGCCCCGAGAAACAGATTGCAGAGATAAATTTGAAAGGATGATACTCCAATCAGGTTCTGCCATTGCCCTATCAATCCTACTAGCAGCATAGGAGTTCACCATATAAACAGACGCCCTTTTGAGGGGAATTCTAACAAGTTTAAAGACTGCATGAAATGTTTGGGTGCCCTTGTCCTCTTCACGCTTATCCTCCCACTCCTTTTTTCGGATACTTCTAGAGTCTCATTAAAATCCCTTACTACCATCCAAGGAACCTGATAAGCCTATTTTAAAACAATTAATTCCTTCCACATAGATATTCTCCAGTTCAAGTCCACTGGTGCATAAATACAACATAGGGTGACTTGAACAATTGCTTGCACCAACCCTCCACTATAATCCAATTAGCCTTACTAATCTGTTTGCTGCAGCGAAAATCATCACCATTCCACATATGTAATATATCTCCCGAAGAGCCCTCGGTGTCAACTGCTATGAACTCCAAATTTAATGGTGACCATAGTCTGTGGTACCACTGTTCGGTTAAGCCTTGCAACTTTGTTTCACATGGGAAGGTAAAGAGAGCATCATTTTTTAGAATCAAAGTTCGTAGATGTTCACGTTTTGATTCCAACATAATACCTCTACAATTCCATGATAATAAACTAAACATCAGCCGAGAAAAACACCATTCAAAAGCCTCCTTTTCAATTAACTACTTAGCCATGTTCACTACCTGCTGCGGATTCACTGACCCCTCCCACTCTTCTACAATCTGTAAAGCCTCTTGCTTTGTATAAGAAACTGTTTGCGGGACTAAGGGTTGTGATTGTGTCAGTCTCATGTTAACCCTTCTTATGGCGTTATTGGTGGAAGAGTCATTGAATGTCATACTTGTCATGCCCCAACCTAAGCATGACCAGCTAGGTACCATGTGCATCCACATCGTGCCACAGGGCACTCTAAGGCCTGTAACTGTCACTATAGAAGCTAGTCACTTTTGCCTAGTGGGTTACAAACCCAGAACATGCGCAGCGTAAACGGAAGCAAAATCACAATACAGCAAAGGCAACAAAAGATACTAATAAGTATCGAACTCTTTTATTAAGCCATATCCATTAATGTTATAAAATTCTTGCTACAAGGGGCACTAACTCTTAATCCAAGACATAACCTCTATAGTGTATAAATACAATAAAAAAATGAAGGAAACCAACTCGGCTATACCCATCTACCTACTGCCCGTACACTCAATCTCGCACCTGCAAGGCAAGGGGAGATATGGGGGGTGAGTATAAACTCAGCAAGTAAACAGGCCATGCAAGAAAGTAATCACACACTACAGTCAAAGCTCGGCTTGAGAAACACACAGTCATGCAATATGTAATGTAGTGCAATGTACCCAAATACCGGACAATCATGCCCCAAAGCAATCCATCGTGTCCCAAACACGTTCTGGTCTCATTCTCTCCCCCCTCCCCCCCCCTCCCCCTCTTCCCCGGCAACCAGCTAGGGTATGATGCGCCCTAAGACAGCCTATGTAGTTCGGTAGTATATACCGATGTTACTCCTTAGCTCACAGACCCAAGTACGAGGCATAACCGAGAAGTCACGGGAAGTGCGCGTGACTTGCTACCATAACTCACATAGCTCCGGCAGACATCGTGTCACACCTATAACAAACCAAGCGAGCAATATCTTCTGCAAGGTTCAACTACCTATACAAGGCACCCAGTGCCAATATCTCGTGGCGCACGAGGATTATGCAAGTGCCCACCAAACTCATCTCATGGTATGTGCAAGCCTCGCAAGCACTAACTCGTGCACCCAGTGCACCTCAACTAACTGGCCAGTGGTACCACATTCACAAACACAATCAAGGTAATCATATGCAAATCACAAGCACATCAAGTCCAATGCCATACATCAGCACAACAAGTGCAATAAAATCAAGCCCAGAAGGGCAACAAGTATGCCACAAGTACACAACACAAACATCATGCACTAGCAAGCCACCAATGCATATCAATTACGCACAATTAACCAACAAAGACCCACTAACCATATTTAGGCATCAATACCTAATTAACTAACTATGGTCAGGAGTAACCAGCATGTCAATCCCACACACAATGATATAAGGTATGCATACAAATGGCCTCCCGCCCAACAGTGATGCACTAGCAATCACTAGCTGCATAAACCAATTTACTTACCATCACATTGGCATCCCTAGGCCAATTCCCTTCCTTTGGAACCATTGGCTGTCTTGGACCTTAGTAACTGTTACACACACATAAATACACAAGATAAAGAGTTCACAGCAACCATATCTTGTGAAACACAACTCAAATCCTTAATATTTATCTTTCTCTAAATTGGGCAGAAACTTCCTACACCAGTATCAAGTTCAACCCGCAATACAAAGCCACTAAAGGTAGAACCAGCATCTGGACTCAATATAAGAGTTGTAGCTCTACCTCTTAGCTTTCAAGGGCCACTAAGAACACTCAATTCCATAGTGTTCAGCTCAATATATATCTCCAACACCACCTCAGGATCAAGCAGTAGGACTGCTGCAGACCACTCCTCTTTGAGAGAGCATAACTCGCCTAGTTCAGCTCCAAAATCCACCAAACTGGTTTCATACGAAAGCTATGGAAGTATGCTAACCATAGGCTTTGGTTTCACTCAATTCCAGCTGGAGATTTGGCCGGAACCTTCATTTTAGTGTCCATGAGTCAGTCTGCCCGAGAGCAGAACCCTAGGCACACTCTCTTCTTTTCCTCTCTTTTCTCACTTTCTCCTCTCTCTGACTTAGCACGAATTGGATCTGGAGAATATGAGTGAGAGGTGCTTACTTTAAACCCTTAAAGCATCTCCATGTAGGTGAGTAAGCACCCACTTGCCACCTCTTTCCCTTTAGGTGCCACTTGCACCAAAAATGCCACTTTGTGCTTATTTCCGTCCAATTGACTCATGACACCCGACCTACTAGCTTGCACACCAAAGACTACAAGCAGCTTATTCCCAAGCCACATGCCTAATTCTGATTTCTAGATTTTTCCAATCACGAATTTACACATCATCGGGTCCAATTATGCACCGACGGCACCCGGTGCTCCCATTGTGCACCATTCCGTGCCAACTCAAGCCAACGGGTAACTCCCTTGGGAAATTGATCCTTCAATTCACTAACTGCACCTAAGTGACACATTACCAACGTAATTCATCATTTAATGGCCAATTATACAAGTCGAGCACTCGATACCCCAAATAGGCCAACCGTGCCATCGGGTCACTACGAACCTATTTGTGCACACTAGGCCAAGCCTATGTGCACCATCACTCTCAATCCACTACCGGCGTATATACTGAGCCATAACCAATACTAAATTGTACACATGAATTATGAACGTCGCCCACAACTAACGAATACACGATCCAACTAACACGAATGTCCTCGAAGGACAAATAACATCCGACTCCCGTTATATGAGTATTCCTCTAGGCACTTGAGTATGCCTGGGGTATCACAATACTGCCAGTGTCTGTTATCCTCTTAAACTTACAACGCATGCTTACTCTTGCTGTTTTAATGGCAACATCAAGTCTTCTTTGTAGGTAGCCAGTGATGGGCGAGGCCACTGAGAAGGTCTTGTCTGAGTCATTGTAGTAAGGTCGATAAGACCCAGCCTTTGAACCTAATCCAATTGATCTATTGTGGCCTAAAGCTACATAAGGGGATTCAAGCTCATTAATTTCTTGTGAGTCACTGTCTGCATAATCCACCAGGGGTCCAAAAGGATTAAAGGTTTTGATTAGGGTAATAATATTACCTTTTTTGAAAGGCTTGTCATGATAGCCGTTACCACTATAAGCCCCCAGATTGTGGGAGTTAAAGATGGAAACTGATACTGATTGTGGCGGCATAAAATTAGGGAACACCATAACTCTTTTTGAATTTGATATATGTGCAATTATTGGCATTAGGTCAAACAGGTCCTCTTGAAATCCCACAATATCCACCTGCTTGTCCCCCTTACAGCTCCGATCCTCCTCCCCTACCGAATCCTTCACCGGCTCGTTTCAAATCCCCTTGCCACAATTTCGATCCTTGCTTCCCCCAAGCACTTCTACCGTTCGGTGTTCAGACTCATCTGCAGCTGTGAACACCTAAATTTGACCCACGGATATTCTTCTGAATTGGATTTTAAACATGCTTGAACCTTGAGATTGATGAGATGATTTGGTCTTGGGCTAAGCCATGATTAAAATTTATTTTAGTAGAATTTATACATTTTGGTAATTTGAACCTTTATGTGTTTGAATGTTAGGATTAATGAGATGATTTAATCTTACGATAAAAATATATATTAAGGTTTGAAGTACTAAAATATGTTTTATTTCATTTACTTGGGCTTACTTATTTGTTTTCAACCCAATTATATTGAGAAGATTTATTTTTGGGTTAGGAATGAATTTAAAGCCCTAAGTTATTGGAATATGTACTCTCTAGAGTTGATTGGCCTATAAACACATTACTTGCAGACTAATCTTAGTTCTGATTTTCGTAGAAAATCAGAATTAAATCACCCTTTAAAAGGTAAATGTATTTTAGGTATGATTTTGCATAAAATGGGGATTTAGTGTGTATCAATCAGTCATGGGACGATTAGGAAGAGTACTAATCAAGAAAAGAGAATTTTCTGGGTTAATTAGGGGTTAATTACACGATTAGATCAAATCAGGGCAGAATTAGGGGGATTAGGGACCAAAAATGGTAAGAACGCGTAAAACCCAGGGAAGCCGGGCGGCCATCTCGGGATGACCGCTAGGTTTGGGCAGTCATGCATGGATGACTGCCAGGCCTGGCTGTCATCCAAGAGATGACTGCCGGGCATGGCGGTCATGGGCCCCCAGAAAAGCTGATTTTTGCCGATTTTGTTTCTAATTTGATTCTACATGGTTTTGGCCTAGATTTCTGGCCAAAATCTTGACCATTAAGAGGTGCACGACCATTACACTCCCCAGAACTCTATAAATAGGACCTCCAATTCACATCCAATGGACACACAATTTCTTTCACACAAACCCCCCATAAGCTTTAGCACTTGGAGAAACTCTATCTCTCCAATTCCAGAGGCATTCTTAGGCAGAAACTCTGGAGAAATTTCGTGGGTAGCAACAGCAAGAGGGCAGCAAGGGTAGACCAAGAAGGGATCAAAGGTTGAGCTAAGAAGTGGGTGAAGAACACAACCCAAATAAAGGAGCTAGATGTGAATACCCGACCCAAAATCACTTGCGCCTATTCACCTATTCCTTTCACCTTCTTCCTCGGGTCAATCCCACATCATTAGAGTCACCACCTAAGTTTTATTAGGGACAAAACTTAGGAAAAACCCTCAAATGACTCCTTAGGAAACATTGTAATGCCTCGAATTTTCATCAATTGATTTTTTCGGAATTTTTGAAATATTTATTCCAATTTTACCCTTGAGGTATTTTCGAGTTTTAGTTGAGGAAATAAATTATTATGCCTTGAAAATGTCGATTTAAGGTTGGTATTGATCATAGCTCGGGTCCCTTGGGAAACGGATTCGAGATCGGGGTAAAACGCGAAGGTTAATGTGGTTTCTCTTGAAACTACGTCGTTTTGGATGTGAAGAAAAAGAAAAAAAAAAGAAAACCGCGTTGACCAGGGGGTTGACCGCGCCTAAGTGGAACGACATGTCGTCCACTAGGGGCGGCCAAACCCTAGCCGCTCCTTCCTTCTTTTTCTTTTCTCTTCTCCTTTCCTTCACTTTTCTTTCTTCTTTCTTTTCCCGGACGGCGCCCCCAACCCTTTTCTTCTTCCTCCTTTCGTTCTTCTCTTCCCTTCTCTCTCTCGTTTTTCCTCTCTTCTTCTCCCCTCTTCTTTCCTCTCCCTCTCTCTCTCGTCTTCGTCTACACATCAACCTCTTATTCCCCACGCCGTCGTCCTCTCTTTCCCTCAGGTTGCCGTCGCCGCCACCGTGGGTTGCAGAGGAATCGGGAGCCAACTCACGTCGCCGCCGCCGCGAACACGGGTGAGTACTCCTTCTCCTCCGTTTTCTCCTCTTTTCTCCCTCTATTCAGTTTCTGACTTTCGTTCTGGATCTGTCGGTGGTTGGTTGTGGACTCTGTGGTGGCCGGACGGTGACGGGTCGATCTGTGTGGGTGTTGATGGATGGTTGTTGTGGGTTGTTTGCGTGCGTGTGGTTGGTGATGGGTGTATTACTTGTTGTTTGCGTGCGTGTGGTTGGTGATGGGTGTATTACTTGTTGTTTGCGTGCGTGTGGTTGGTGTTGGGTGTGTTGTTTGTTGCCGGTGGTGTTTCTGTGTGGTGCGTGGCTGCGGGTGTGTGTCCCGGCAGTGAGGTGCCCGGGAGTGTGTGTGTTCCGCCGGCAGAGGAGTTGTGATTCGGGTTGGCAGTGAGTTGTTTTCTGGTAAGGATCCATTTGATGTTCTCTTTGTAGTTTGTTTTAAGGATCCGTAGGGGTATAGTGTTGTGCTTTGTTTTTGCCGAGATGTGAATATGTTTGGCGTTGGTTGTGGCAGCTTTGGGTGGTTTCCGGCGAGTTCACCAGAATCCGGCGAAGGCTCGGGAATTTTCCGGCGAGGCTCGGGAATTTTCCGACGAGGCTCGGGAATATTCCGACAAAGGCTCGGGTCTAGATTCCGGCATTTAACGGTATACTTGATGTACAATTTGTGTTATTCATGGCATGCACTTATAATATCGGATTGGGTTATGTATTACTGTTAATGTACATAATAGAAATCGAGTACGGAAATTATGTGGAACATAACCGGGAATTTACCGACACGAGTAGAACCTTAGGCCGGGAACCTTTGGGATCGAATTGACCTTGGACTTAAGTAACGGGCTTTGAGCACAATCCTATAATTGGTTAAATAAGGACTTAAGGAAGTGGGCTTTAGGCCCAGAAATTGAATGTGGGCTTATATTGGGTTTTAGGCCGGAAACTCGTAAAGGACATAATGAGTGGGCCATAGGCCCGGGAACTACCTATTGGACTTAGTTGGGCGTAAGCCGGTAAACCTTAGGTCCCGATACTCGGAGTTAGGTGAGATAAACACCATGACGGGCTTAGACCCGGGAATTTCATAAATGGCTAACTAGGGACGAGTTTAACTCAGTTGAGCATTATAGTTACATGCATGCACGTTTTTTTATTGTTATTGTTTGTAATTTTTTGTGTGTGCCGGTATTCAGGCACGGGTAATACCTCGGGAGCTGGAGGATCTATTTTGGGAAAAGCTCCACAGGACAATCGTCGTTGAGGTGACTTTATACGTCTTTTTATGTTTGTATGCATGAGCTTGTTGGATTGGTCTGTTTGAGTTGCTTGCTTGTTTGCTAACATGCTGTGATCCGTATTGTGTGCCTATGTGTACCATTTGCTTATGAGCTGGATATTTGGATTGTTATGGTTTATAACATGTTATGTGATTCTGGGTGTTTTGTGTGATGCATTGTGGGTCGGAGACCCGGTTATCTGATTGAGTTGTTTTATCACACAACCCTGTTAAATCACAATCTCTTGGCAGACATGAATTCATAATTTGTGAATAAGAAAAATGTACAGTAGGAGTTAGGCTACTGTGTGCTGATGACCGGTTGGTTCGAGCGGGAAGTGATACCCCTCGGGTTTGCATGCGGGATAGCATGTGATATGCGGATTTGCATATGGGTCTGTAATGACCGGTTCTACCTCCCTCCTTCTACCTCCCCCTTTCTACCTCCCTCTTTCTCTCTGTCTCTCTCTCTCTCTCTATGGATATGTTCGGCTTCGTGCCTGGTTTTATTTGGGCTTATGCCTGGTTGTCTCATGAGACGGGACCGAGCTCGATGCACACAGTAGGGGGCCCTGAATAATAAATCATAATAAGAAAACTTAACACACAACTGATGGAGAATAATGAACTGTTTGCTTGATTGTGTTGGCATGTTAGTACTGGTTGTTGTATGTTTGCATGCTTGTCTTGTTGCTCTTCTTTCCTTTCGAACTTGATCTGCACACTCTCATAATTAGACTTATATTGCTCACTGAGTAGGCGACTCACATAATCGCCAACGTTGTTTTTCAGACTTTAGTTAGCGTGCAGTCACTTTCCATCCTTCCAGAGTACGGACGTGGTTATCTCAGCAGGTAGCTGTGCTTCTTCTCCCGGTTGGATCCATAGAGCCGACTTGCATCTCATTTTGACTTTTGTTTTATTTTATCTTTATCTTCCGCTGCACTGGATTCTAATGAGATGTCATTCTGATTTTGTCTATTTTATCGGCGGGATGCCGGGATTTGGTTTTGATAATGTTTCGGCAGTATGCCGGGTTGACGTATGGCTTGTTAAGCCGGTTTGATTTTATTCTTTATGACATCTCATTTTATTAAGAATTTTGGATATTGTTGATTTTGGATTTCGTGTCCTGGGATTCAAGGGTATTTTGGTAATTTCCTTGTGTTTAAGTATTTTATTGTTAAAATTGGGACACGGTTGTTTCAAACATGGTCATGGCGAACCAAAGATATGGGATCGGGGGTTCATCATGGATGGGAAGGTATTAAGCACCCATCCATGTTGGGTCGAAATCTTGTGCAATCAATGAGGAAAATGCGCCTTGTGCAAGTGTGCAAGTGTGGGAAACAAAGAAAGGGGGGAGGAAAAGACTTGGCTTGCATCCCGTTATGAGACCGAGACTACCTACGTACCCGAGTGATCGGCGTCAAAGCCACATAGTTCTAAACATGGCACACAGTGGCCACTTACATCATCAAAAGCACCAGTAATCAATCAGCCAGAATCAATCAAAAAAGGGTTTAGGATTACCTTATGTAGCCCTCCTCTAGCTCCTTGCAATGGGTCGAGTCCTACACCCACCTTCTTGCCACTCCTTTGCTCTATGTTTGATCCTCTTCTTGATTCCTCCTTGCTAGACTACTGCTTGATGCTCCCCACGAAAATCCTCCAGAGTTTCTGCCTTAGAAAATATTTCTAAACTTGGAGAAGTAGAGTTTCTCTAAGCAAGAAGAGCTTATGGTGTGTATGTGAGAAAGATTGTGTGTCCTTTGAAATGTGTGTGAGGGGTTCTATTTATAGTGCTCTGGGAAGCCTAGGGGCGTAGACCTGCTTAATGGTGAAGATTATGCCCGAAAATCTGGTCCAAAACCGCGTGGGATCGAAAAAGAAACAAAATCGGAGATTTTCGGAGATCCTGGGCACCCATGACCGCCATGGCCGGCGGTCATCGCTTGGATGACCGCCACAAGACCGCCAGGGCTTGGCGGGCATCCCGCGATGACCGCCGGGCCCTCCCGGTTTTGTGCGTTCTTTCCTTTTTTTGCTCCTCAATCCCCCTAATTCAGCTCTGATTCGATCCTACCGCGTAATCAACCCCTAATCTACCCAGAATCACTTAATTACTTGATTAGCACTCCCCCAAATCATTCCATAATCAAAAGATTACACAATCATACCAAAAACACAAAATCTACTTAAATGATAATTAACTCTGATTTTCCACGAAAATCAGAGCTAAAATTGATCTCCAAGAAATGTGTTAATGGGCTGGACAAACTCTGGAGAATAATTAATTTGGACCCTTAATTCCATTCCTAACCCAAGAATAAATCATCTCATTAAAATTGGGAAAATACAAATAAAAAGGCCCAAATATATTTTAATGCAAATAAACCTTATCACATGTTTTATCCTAAGGTTAAATCATCTCATTAGTCCTAGGTTTTAAGTGTATAGAGGTTTATGTCATCAAAATACATTAATTCTACTAAATTAAAATTCATATCATGCTTGAACCTTGGACCAAATCATCTCATTGATCCTAAGTCTACACATGTACAAAGTCGAATTTAATAAATTTTCCGTGGGTCAAATTTGGGTGTTCACAGATGCCCCTCGTTGATGAGTCCTTATGAATTAAGGACAAAACAACGTAAGACAAGAACAACCAAATTTGAATAATTGATGCTTGTGGTGTGTACCATGGGTTGAAGCATTCCATGCTCCGCTCCGAAAATCTTCTCATCCCGAAGGTTTGAGGGGCTGGGCCTTTGTTTCTAGGAATCATCTCATTCTAGATTCTCGGGAATCATCTCATCCCAAGATTTGAGGGGCTGGCCCTCGGTTTCTGGGAATCATCTCATCCCAGATCCATGGTTGTCGGAAATCTTCTCATCCTGAAGGTTCGGGATTTATCTCCTTGGGGAAACTTTCCTTTTCTTGAAAATCTATCATCCTTACCCTAGAGGGATTTTTTCTAATGCACTATCGGCACGGTACCCTAAGTGGGGTTTGGTTACGTATTCTCACTTCAACCAGGGTGCTTCGCCTCCATACCATCGTTTGTCTTTCTTAGAGGGACATACTCAAAGAGACTAAAAGAGGTGTCAAGGGATCTTATCCATGAGGATATAGCCAAGCGACTAAAAGAGGGATCAAGAGATCTTATCCATGAGGTTATAGCCAAGCGACTAAAGGGTGATCCAGAGATCTTATCCATGAGGATATAGCCAAGCGACTGAAAGAGGGATCAAGAGATATTATCCATAAGGATATAGCCAAGCGACTAAAGGGGGATCAAGAGATCTTAAGAATGGAGGCTTAACATGCCCCTTATCCACAGCTGGAAGTCTACTCTATTTCTCAAGCTCACCGGTCCATAATCAACAAAGGGTCGGGTACCGTGCCCCTAGCATCATATATCTCTCAAGCTTCTCGTGTTCTCAAGTTCCCTAGTGGGTTTGAAAGAGGTGGGGTGTGTCGTGCCCCCCTTGCCTAGATGCGGGTACATCATTGTTAGTTATATGCCCAAAAGCCAATCTATGGATGATTGTAGTCATGTATATACATTGAGGCTATTCCAATAAATATGATTATGAGATAATTACTTGCACATATTTATAACCCTAGTTTATATATTTGATATATTCTTAAATGTCCCTAGTCGATTATTATTATGGACGGGTTGTAATAATAAATTAAGACTAGCGT
>JAKUCV010001049.1:26471-41679 GCA_028386065.3 Turnera subulata | reverse complement strand
TATTCACACTTGTTGTGAATGTTGGGATGATTTGAAGAGAAGAATTGGTGCCTATTTATAGGCATGTTGGCAGGGACTAATCTGCAACAAAACTAGCTTGCAGGGACTAAACTGAAAAACTTCCAACTCCACTAGCTTAGTGCTCCATTAGCTTAGTGGGGTTGGTTTTCATTAATGCAAGTGGTGATCCCCCACAATTGGTGGAGGAACCACACACTAACAATAACTAGATGCCAGATTGAATGATACTCTCACTGTTTTGTTACCGAAAGGAGACTGCACAATGACATTGGCTTAGTTTTGTCCTATCAATCTCTGTAATGTGGCTTATAAGATCTTCACAAAGCTCTTAGCTACTTGCTTTAAGCAAGCTATAGATTCTCTTGTTAGTCCTGAACAAAGCAGCTTTGTGCCAGGACGACATATCACTGATAATATTATTATTTCACAAGAAGTGATTCATACCATAAAAAATAAGTCTGGTGGGGTAGAGTATATAGCTCTTGGAGTTTTGCTAAAGAGGCATTGCTTTTGGCTCACATTTTTGTTGCGGTGGTCTGGGTTATTATGCTACGTATCTCTACAGCTAAAATGAGGATTTTGTGGAATGGGGTGCCAATTGACATATTTTGCCCTTCTCCTGGTATTAGGCAAGGAGATACTCTCTCCATATATCTTTGTCCTCTGCATGGAGAGATTTGGACATATTATTACTAATTGCATGCAGGCTGGTATCCGACGTCCAATGATGTTGAGTAGGGATTGTCCCCTTTTATCCCACCTATTTTTTGTGGATGACTTGTTGCTATTTGTGGAAGCTTCAGTCCAACACAGGCGTAGTGTGTGATGGATTGTTTGGATATTTTTTGCAACTTGTCTAGACAAAAAGGTTAATAGACAGAAATCTAAGCTCTTTTGTTCTATGAATGTGGACGACCACCTTGGTAAACTTAGTGCTGTATGTGGCATTAATCTAACTTCTAATATGGGTAAATACCTCGGTGTGCCTCTGTTACATGACCGGGTGATACGTATTACTTATCAAGAGATCATATCTAAGGTTTCTGCTTAGCTGTTTGGGTGGAAGGCGAGGGCGCACTCTTTAGCTGGCCGGATTACGTTAGTTAAGTTTGTGCTTACCTACCTCCCGACTTTCACTATGTAAACGGCCAGGTTACGTAAGAGTAATTGTTCTTAGTTGGATGCCAGATGTAGAAAGTTTGTTTAGGGAGACTCTCGAAATAGCCGGAAAATTCACTAGGTGGATTGGGCATTTATGATGTAACTGAAGAAGGATGGTGAGCTTGGGATCCGCCCGACGAGTAACATGAACGAGTGCTTTTATGATGAAGTTAGGATGGAGCCTCTTAACTCAACCGGATGCTCTATGGTTACGTATCCTTTATGGCAAATATAATCTGTCTTGTCACTCTTTTCTTGCTATGTTAAATAAGGATGTTGGATCTCCTTTATGGCGAGGTTGTGTGAGCAATGG
The DNA here is from genome assembly GCA_028386065.3 of Turnera subulata. NCBI lineage: Eukaryota > Viridiplantae > Streptophyta > Magnoliopsida > Malpighiales > Passifloraceae > Turnera > Turnera subulata. Next base: position 40,184 of record JAKUCV010001049.1, on the reverse strand, counting down.
CACGTGGTCTCAAATGGCATGTTGGTAACGAATCGTGGGTTAAGTTTTGGAAGGATTGGTGGCTTAATATGTTAGTGTCGCTGGTCAACGGAAATGGGAGGGCACAATGACGAGAGGCAAAACGTATTATAATTGCTACAAAACATTTGTGGGTTTGTTAGCATAAACAATTTTTAGCAGTTTGTATTGTTGGGAGGACACAAAGAGGAGGGGCAACCCTCACCCACCGTCCCTCTTGGTGAGTAATTTTTAAATACCACTCTAAGCATCTGCAGGGGTCGGTGGTTTACCCTAGTCCTGGACTGTGAGAACCTCCCCTCTACCTAAACTTTAATCAAAAAAAGAGGGACCAAATTTGAAAAAAATAGTATTGTGATTCAAATATTAAAGGGTTAAATGCAAATAATCTACGACAAGAAAATGTTTTTAACAAGAAATGGCGAGCATAAAATTTGCATTTAAATGGATAAGGGATAATATCTTTAAAATTTGGAAACAATATATTCAAAGACTTGTATGTGCTATAAAGATAAGCATTCTCTTACCAAAAACAAAAAGCATTCTAAAAAAATCTGGCTCCAAATGCGTCAAGTTTTTTAAAAGCATGAATCCAAACCAAACACGCCAAAATAAATATCCCAATATTCAATACTCTCACTCTACCCTACCTACCCCCACCACATTCGATTCTTTCTTCTTTGTATCCATCCATACATACATGATACATATACATCAATATATATATTTAGTTTTTTTCCTCAACTTGCCCCATAATTTTGCTTGCACTCCATGTGGATGTGGCCATATGGTCTATCACCAACATTTCTCTTATCCTGTTCAATATTCTCCGCTACAAACGTAACAGCCCGGATAAAATTTATGTTTTTACCGGGACTGTAAAATGATTTGTACAGTAATTTACCTAATGAAATTAATCTTGGATAATTATTTTAGGGTAAATTATGCTTTGGATTCTGAAACCGACCCCTTCCCCACGTTCCTGATTTTTCTGCGGATTTTTCGAACCAGAAATAAAGTCAAAGAGGTATTATAGTTATTTTCTGATCCGGTCGGTACACGGTTTGTGTGCAAAAAAACCTGCATAATTGAGGCGGCTCAATTATACAGGCTGTCGCCGCCTCTTTCCTGTTTAGCCAGTATCCATACACGCTTTTTTTTTTTTTTACCAGTGATTCTTTTGCCTTCCAGTACCACCATCACCCACTCACCTCTGCAAACAACTCCTCTGCCAGTTCTTCCACTTACAACCCAGTACACCACCATCTCGCCGCTACCAACCACCCGATACACCACCACAAGCCGCCACCTCCTCACTTCCTTTTCCTTCTCCTCCTCCTCGCCGTTTCGCTCGCTCGCCGCTGCAGACCGCCGCCACGATGCTACCACCAGACGACCCGACCGCACGATCCACCTACTGCCGCGCCTCGCCGTTCGCCTGCAGCTGCCAGCAACGACCGCTGCCTCTTCTGCCACGACACCAGCCTTCCTCGTGCTGCTCCTCCCCGTCGCCCGTGCCGCCTCGATCCGCCGTCTGCAACGCCGTCCTCGCCAAGGTGAGTTGCGGGTTGAAGAAGACCCGGTTGGGTCAAGGCATGGGTTGGGTTGATTTGGGCTGTTGTGGTATGGGTCTGGGCTTGGCGTGGGCCTATGGTTCATGCCTTGGTCTGGGCCTCTCCACCTGGGCCAGGGGCTGACCTGTTGGTTATCTTCTGTGGGCTTGACTATTAGCCCAGTCCGGTTTTAATAATTAAAAGAAAAAAAAAGAAATTCTGGAAAAAAATAAAATTAAAGATTACAAAATATATATTCTGGAAATTAATTGAGGAAAAAAATATAATAATAATAAGGTTTATATTTATGGAAATAGTACTTTGGGAAAAAAATATTATATGGTAAATACCTTTGGTATATGTTGTGATAATTACTTTTGGGAAGGGATATATATATGTACGTTAGCATTGGAGAAATTATTTTATGGTAAGTATATTTTTGGAAAAATTTGGTAGAAAAGTATATACATGGTATACAATTATATTTGTGAAGATAAATGAAATAAGTGCTTTGACACAATATTATTTTGGGAATATATATATGGTCAGTAATAATTATTTTGGAAAGTGCATACATATGAAATAAATAAGGAAAGGGTATTATCAAAGTAAATACCGGAATAATAACCGGATGTACAGTATGGTATTTTGACACATGAATAGTAAATAGTGAATTATGATGATAACGGGGTTTCACCGGGACGTAAACGAACCAGTTAGGTTTTATTTTTACGGTATAGCATCATTTGCATTTATGTGCATCTTATGTGAATATATGCTGTTATTTGCCATATAGGAGCCGATAACGAACAGTATCCCGAGGAACCGGAGCCGGGACAATTTGAGGACTTCCAAGAGTAGGGAAATCGGCTAAGGTGAGGATGGATAACCTTTGATATGTTGCACATGATACTGTGTTTGTTTTTCTGTGATTATTTTGCCTGATTGAACTGCTGAGCCAATTGAGTTTGATTGTGGTATCATTGTTGTGGTTGTTGAATTGTTGATTGTGGATTTACTGATATGATGAGATAATTGGATAATTGGAAGTTGAGTTGACGACTTATTTGTCACTAGGAAAGTAGTGGTACGACTAGATGGTTAGAGACTGTTTTGTGGTGGCTATGATCTGGGTTACTTATGATAAGCATGTCTATGCTTGGGATGTCTATCCCGTGATTATATTTTTGGGATGTTTATCCCTGGGATCTATATTTTTGGGATGTCGATCCCTGGGTTCTCTTGGATTGATCTAGCACCCGGAACATGTTAATAACCAGGTACGACCCTAGCTTGTCCAGTGACGGGGCCCGAAAGATAAATTGGTAATAATAAATATTCTTTTGGTCTTGGCTCAGTTAAGTTCTGGTTGTTTCTCTGTTTTGTGTTTTGCTGGAATTTTACTTCGAAAGTATTGTGTTGCCTGCATATTATTGTTTATCCTTCGTCGGTGAGCACTTCGGACTCACCCCTCGCCTGCGGGGTTTCATCCCGTAGGATGAGTTGCTCGTAGTACAGGTACGTGGTTCGGCCAGCTGCTGTTTCTGCTCCACCAGTCCCCGGATCCATACCTCCGCTATATCTCATTCTAAGTCTTCCGCTGCTGATTAATTTATGTTGCTGTATTTTATGAGTTGCTGTATTGTATATTTTCTGCTACTGCTGTTGTGGCTTGAATAATGGTCCCCGGGGATCGGGGTGACGGATGATGTATCTGGATTTACTTGTACTGTATTTTATTTGGTATGTTCTGTCTGCTACTGTATTAAGAACAGTTATGGCACGTGTTTACCCGGTTCGGTAAATACGGGTCGGGGCGCTTCAGTTTGGTAGTGGAGCAGGCAGTAGGTCCTTAGGGTGATAAGGTGCTTGTTTGTTGCCTATATGTGCATAGTCTGGTCATTCTCTTGGCATAACACGCATGCATACACTCTCATATAGGTATGAATGGATCCGGTGCGAGGAAACCAGCATGCTGAGCAGCGTTTGGAAGACGACCAAGTATCGGTCAATCAGCCGCAACCAGTCGTGGGTGGACAAGTACCCGCGATAGTACCAGCGGACACCACACAGATGATGCACACCATGGTGCAGATCCTACAGCATTAGGATGCTAAGGATGCCCGTTTGGAGGCCAGGGAAGCCCGTGAACAGGAGAATCAGGGACCTGTTGAGGATCCTATTTACACTAAGCTGTCTAAGCTAGGTCTTGATGCCTTCACAGGGGTTACTAACCCACAGGCAGCTGATGAATGGCTTCGACAAGCTCACCGAGTGATGTTGAAGCTGAGATGCACAGATGACAGGTGGGCTAGATATGTGGCATCCATGTTTCGCAATGTTGCTGTGGATTGGTGGGATTCGGCAACACGTGACATGGTGAAACCAGTCACCATGCCCTGGGCACAGTTCACTGAGATGTTTCGGAGAAAGTTTGTCACAGATGTTTACCAGGACCAGCTCAAGCGAGAATTCCTGAGTCTGCGATAGCGAATCGGACAGTCAGTGAACGATTATGAGATCCAGTTTGATCGCTTATCCATATATGCATCGGAGTATGTGTCCACACCAGAGGCCAGATGCAAGCGTTTCTGGGATGGTTTGCGATCCTACATCTAGACAGTCATGGGATGCAAAGTTTATGAGACTTATCAGGATATGCTTGTAGATGCTCTTCGTGCAGAAGTTATCTGGATGGGGAACGAGAGAGAGAGATGGAAGAAGTCCGGAAGAGGAAATTTGCACAGAATGTTGGGAATCAGAACAAGAGGTTCCAGAGCACCGGTAACAGGTCAGGGTATGGACAGACTCAATCCATGCCAGTATCTCAGGGTCGAGGATGGAGCAACAGCTACAACAACAATCGTGGGAGTTCATGGACCCAGTCTGAAGGGACTTCATCTGGAGACACTCGCCCTAGACCTCCCCTGACTAGGGTGAGGTGCTTTGAGTGCAATGAAGTTGGGCATTACCGAAGTTCCTGTCCTAGGTTGGGAAGATCTGGAGTTGCTGTTCCTGCTCACACTGTACAAGCATCAATGGCCAGCGTACCCAGTGGTTCTGGAGCTGGCCGAGGCCGTGGATGAGGAGCTGCTCCTACTCGAACACAGTCAGCCATGAACCAGAGTGCAGCCACTCTGAGGGCATTTGTGATCATGGCTGAGAATGATCCCGAGAATGCTGTTGTTATTGCAAGTACCTTTACAGCTTTCGGTAGTATTTCATACACTTTGATTGATCCTGGTGCCACACATTCTTTTCTCGCTTAGAGTTTTGCCATACAACATAGCTGTAAGGAAGAGAGTTTAGCATGTCTGTTGAGGGTTAGGTTACCCACGGGCATAATGGTGAGATTAACACAAGTGTGCAAGGATGTTCTCTTTTCATATGATGATGAGGTTTTCTTAGCCCGTTTGGTTGTAATGAACATGGGGGGATTCGACATAATCCTAGGGATGGATTGGTTGTCAAGGTATATGCCCTGGTGAACTGTCGGACCAAGGAAGTGCTGCTGACTTCCGATAATGGACGACAAGTTCTGGTAACCGGTATTAGGAGAGCTGCTGCTACATGTAGCATCTCTGCTATGCAGGAGTTTGGAGTGAAGCCGCATGGTCCAGATGTTTTGCTGAACCACATCACAAGTGAAGATGTACGGGATCCTACCCCGGGAGATATATCAGTGGTGAAGGAGTTCCTTGATGTTTTTCCAGATGATTTGCCAGGTTTGCCACCCGACAGAGAGGTTGAGTACACCATCGACCTGATGTCAGGAGTCACACCCATATCGATGGCTCCATACAGGATGGCACCAACGGAGCTCCAGGAGCTGAAGAAGCTATTGGATGAGTTGTTAGAAAAGGGTTTCATCAGACCCAGTACCTCACCATGGGGTGCACCAGTTCTGTTTGTCAAGAAGAAGGATGGTAGCTTGCGGATGTGTGTAGATTACCGCCAGCTGAACAAGGTGACAATTAAGAACAAGTACTCGTTGCCTAGGATTGATGATCTGTTTGACCAGTTGCAAGGAGCCACTGTGTTTTCCAAGATTGATCTTCGATCTGGGTATCATCAGATCAAGATTGCAGAGAAGGACATACCGAAGACTGCTTTTCGCACACGGTATGGTCATTTCGAGTTCACAGTAGTACCGTTTGGATTGACCAATGCACCAGCAGTGTTCATGTGCTTGATGCACTTGGTCTTAAATGAGTTTCTGGATAAGTTTGTTGTGGTCTTCTTCGATGATATTCTCATCTACTCTAAGAGCAAGGAGGAACATGAGGAGCATTTGAGGATAGTGCTTCAGAGGTTACGAGAGAAGCAGTTGTATGCCAAATTCAACAAGTGTGAATTTTGGCTTGGAGAAGTTTCTTTCCTTGGACATGTGGTTGGCAGGGATGGAATAAAGGTTGACCCTGCCAAAGTGAAGGCCGTGTTGGAATGGGAACCACCAAAGAATGTATCCGAAGTCAGAAGTTTTCTTGGACTTGCAGGATATTATCGGAGGTTCATTGAAGGTTTTTCCTTATTAGCCAGTCCCATGACCAAGCTATTAAGGAAAGAACAGGCATTTGTTTGGAGCCCAGAATGTCAGCAGAGTTTTGAAGAGCTTAAAAGGAAGCTGACCACAGTAGCGGTTCTGACAGTACCGAAGCCTAGTGTTGAGTATGTGTTGTTTTGTGATGCATCGAGACTTGGTTTAGGAGCCGTGCTGATGCAAGAAGGACGGGTGATTGCCTACGCCTCTAGGCAGTTGAAGACTCATGAGAAGAATTATCCGACGCATGATCTTGAGATGGCAGCTGTGATTTTGGCTCTGAAGATTTGGAGACACTACTTGTTTGGAAAGAAGTTTCGGATTTTCACTTACCACAAGAGTCTTAAGTACATCATGACTCAGAAGGAGCTTAACCTACAACAGAGACGTTGGGTTGAGTTACTTAATGATTATGATTGTACTATCGAGTATCACCCAGGAAAGGCTAATGTGGTAGCTGATGCCTTGAGTTGGAGACAACCAGAGGATGCTTCCACTAGTTACTCGATGTTCTCACTTATCGAGTTAAGGAAGCTGGGAGTTGGTTTGACAGTTGATGATACAGGAGCTTTGCTGGCACACATGAGTGTCTAGTCTAATCTAAGAGGATGGATAGTGGAGTTACAAGATGGAGAACCCGACCTGATCAAGCTTAAGGAAGGAATAAGGAGTGAAAAAGAGGACAAGTTCCGTATAGCTGATGATGGAGCACTGATGATTGGGAAACGGGTATGTGTACCCAATGTCAGTAATCTGCGTAGCCAGATCCTGGAAGAAGGTCATATGACACCATATGCGATGCATCCTAGAAGCACCAAGATGTATCAGAACCTGAAAAGTCATTTCTGGTGGCCTCGTATGAAGAAGGATGTAGCAGAGTATGTTGCAAGATGTCTCACTTGCCAACAGGTGAAAGCTGAGCATCAAGCTCCAGCAAAAAAGTTGAGATCTTTGGCAGTGCCAGAGTGGAAGTGGGAGATGATCACTATGGATTTTGTTATTGGTTTACCGATGACTCGGAGGCAGCAAGATGCTATTTGGGTCATCGTAGACCGATTGACAAAATCAGCACATTTTCTACCTATCCGCCAAACTGATACCATGGACACATTGGCGGGTAAGTATGTTGCTGAGGTTGTGAGACTGCATGGGATTCCAAAGTCTATAGTCTCAGACAGGGATCCGAGGTTCACATCACGTTTCTGGAAGAGCTTACAAGCAGCGCTAGGGACTAAGTTGAGCTTCAGCACTGCTTTTCATCCTCAGACAGATGGACAGTCTGAGAGGATTATACAGACGCTGGAGGACATATTGAGGGCTTGTGCACTTAACTTCAGTGGGAGTTGGGATAAGTATCTACCCTTGGCAGAGTTTGCTTATAACAACGGCTACCATTCCAGCATTGGTATGCCACCTTTTGAGGCTCTCTATGGAAGGAAGTGTAGAAGTCCAGTGTGTTGGGATGAAGAGGGTATGAGACTGATCGTTGGACCGAAATTAGTCCAACAGACACTGGACAAGATCCAGACGGTGAGACAGTGTGTGAGAGCTGCTCAAGATCGGCAGAAGAGCTACGCTGACAAACACCGACGTGAGATGGAGTACAATGTTGGTGAGAAGATTTTCCTCAGAGTAGCATCTTGGAAGGGTGTAATTAGGTTTGGCAAGAGAGGGAAGCTGAGCCCAAGATATATCGGACCTTATGAGATCGTGGAGAGAATTGGACCACTAGCTTACAAGTTGTCCTTACCTGATGAGCTATCACGTATTCATGACGTGTTCCATGTCTCTATGCTGAGGAGATATCAATCAGATCCTAGTCACATTGTTGCCCCAGTGGATGTTGAGGTAGCAGAGGATCTTACCTACACAGAAGTGCCGGAACAGATTCTTGCTCGAGAAGTTCGGCAGTTGCGGAACCGTACCATTCCTATGGTCAAGGTCAAGTGGAGTAAGCATTCTGCTAACGAGTCTACATGGGAAGTTGAAGAACACATGCGGTCCCAGTATCCGCATCTCTTCGCAGAATAGGAATGAATTTCGAGGACGAAATTCTTTTAAGGGGGGTAGACTGTAACGGCCCAGATAAAATTTATGTTTTTGTCGGGACTGTAAAATGATTTGTACAATAATTTGCCTAATGAAATTAATCTTGGGTAATTATTTCAGGGTAAATTATGCTTTGGATTCTGAAACCGACCCTTACCCCACGTTCCTGATTTTTCTGCGGATTTTTCGGACCAGAGTTGGTATTTTTTGGGTCCAGGAATCTTAAGAAAAGTCAGGTTTAACCTCGAATTATCGGACAAGAAATAAAGTCAAGGGGGTATTATAGTTATTTTCTGGTCCGGTCGGTACACGGTTTGTGTGCAGAAAAACCTGCATAATTAAGGCGGCTCAATTATACAGGCTGCCGCCACCTCTTTCCTGTTTAGCCAGTATCCATGCACGTTTTTTTTTATTACCTGTGATTCTTTTGCCTTCCAGTACCACCATCACCCACTCACCTCTGCAAACAACTCCTCTGCCAGTTCTTCCACTTACAACCCAGTACACCACCATCTCGCCGCCATCTCCTCACTTCCTTTTCCTTCTCCTCCTCCTTGCCGTTTCGCTCGCTCGCCGCTGCAGACCGCCGCCACGACGCTGCCACCAGACGACCGGACCGCACGATCCACCTACTACCGCGCCTCGCTGTTCGCTTGCAGCTGCCAGCAACGGCCGCTCCCTCATCTGCCATGACACCAGCCTTCCTCGTGCTGCTCCTCCCCGTCGCCCGTGCCACCTCGATCCGCCGTCTGCAACGCCGCCCTTGCCAAGGTGAGTTGCGGGTTGAAGAAGACCCGGTTGGGTCAAGGCATGGGTTGGGTTGATTTGGGCTGTTGTGGTATGGGTCTGGGCTTGGCGTGGGCCTGTGGTTCATGCCTTGGTCTGGGCCTCTCCACCTGGGCCAGGGGCTGACCTGTTGGTTATCTTCTGTGGGCTTGACTGTTAGCCCAGTCCGATTTTAATAATTAAAAGAAAAAAAAGAAATTCTGGAAAAAAATAAAATTAAAGATTACAAAATATATATTCTGGAAATTAATTGAGGAAAAAAATATAATAATAATAAGGTTTATATTTATGGAAATAGTACTTTGGAAAAAAAATATTATATGGTAAATACCTTTGGTATATGTTGTGATAATTACTTTTGGGAAGGGATATATATATGTACGTTAGCATTGGAGAAATTATTTTATGGTAAGTATATTTTTGGAAAAATATGGTAGAAAAGTATATACATGGTATACAATTATATTTGTGAAGATAAATGAAATAAGTGCTTTGACACAATATTATTTTGGGAATATATATATGGTCAGTAATAATTATTTTGGAAAGTACATACTTATGAAATAAATAAGGAAAGGGTATTATCAAAGTAAATACCGGAATAATAACCGGGCATATGTACAGTATGGTATTTTGACACATGAATAGTAATTAGTGAATTATGATGATAACGGGGTTTCACCGGGACGTAAACGAACCAGTTAGGTTTTATTTTTACGGTATAGCATCATTTGCATTTATGTGCATCTTATGTGAATATATGCTGTTATTTGCCATATAGGAGCCGATAACGAACAGTATCCCGAGGAACCGGAGCCGGGACAATTTGAGGACTTCCAAGAGTAGGGAAATCGGCTAAGGTGAGGATGGATAACCTTTGATATGTTGCACATGATACTGTGTTTATTTTCCTGTGATTATTTTGCCTGATTGAACTGCTGAGCCAATTGAGTTTGATTGTGGTATCATTGTTGTGGTTGTTGAATTGTTGATTGTGGATTTACTGATATGATGAGATAATTGGATAATTGGAAGTTGAGTTGACGACTTATTTGTCACTAGGAAAGTAGTGGTACGACTAGATGGTTAGAGACTGTTTTGTGGTGGCTATGATCTGGGTTACTTGTGATAAGCATGTCTATGCTTGGGATGTCTATCCCGTGATTATATTTTTGGGATCTCTATCCCTGGGATCTATATTTTTGGGATGTCGATCCCTGGGTTCTCTTGGATTGATCTAGCACCCGGAACATGTTAATAACCAGGTACGACCCTAGCTTGTCCAGTGACGGGGCCCGAAAGATAAAATTGGTAATAATAAATATTCTTTTGGTCTTGGCTCAGTTAAGTTCTGGTTGTTTCTCTGTTTTGTCTTTTGCTGGAATTTTACTTCGAAAGTATTGTGTTGCCTGCATATTACTGTTTATCCTTCGTCGGTGAGCACTTCGGATTCACCCCTCGCCTGCGGGGTTTCATCCCGTAGGATGAGTTGCTCGTAGTACAGGTACGTGGTTCGGCCAGCTGCTGTTTCTGCTCCACCAGTCCCCGGATCCATACCTCCGCTGCATCTCATTCTAAGTCTTCCGCTGCTGATTAATTTATGTTGCTGTATTTTATGAGTTGTTGTATTGTATATTTTCTGCTACTGCTGTTGTGGCTTGAATAATGGTCCCCGGGGATCGGGTGACGGATGATGTATCTGGATTTACTTGTACTGTATTTTATTTGGTATGTTCTGTCTGCTACTGCATTAAGAACAGTTCTGGCACGTGTTTACCCGGTTCGGTAAATACGGGTCGGGGCGCTTCAACAAACCAGCTCCTTCTTTCTTTTAGGGTTTTCACTTCTTTCAGATCTTGAAAAAAAAAACTCTTTTAATGATCTTTAGATCTTCTCAATTCCACAACCCTTCCTTCTTCAGATCCTTACAAATCCCTCAAAGATAATTTTGTCTGTTTGACATGGATTTCTTCTCTCTCTTTTTTTTCTCTCTTTTTATTCCACAAGCCAAAACAATTTTGTACATGGATATATGGATTTTTTTTCTTGTAAGAAGAAGTAGGCTGCAAACTTTTGTCTGGAATTTCCTGCAACCTTCTTTTAGTCTTTTTCTCTTCGGTAGTGGCGGATCTAGAAATATTTTTCAGTGTAGGCAAAAAAATAAAAACAATCATCTTACCCTTTAAATAAATGTAAAAATTACACTATAAAATCTTAAAATTAATTAGAAGTTATAATTACTAATGGGCTTGTAATTGTATTCTTGCAAAAGTAAGAGGGGGTAATATCCCAAATTTAAATTCCACCTTCAAAATTGATTGATATGGAAAAAAAAAATAAATGTAACAATTTTTCTCTATATGTTCTCATATTTTTGTAAACATTGAATAATTTTTTCATTCAAGATCAAATATATCATTCTCAACATATATAATTAAGAAATCATTTAATATCTTTCCATATTTGAAAAAAATCACATTTTTATTAGTTAGTATATTACACCATCCAGTTAACCAAGGAAAAAAGAGAGCAACACAATACAATTGTGAATATATAAATTTTTGGGGTGAATCATAAATTAAATATGTTCGAATATGAATTCTTAAAAGAGAAATACATGAATATGAATGTTAGTTAATACTTAAAATAAATTGTTCATAACATTGAGGTCAAATTATTAATCTTAATCATTTATTAGTGCACTCGTCACACCAAACCTATATGACCAAAATCTAAACCTTTTTTTAGAAAAAGAATTATAGTAATTAAAATATTAAAAAGTCCACATCTAAACTTTAATTCGTATCCTAGATTTTCGCCTCATCTTTAAAGCATATCCAATTAGCTCAAAAGAGAGGAGTTTTTCAGTGTAGGCAAAACAAGCATGTTAGAGTTTTTAGCCTGAAATCTAGGAGGCTAATGTTCTATTTTTGGAACCCAGTGTAGTCACTTGCCTACGGTGACTACACTGTGGATCCGCCGCTGCTCTTCGGTGTTGGTGCTCTGAAACAAAGCGCTATGGCGATTGGATGCTCTTGTACTCGTGAAGAAGCTGAAGAAGAGAAGAGAAGGGTAAAGGGTATGTGGTGGAATCATTTCAAAAGGATTCACAAGTGCCTCCTTGCTAACTATTATTCTCCTCCTTTGCTTTTTTCGTTTTTTTTTTGTTTTCGGATGGTTTCTCTTTTAATTATATGCATCCCTTTGGCCTTTGGCTACTGCAGGTTTTCTTTTTGTTTTCTCCAATCTTTGTTTTTTTCTTTAGATAAAATAGGGAGTGTTTGGTTGGGATTATACAGATTTTGCTGAGTTTTCAGATGGTATTTACTTAGATATAAGAACATTTCAAGTGCTTTTCTTTTTCTTTTTTGTTAAATAATCTGACAGGATCTGTACAATCACTTCTAGAAGTTTAAAATCTTGATCTGTAGTAGAGCAGATCTAAGAAACAAATCAATAAAAAGTACAATCACTATTAGAAGTTTAAAATCTTGATCTGCAGCAGAGCATATCTAAGTCAACGAGTTCCGGCTGGGCTTTGTTTTTTGTGATCCTTAAAATTTAATTTGCATGGGCTTTTTTTGTGATTTAAGATTTAATTTGCTTTGTGGGGCAGTGTAGATCTGATTACAGATCGGCCCAACTTTCTTTTGTTCTACAAATTTTCTTTTTTCAAAAATAAAAATGATAGTACAATTGTATTTAAGATAATATATATATATATATATATATATATATATATATATATATATATATATATATATATATATATTTAATATGCCTTGCGTGTTGTGTTGCTTTTGTTATCTTTATGCTATCTATACTCGACCGAGAAGATGGGTACCAATACCAAAGACGCTTTGGTTGATTCAATAGTTTGATAAGTCTGTGGAGGAAGCCAGCCACTTGGGGAGGTTTTTGAAGATCTTATGGTACGTCTATTTGTGCCCAGTTAAGAGGACAAGGTTCTCTATCTATTATATATATTAATAGCTGAATCCCTCATCAGGTTTTGACACATAGGATTTTTAGAGTCTTGCTTTTTTGCCATGTGTATGCTTTGAGGTCTTTACTTTTTGCCATGTGGAGGGTTCTAGGTGTTGTTTGATTGGCCCTTATTTTCATTATAATTATCCCAATTAGAGTTAAGGAAAAACCTAATTATACACATCAGATTTTTTAACAAGATTATTACTCTCCTCAGATTTTTTTTTAAATGATACAGTCCTAATTATACTACACTTTTAGCAAGATGAGTTTCTCATTCATTTTATTCCGATTTTTAAGAGAAAAATTTTCATAATTATCTCATAAAAATCTTTACTATATCACAGTCAGGGAGGGTGATACAGAATCCCAAACCAATTTAACTAATGTAATACATTGGGTCAGGCAACTTAAAAGTCCTATTGCCTGTAGGAATTCCCAAAATATCGCACCACTGATCACCAATGTTCCCAATAATTCTATACCCTTTTTTCTCCAGCTTTGCTCTTTCATTTGATTTGAAGAAAATTGCTGTCTTCCCTTTATAAATAGATAGATCCCTGCAATCAGAAAAAAAAAAATTAGATATATTATCAAACCAATATGGAATATACCCCTAATTTCTTTGTTTTCTTTTTGTTTGAATAATGAACACATATGTTGCGTGGCTACAAAAGGTGGGTAAAATGACTCATTAGCCTTTGATGACTCCAGTTTTGGATTTGTACCGTTTAAAAGATACTGAGATTAGATTAAAAAGAAGTTAAACCCTCCAGGATC
>JAKUCV010001049.1:4021-22111 GCA_028386065.3 Turnera subulata | reverse complement strand
TTATTAAAAATGTTATTGAAAAATATTAAAAATTTATACTAACCAAGTTTTTTCCTAAATAAGTTTTATGTGTATACTTTTAAAAAACTAACCATGTCCGTGTAATCCACGGGTAGTATTAGTTTTAAGAATTTTATTTCCTAGATTTCTATTCATTTTTTTTACATAATGTTAGCACTTAATATTTTATATTTTATATTTTAGTATTAGATTTCTAAGTTCAAAATTTTAAAAAATATACCACTTAATATTTTATACGGCCAGTACCGGCAATTGGAAAAAAAGGACCTCACTTAATATTTTATATGGCCATTAGTTTCAATTCCTTTTTTTCTTTCAGATTGGTTGAGCAGCAAGTTTAATGCGTATACTGTTAAAATAATTTTAAACCATACATAATATAAAAAAATTAAAAATTTATAAAGAAAAATATATTTTTTTAAAAAAATACTAACCAAGCCCGTGGAATCCACGGGTAGTGAACTAGTTTTATTAGCTGCTATATGTATCTTTTATCACATAATAACATTTCCAAATAAACGTAGTTAACCATCTCCATTCATTTCACATCACAATCAAACGTAGTCAAACAATCTCCATTCATTCCGCATTACCATCCCACAAAATGTATCATGGCATCACTTCGCATACCCCAAATCACAAAAGCAAATAAACGTAGTTAACCATCTCCATTCATTTCGCATCACAATCAAATGTAGTCAAACAATCTCCATTCATTCCGCATAACCATCCCACAAAATGTATCATGGCATCACTTAAAGTATCATTTGTCATACCCTGAATCACAAAAGCATACTCCAAACTCCATATCACAAAATGTATCATAGCATATCTAAAACTAGTGGCATATCCTCAAAAGGTTCTTTACATCAGATTTCTCTTCGGGGCCTCAAAAGGTTGTTTGGATTTCTTCTCTGATTCTCTGTGTAGAAACTACCAAGCGGGGAGCAAAGCTGCGTGTCAAGAGAACAACAACAACAGAGGTCAAGGAGTGAAGAAATGTGGAGAGAGGTAAAGATTGAATAATTGGAGCAACTTATATATGTAGTATTGCATTGAATAAATGGAGCAACTTATATATGTAGTATTCGACTAATTTCTACATTCAATGCACAACTTAACATTTCTACATTCAGACGGAGGAGGCGGAGACGACCCCAATCCGTCCAGCGGCGTGGAAACTGAGACTCCCGACGGCGGCGATGAGCCTCCTGGCGGTGGCGGCGGTGAACCTTCCGGCGACTCGATGGGGTAACACATGTGTTACCCCATCGAGTCGCCGGAAGGTTCACCGCCGCCACCGCCGCCGCCGGGAGTCTCAGTTTCCACGCCGCTGGACGGATTGGGGTCGTCTCTGCCTCCTCCGTCTGCGGTCTTAGCAGTAGCGCCTCTCTTAACATCGTCGGAGACGGCCGGTGGATCCCGAGCAGCAGGGCTGTGCCTGCGCAACACCAGATGCACCATATTGATCTCGACTGGGCCCACTGGTTGGATCTCGCTGACGATCTCGCTGACGGCAGATGTTGATCCTTGCATCTCGTTCATGATGGCGGAAGTGTTGGTGGCTTCGATCTCGTTCCCGGTGGCCTTCCCCCCTTTCTTTTTTATCTTCTTCTTCTTCTGCCCCGGTGTTGCTTCGCCTGTTGCTGGTGGTGTCAAGGCCGGGGACAGTGGTCCAGCGACCGGTGGATCGAGCTGGATCTGGATCTGCTGCGGCTGCCTCGATCTCAGCTTCTTCGGCGTTTTGTCTGGCCCTCAATACCCTGCAAAGTATTACCATAAACAAGGGAACACGGGAGTTACCGATGGAAGCTAAACCAGAGAACGAAAACGAGATATTAAAGAGTAAGTACCTTTCCCAGTCTTGCCTTGTCAGCTTCATACTTGTCCTTTTTTAGAAGTTCACTATCGCATACGTTGCAGTACCCAAATCCCTTGCCTGCAACCTCAAATTTGCACTTGGGGCACCGGCGGCGGCGGTTGCCCATTCTCGAGGGAGTAGAGAGACGATACGAGACGGGGTAGGGTTTCTTCTGCTTTTTTGCTTTTTGGGAAAAAGGAGAGACACGAAGCAAATGAGGTGGGGATTTGGAATGGATATAATATGTTTTTTTTTTTTTGTAATGGCGGTTATCCACTTGTTATGATGGAGCTCGTCCGATCTATTATATATATTTAAAGCTGTATCCTTCACCAGATTTTGACACCTAGAATTTTTAGAGTCTTGCTTTATTGCCATTTGTAGCCTTTGGACTCTTCTTTTATTACCATCTGGAGGATTGTAGGTGTAGTTTGATTGGCTATAATGACAAACATAATTATCCCAAAGTAACCTGATATTAATTGTACTCTTTTAAAAAGAATTCTAGTCACACCCAAATTATTCAAAAAAAATTCACAAAGAATTCCAGCCACACCCAAATTATTCAAAAAAAATTCACACGCAAGATTGGTATTGGTACTGATAACCTGATCATAATTATAATCTTTTAAAAAGAATCCCAGACACACCCAAATTGTTCAAAAGAAAATTATATTGGTATTATATATTTTTTTCATTAGATTGATAACCACAGTTTCTAATCGATAAAGATAAGGATAAAACTCTTTTTATTTACATTGATAAATCTGATCTTAATTATATTTGACACATAGGATTTTTAGAGTCTTGCTTTATTGCCATGTGTAGCCTTTGGACTCTTTTTTATTGCCATCTGGAGGATTGTAGGTGTAGTTTGATTAGCTATAATGACAAACATAATTTTCCCAGAGTAACCTGATATTAATTGTACTCTTTTAAAAAGAATTCCAGTCACACCCAAATTATTCAAAAGAAAATTCACACGCAAGATTGGTATTGGTACTGATAACCTGATCTTAATTATAATCTTTTAAAAAGAATCCCAGACACACCCAAATTGTTCAAAAGAAAATTATATTGGTATTATATATTTTTTTTCATTAGATTGATAACCAGAGTTTCTAATCGATAAAGATAAGGATAAAACTCTTTTTATTTACATTGATAAATCTGATCTTAATTATATTTTTTTTAAAAAAAATCCAGTCCCAAATTGTTCAAAAGAAAATTCACACCTAGAGATTGTTATATATATATATATATATATATATATATATATATATATATATATATATTATGTGATTTACTCTATTACTGTTATCTAATAAGAATTATATTATACTCAACTAACCTTTATCATTTTTGTTTTTTTATTGGGCATCTCTTCAAAAATCCCATCATCTCTCTATAAATACAGATACAGTCTCTGTTTGTGTATGTGAAATAATAGTTTCTGTATGTGATACAGTTTCTCTATCATTCATTCATTTCCTTTTACTCCTTCTTTATTTTGTTTTTGCACTACACAAGGTCTAGATATATTCTCTGTCTGTGTGTGATATATTTTTGAAACGCCCCGACCCGTATTTACCGTACATAGTAAACACGTGCCGGAACTGTGACGACCCAACCCAAACAAGCCCGATCATACAGTGTATAAAACAACAAACTGGCCAACAGCCCAATATCAAAAATGAAAACCGACCCTTCGGCCTAACATGCAACTCGTCACCCGAACCCCAGGGACATCAACAACGATAACCATCTGACCCAATGGCCAAAATACAACATAGGCACAACAGGAAACTCAACAATATGCACAGCGGAAGACTTATAACTCACATGACAACATATGCAATGTTCACTGCAACTAATGGATCCCAGTCCTGTCCGAGGGTACGCTTCAGCTCGCCCTGTACGTTCCTGCACTACAAGCAACTCATCCTACGGGATGAAACCCCGCAGGCGAGGGGTGAGTCCGAAGCACTCACCGACGAAAGATAAACAGAGATATATAATCAACCGTAATACTTTCGAAGTAATACAACCATCAAAACATAAGAATCTAACACAAACAATAAAACAGAGGAATCCAACAACAAACAGCACGACAGAGGAATCTTACTAAATCATATCAAAGCCAAGACCAAAGAATGCTTATTAATTTTTAATACCAATTTTATCTTCCGGGCCGTTACTGGACAAGCTAGGGTCGTACCTGGTTATTAACTAATTCTGGTTGCCAGGCCCAACCACAATCCGGGATCAACATCCCTATATCACAAATCCGGGATCAACATCCCAATATCACAAATCCGGGATCAACATCCCAATCAACCAACCAACTGGCCATGACACCACAGAACTAGTCTCTAACCATCTAGTCGTACCACTACTTTCCAAGTGACAATTATATCGTCATCTCAAGTATTCCTCTTTCATCAATCAATAGCCCATTTCCTCAACTTATTTTCATAACAACAATTCCAATTCACTAACAGCAAGTCATGTAAATCCAAACACAATTCAACGGTTCAATCAAACAACAAAGCATATCCGACAGAGCAAATAGTCACATATCAAGACAGTCCATCTTCACATCAGCCAACAAGCACCGTAAATATAACATAACCAAGAACATAAATAAGGGGACAATCATAACCCAAACACATACGAATACTTCTATGTGTGACCTTCTAAGTCTAGTTAATTTTATTATCCAGTTTTAATTTGGGCCCTGTCACGTATCAAGTGTTGGCTGGTCCGCAGTGCCACTTATCCAAACAGGCATCGACATGCCAACCGGATATTCGGCATATCCGAGCCACTGGGTATTCGGTATACCCTCACCACAAGCATCAACATACCAACCGGATATTCGGCATATCCGAGCCACTGAGTATTCGGTATACCCTCACCACAAATATCAACATACCAACCGGATATTCGGCATATCCGAGCCACTGGGTATTCGGTATACCCCCAACCACAGACATCGACCAGATCACTCCATACCAACACTTAATGTCCGTGACGCTAATAGTCTAAGTGAGGTTAACCAATTATTCATATGTAACAGTTCAACAATATTTCCAACACAACATACACAGGTCTGACACGATTCAACAACAACATCAACAATTGCATAGCAATCAGGTAACAGTCAACAATTATTCCAGCAGATCAATCAAACAACAAAAATTCACAAACAAAAAAGATACACACACAGCATTACGGGCACATATCAAGGTTTATCCATCCTCACCTTGGCCGATTACTCAACTTCGGAAACAATGACCGGTCCGACGCCGGCTCCTCGGGAAACTGCCCGATATCCAAACCTATCCAACAAAACAATATATACACATAAATGCACATAATCGGTATACTATGATGCCCAAACTACGAAATTACCCATCCTGGTTACACATCTTTTATTTATTCCCTTTTACCGAAAATATTTACCGTACGTATTCCCGAATATAATTTCGGTACCATACTTTAATTAAAACTCCTTTCCAAAATATTTTCATAAAATAACTATAATTTTCCAAGGTAATAATCATCATAATTTTTCCAGAAAATAACAACGTATTTATAATTTTCAGAAAATATTTATATAGTATTTATCTTTTTCTCAACATATAATAATATTTTCCAACATAAAATATAATAACTTTCAATTTTCAAAGTACATATATATATATATTTCCCAAAGGTGACATATATTTCCAGCTATAATAATATCAACATAATTCTCTATTTCTGTAAATATAAATTATGCATACCACATATATCTTTCTAAAGGTAATTTCTTTTTTTTTTTTAGAAAAACAACAACTTATATATAATTTTCCAGGGTATATACATTATGGTATAAAATATAATAATAATTCCCAAAGCCTGATATAGTTATTTAATTTGGCAAAATATAAGTATTTATATTTTCCAGAATTATATATTTATTATATATTTATTATTATTATTTACTTCCTTTATCCAATATTATTATTTATTATTATTTTTTTACTAGGCTGGGCCCGTGAACAGTACCAGGCCCAGTCCAAGCTGAAGTCCAGGTACAGGCCCGTGTGTCCAGGCCCAACTGGCCCAAACCCTCAGGCCTAATCCCATAAACACTCCCAATCCCAATCCGTTTTTCTGCCCAGTCCAGGTGCCATCCGGGTTGACCCGACCCAGGACGTGACCCGACGGCAGAAACAGGTTGTCTTCAACCCCGAGCTCACCTGTGTGAGTTGCAGGACGGCGGCGATTGCGAGGAGAAGACGGACGGGAGGCGAGGCGCGGCAGCAGCGGTGCGAGGAAGAGGAAGAAGCGGCAACGGTTGCAGGAAACGGTGGCAGATCGGGAGGAGAAGACGGGCGGCGAACTCGACACGGCGAGGAGTATAGAGAGGAGGATTTCGGTGAGGGAGAAGGACGGCGAGGAGAGGAGAACGTGAGGAAATGATGGCGACGACGGTGAAGAGCAGGCACGCTGATGGTGTCGGGGTCGGTGGTCGGCGCACGCGGGAGGTAGAAGATGATAGGTTTCTTTTTTTTTTCCTCTCTTTTCTTTTCTCTCTTTTTTTTCTTTCTTTTCTCAGCCTCTTCCGATTCCTGCTTCCTTCTTCTGCTTTCTCTTTTTATCAACGGTGATGAACTGTGTGGCATGTGATTAACAATAATGCAGGCGGGTCCGATCCGGACCAGAAAATAACTGATACCCCCTTAGTTATTTTCCGGTGTGATTTTCCGAGAAATTCCGAGACCCGAAAAATACCAACTTAGACCCGAAAAGTCGACGGAAGAATCACGAGCGCGGGAAAACTCTCGGTTTCGAAAAACGACTCCCGATTTACCTTGAATTAATTACCCAAGATTAATTCAACAATAAATCACGGTAAAACGACTTCTACAGTCCCGGTAAAAATCAAAATTTTACCCGGGCTGTTAGATTCTACCCCCCTTAAAAAGAATTTCGTCCCCGAAATTCCGTCTTATCCGTGGGTCCTACCACGATAAGCTTCTGGCACACTCTGCCAGGTGTCCAGCCTCAACATGAGATACCGCTTATACCTTTAAGCGACATCTCATCCGCGTTATAAATACCAAACCCTCATGACTGGCATACTCACACACAGTCATGGACTCTCCACTAAGATCTCGAACGACCTCAGACTCCGAGAACAACAGCTACATCGGTGGCACGGCCTTCCCGACAAGCTCCGATGAAGAGCCTCCAAAGAAACAGTTCAAGACGAACATCGTCGGCCTGAAGGAGCACATGGTCGTTTCTCCAAAACGACGGAAGAAACGTGCCAGCAAGAGGGCTGAAGATAAGAAGGGCAAGGCGGTAGCTGAGAGTAGCACTCCGCAGCAGAAACTGAACGCAACTGAACTTCTCGCTGAAGAAGATCAGCTCGGCAGTGGCGCAGATCGAACTGGCGTGCGCAGAACTGTTCCCACACTTGAAAAATGTCCAAAAGATTGTAAAAGATCTAAAGAAGCAAGTAACTCAATAGAATACTTCTTCTCCTGTTGTAAACCATATTATGAATAAATAAAATAAGTTTTCCTTTAAAATAAAACTCTTGTGTCTCGAAATCTTGTGTTAAATAGAAAAACGAAACATCTCAAGGCAGATTAAAAATCAACAATAAGATTATAAAATCAAATATAAAGAAATCAAGAATTAATACTCGTTTAACAAAATCAAAACAAAAAGAAATTAAAACCAAAACATGTTTTCATGAACGGTGCTCGTATCGAACGTGAACATCCTCGAATCACGAAACGTAACCCGCACAGCTAACGGTGACGTCTATTTCGTTATCTCGCACGACGATGATCACGAGCACGTCCTGTGTCCCTCAAAAGACACGTTACCCACTTGTTCACAATTTCCGCATGAGCCAAAACATCTGTCTCGTCTCGTATCTCTCCACGATGTCCAAACAGCTGTAACCTTGTCGCACATGCACTCTACTCGAGGTGTGGTCCCATCTGTCTAGCCTCAACGGTCTCGAATGCATGTGATGAAAGATGCAAGAAAATATAGTAAAACCACGAAAAGAAAAGACAAGATAGCCAGAGCGAAAGAAAATCATGTGATGGAAATAGGCTGAAAAACTCTGGCATGATAGTCCGAAAACGCGTAAAGTAACAAAGCATTAAATAAAGCAACGGTAAAATTCAAAAAGCAAGATCTTGAAAATAAAAAACGGTAATCACGCTCCCCATAAGAGTATAAAAGAAGGAGCGGTGATGTGTAAATCATCAAAAGCATTAAAGCAAACAAAACTCTCAGAAAACAAAACCACAACGTTCTAAACAAAACCCCACACGTCCAAATCAAGATGCCTGCTCCATCTTCAGTTTTCTTCGTCGAAGGTGCCAACCTTGGCAGGAGGAACCGTCTGGCGTACAACATGGTCAACGAACGTGCTGAAGAGCTACCGAACGAGCTCGGCAGGATGCCCCGACTGGTCTTTGTCGACGAGCTCTACTCCTCAAGATTCTTTGTCATTCCAATGGAAGAGGTGTTCTTCCTAGAGGATCATGGAACACTGAGGACCTCATACTATTGATCAGCAAACTCCGTGATGTTCGTCATCTCTGAAAGGCAACAGGAGTTCAACCTAGAGTCCACTTGCCAAACTGTGGAGCAAGGTGCCTACTACCAACTCTCGATGACGGCCCAAAGCATGCCCAGAATGACTCGTCTACCTCCAACTTGGCCAAAGGCACGACTGCTGGTGTGGAACTGCAGAGGAGTCGCAAGGTGTGCCCAAGAGTTCTCGCGTACTCTGAGGGACTTGAAGAACCAGTACAAACCGAACATGGTTCTTCTGACGGAGACACAGTGGAACCACGGGACGATCACGGTCTCATCCCACTCCGGTTCCCTCAAGCTAACCGGCTAGAGATTCCTGGCCAACACGACAGGGGCGGCATGTGGTTCTCTTGGAGCGACAGAGTCACGGTCAACGTCAACAATGACCCAAACAGTTTCCGTGTCAGCATCGTTCCAAATCGTTAAATGTATTTTCTTTATTTTTATAAAATATCAAAAATCAATGTAATATTCCTCTTTGTAATATCAGTATTATCAATATTAATAATATTTGCATTTCCGCTTATTTATGGCATCATTACCTCATATGTGTATGTTCTGCGACAGCTGGCGTCCCTCGACTGGATCCATAATGCACGTAACTAAAATGATAAAATAATAAACAAATAGAGCGAACTATGCAAACAAGACAACAAACACAGAAAGACTTCCCAACAAGACCTAACGCCCGCTCCGCTACCAAAATAAAACGCCCTGACCTGTATTTACCGTACACAGTAAACACGTGCCGGAACTGTGATGACCCAACCCAAACAAGCCCGATCATACAATGTATAAAACAACAAACTGGCCAACAGCCCAATATCAAAAATGAAAACCGGCCTTCGGCCCAACATGGAACACGTCACCCGAACCCCGGGGACATCAACAACAATAACCATCCGGCCCAATGGCCAAAATACAACATAAGCACAGCAGGAAACTCAACAATATGCACAGCGGAAGACTTATAACTCACATGACAACATATGCAAAGCCCAATGCAACTAATGGATCTGAGTCCTGTCCGAGGGTACGCTTCAACTCGCCCTGTACGTTCCTACACTACAAGCAACTCATCCTACGGGATGAAACCCCGTAGGCGAGGGGTGAGTCCGAAGCGCTCACCGACGAAAGATAAACAGAGATATATAATAAACCGTAATACTTTCGAAGTAATACAACCATCAAAATAGAAGAATCTAACACAAACAACAAAACAGAGGAATCCAACAACAAACAGCACGATAGAGGAATCTTACTAAATCATATCAAAGCCAAGACCAAAGAATGCTTATTAATTTTTAATACCAATTTTATCTTCCGGGCCGTTACTGGACAAGCTAGGGTCGTACCTGGTTATTAACTAATTCTGGTTGCCAGGCCCAACCACAATCCGGGATCAACATCCCCATATCACAAATCCGGGATCAATATCCCAATATCATAAATCTGGGATCAACATCCCAATATCACAAATCCGGGATCAACATCCCAATCAACCAACCAACCGGCCATGACACCACAGAACTAGTCTCTAACCATCTAGTCGTACCACTACTTTCCAAGTGACAATTATATCGTCATCTCAAGTATTCCTCTTTCATCAATCAATAGCCCATTTCCTCAACTTATTTTCATAACAACAATTCCAATTCACTAACAGCAAGTCATGTAAATCCAAACACAATTCAACGGTTCAATCAAACAACAAAGCATATCCGACAGAGCAAATAGTCACATATCAAGACAGTCCATCTTCACATCAGCCAACAAGCACCGTAAGTATAACATAACCAAGAACATAAATAAGGGGACAATCATAAGCCAAACACATACGAATACATATATATGTGACCTTCTAAGTCTAGTTAATTTTATTATCCAGTTTTAATTTGGGCCCTGTCACGTATCAAGTGTTGGCTGGTCCGCAGTGCCACTTATCCAAACAGGCATCGACATGCCAACCGGATATTCGGCATATCCGAGCCACTGGGTATTCGGTATACCCTCACCACAAGCATCAACATACCAACCGGATATTCGGCATATCCGAGCCACTGAGTATTTTGTATACCCTCACCACAAATATCAACATACCAACCGGATATTCGGCATATCCGAGCCACTGGGTATTCGGTATACCCCCAACCACAGACATCGACCAGACCACTCCATACCAACACTTAATGTCCGTGACGCTAATAGTCTAAGTGAGGTTAACCAATTATTCATATCTAACAGTTCAACAATATTTCTAACACAACATACACAGGTCTGACACGATTCAACAACAACATCAACAATTCCATAGCAATCAGGTAACAGTCAACAATTATTCCAGCAGATCAATCAAACAACAAAAATTCACAAACAACAAAGATACACACACAGCATTACGGGCACATATCAAGGTTTATCCATCCTCACCTTGGCCGATTACTCAACTTCGGAAACAATGACCGGTCCGACGCCGGCTCCTCTGGAAACTGCCCGATATCCAAACCTATCCAACAAAACAATATATACTCATAAATGCACATAATCGGTATACTATGATGCCCAAACTACGAAATTACCCATCCCGGTTACACATCTTTTATTTATTCCCTTTTACCAAAAATATTTACCGTACGTATTCCCGAATATAATTTCGGTACCATACTTTAATTAAAACTCCTTTCCAAAATATTTTCATAAAATAACTATAATTTTCCAAGGTAATAATCATCATAATTTTTTCAGAAAATAACAACGTATTTATAATTTTCAGAAAATATTTATATAGTATTTATCTTTTTCTCAACATATAATAATATTTTCCAACATAAAATATAATAACTTTCAATTTTCAAAGTACATATATATATATATATATATATTTCCCAAAGGTGACATATATTTCCAACTATAATAATATCAACATAATTCTCTATTTTTGTAAATATAAATTATGCATACCACATATATCTTTCTAAAGGTAATTTCTTTTTTTTTTTTAGAAAAACAACAACTTATATATAATTTTCCAGGGTATATACATTATGGTATAAAACATAATAATAATTCCCAAAGCCTGATATAGTTATTTAATTTGCCAAAATATAAGTATTTATATTTTCCAAAATTATATATTTATTTTATATTTATTATTATTATTTACTTCTTTTATCCAATATTATTATTTATTATTATTTTTTTACTAGGCTGGGCCCGTGAACAGTACCAGGCCCAGTCCAAGCTGAAGCCCAGGTACAGGCCCGCGTGTCCAGGCCCAACTGGCCCAAACCCTCAGGCCCAATCCCATAAACACTCCCAATCCCAATCCGTTTTTCTGCCCAGTCCAGGTGCCATCCGGGTTGACCCGACCCAGGACGTGACCCGACGGCAGAAACGGGTTGTCTTCAACCCCGAGCTCACCTGTGTGAGTTGCAGGACGGCGGCGCTTGCGAGGAGAAGACGGACGGGAGGCGAGGCGCGGCAGCAGCGGTGCGAGGAAGAGGAAGACGCGGCAACGGTTGCAGGAAACGGCGGCAGATCGGGAGGAGAAGACGGGCGGCGAACTCGACACGGCGAGGAGCAATGAGAGGAGGAGTTCGGTGAGGGAGAAAGACGGCGAGGAGAGGAGAACGTGAGGAAACGATGGCGACGACGGTGAAGAGCAGGCGCGCTGATGGTGTCGGGGTCGGTGGTCGGCGCACGCGGGAGGTAGAAGATGATAGGTTTCTTTTTTTTTTTTTTCCTCTCTTGTCTTTTCTCTCTTTTTTTTTCTTTCTTTTCTCTGCCTCTTCCGATTCCTGCTTCCTTCTTCTGCTTTCTCTTTTTATCAACGGTGATGAACTGTGTGGCATGTGATTAACAATAATGCAGGCGGGTCTGATCCGGACCAAAAAATAACTGATACCCCCTTAGTTATTTTCCGGTGTGATTTTCCGAGAAATTCCGAGACCCGAAAAATACCAACTTAGGCCCGAAAAGTCGACGGAAGAATCACGAGCGCGGGAAAACTCTCGGTTTCGAAAAACGACTCCCGATTTACCTTGAATTAATTACCCAAGATTAATTCAACAGTAAATCACGGTAAAACGACTTCTACAGTCCCGGTAAAAATCCAAAATTTTACCCGGGCTGTTGCAAGTTTCTCTATAATTCACTCATTCTCTCTAATTTCTTCTTTGTTTTGTTTCTATTTGCATACGTATGAATGTTGATATAATATTAAAGTTATTTTGTCTCTCATAATTAAGCATCCTATTTGTTTTTATATTTTTTATTTTTCCAATCCATTTTAATCATTTTTATATTTTTTTGTTAGTGCAGAAAATTCTATAATAAAGCTTTGGATGAATTGACTCCTGAGAATGATTTATGAAAAAATCAAGTTAGAGTTTCGAGATTGTGGGAATCCCTGAATAAAAATTATAGAACTTCCATATTAGCATAGATATGAGTTTAATTGATACAAAGGTATGTTTTAATTTTTCATGTCTTTTAATTTATTAATTTTTCATTTCATAAATTAATTGTTCTTCATATTATTATTTTATATAATATTTTTTGTGGTCTCTGAAGCGCCCCGACCCGTATTTACCGTACAGGGTAAACACGTGCCAGAACTGCTCTTACTACAGCAGCAGACAGTACATACAAAATAAAATACAATACACGCAAACCACAAATACAATATTCGTCACCCGATCTCGGGGACCATTATTCAAATCATACACTCCAATCTAATCAACATCAATTATAATACAGCAGCAACAGCAACAACACAATAGAAAAATAAGCAGCGGAAGACTAAAATGCAGATGCAGCGGTGTATGGATCCGGGTCAGGTGGAGAAGTAAGCAGCAGCCAACGAACATCGTACCTGAACTACGATCAACCAAACCTACGGGATGAAACCCCACAGGCGAGGGGTGAGTCCGAAGCGCTCACCGACGAAAGATAAACAAAGATATATTCAACCATAATACTTTCAAAGTTAACACAACAATCATATCATAAAGCTCAAACAATCACAACATGAGAAAATTACAATAACAGTTAATCCAAGTCCAAAAGAATGCTTAATTATTTTTATTACCAATTTTATCTTCCGAGCCCCGTCACTGGACAAGCTAGGGTCGTACCTGGTTATTAACTAATTCTGGATGCCAGGCCCCACCACAATCCGGGATCAACATCCCCATATCTCAAATCCGGGATCAACATCCCAACCAACAAACCCTCTGGCAAGACACCACAGAACTAGTCTCTAACCATCTAGTCGTACCACTACTTTCCAAGTGACAAATATATCATCATCTCAAATTCCAGTTCAATTCCATTACTCTTTCATCAATTTCCCAATTCTATTATCTCAGATTAATTCCACAGACTCAATCTCTTATCTCAAACTCATGACACAAATTATTCAAAATTAACAGCTCAGCATTAATTCCAACACGTTATACACAAATCTATCACAATCCAACGACGGCATCAATAATTCCACAGCAATCAGGTAACAGACAATAATTATTCCAGCAGAACAATCTAGCAGCAAAATACACAAACAAAGAAACACACACAGCATTACGGGCACATATCAAGGTTTATCTATCCTCACCTTAGCCGATATCAAGTTTGGAACTGTCCAACTGACTCCAAGTCCGGCTCCTCGGGTATCAGCTCGTTATCAACTCCTATATCAAACAAATAATATGCACATATAAGATGGTATGCTCATGCTTGACTAGTACTATAATTCGTAAAAAGAAATAACTAACGCGCTAACTTGGTACTTCCCCGGGTTATTCCATTATCAACGTCGTTCACCTTTTATTCATATCCAGAATAATACTCACTCATGCGTATCCCCATACAATACCTACTTTGATAATACCCTTTCCTCTTTTCCTACAAATATGTACTTTCTAAAATATCTGTTAAAAATAATTATTATTTACCTTCTACATATTTCCGCATTAAATATCCTCATATGGTATATCTTATATTTCCAAAATTATTAATTACTATTACTATTACGATTATTACTATTTCTTTGATTATCTCCTCAGTTTAGTTATCCTACTATTGCTTATCACATTTTTATTCTCCTAGAACACTTTTTATTCCCAAATTATATCTATTTAATTTCTAATATATTACTTACCTAAACTTTATCCCTTTATTTTTTTTCCAATTATTTCTTTTTTTTTCCAGAATTTAAATCTATTCCAAAAATATATTTTCCCCTTTTCTTTTTCTTTTTTTTTAAGAAAAAACCGGGCTGGGCCCGTGAATAGTGCTGGCCAGGCCTGCACAGTACCAGGCCCAGACCTCAAGTTGAGGCCCAGGCGCAGGCCTGCGTAGAAGCCCAAGCCAGGCAGCCCAAGACCCGAGCCCAGACCCTCTAAGCTAGCCCACAGCCCAACGGACCCAACCAACTAGCCGGGCCATCCTACGACCCGCGACCCACATCCGGGTCGTCTTCCTCATCCGGGTTGCTCACCTTGAGCAGGAGGCGGCGGCGCGGTGGCGGTCGTGACACGGCGAGGCAGAGGTGCGGGGCGACGCGGCGTATGGAGGCGCGACGGAGCGAGGGCTGCGGCGGCTGTGTCGTGCGGCAGAGAGGAGAGAAAATGGGTGGATCCAGGCGGCCTGCTGTCGGATCCGACGGCTGCAGCGAGGGAGGAGGGTCGGTATCGCGCTGCTGGTGCGTCGACGGGGAAGCATGAAGAGTGGCGTCGGCGGTCCTGCACGTGGTGGTGGCTGTTGGTCGCGAGCAGGTGACGGAAGGAGATGGCGCCCGGGTTCTCGGGTGGTGGCGGCGTCGGGGAAGAAAAAGAAGGTGGGGGAAGTGTTTGGTGCTCCAAACAACGGCGTATAGGCTATGTGTGTGTGGGTTGTGTTTTGTTTGTTTTTTTTTGTTTTCCTTTAACCGGTTAATTTGTAGGGAAAAATTATGGAATTGCAGGTATGGTTGTAGGCAGAGTGAGGGTGATGAGAGGGTGCAGAAGATGGTGGTGCAGGCAAAGAATAAAAAAAAGAAGTTCACGGGCATCACAGGAGCATGAGTTCACGAGCGTACAGGGACAAGGCGGCTGCTTTATGCAGTCGTGTCCTGTTCGGTCCAGAAAATATCAATGATACCTCCTAGATAAATTTCTAGCCCGATAATACGAGGTTAAACCTGACTTTTCTCGACATTCCTGGACCCGAAAAATTCCAACTTGGGTCCAGAAATTCCGTAGAAAAATCCCGAGCGTGGGGCAGTGCTCGGTTTCGGAATTCGAAGCGTATATTACCGTTAATTAATTATTCAAGATTAATCTTAATGGTAAATAACTTGAAAAGTAAATTTTACGGTATGGTAAAAACGTAAAAATTACCCGGGGCTGTTACAGTCTCTTTTATGTTTTATATATTTTTTAATTTTTTCTGTTTTTTTATTTTAGGACTCAATTATGCATGTTTAAATTATAAAAACAATTATTATTAAATATTTTTATCTATTTTTATGATTTATATTCTATTTTTTTGTATTAATGTTTTTATTCATAATAATAGGATTTTTCTATTTATTTTTATGATTTATATTTTAAAAATGATTTGTAACAGCCCGGGTAAAATTTTTGATTTTTACCGGACTGTAAAAGTCTATTTTCCGAGATTTACTGTTGAATTAATCTTGGGTAATTAATTCAAGGTAAATCGGGAGTCATTTTTCGAAACCAAGGGTTTTCCCGCGCTCGTGATTTTCCCGTGAATTTTTCGGAACTAAGTTGGTATTTTTCGGGTTTCGGAATTTCTCAGAAAATCACACCGGAAAATAACTACGAGGTATTGATTATTTTCTGGTCCGGATCGGATTCGCCCGTAATGTGGACGAATTGTATTATTAGAAACTCACAAGCTAAATAGTATTTTCAGTTACAAAAGAAGGAAGAGAGCCGGTGGAGGAGAGGAAGAGAGGAAGAAAGAAAAAAAGGGGAGAGAAAAAGAAAAAGAGAGAAAGAAAAAAAGAGAAAAAAAGAAAGAAAAGAAGAAAAAGAAAAAAATCAGAAAAAAATAGAGGAACCAATCAGAAAATAGAAAAATAAAAGAAAATGAGAGAAAAGAAAAGAAAAAGAAAAGAAAAAGAAAAGAAAAGAAAAGAAAAGAAAAGAAAAGAAAATACTGAAAATACTGAAAAAGAAGAAAAAGGAAAAAATAACCCGGATGAACAGTAGCCACCCGGATCCTCTTCTCGGGTACTGTTCATGAGGTGGAGTTTCCGGCCGAGTACCGCCACACCGTCCACACCGCCGCCTTCGTCAAGCCTGCGCGACCTCAACCTCGCCGTCGCCGAGTTGTCCCGTCGCTTCCGCCGGCCAGACGCGCCTTCGACCCGCCGGATTCCCCGCGGATCCGCTTCTCCTCCAGTCTGCTCCGCCACCGCGCCGCCTCGCGCCGAGGTTCCACCGCCGTTGGAGTCGCCTCGAGGTCGCCTTCTTCGTGGTCGCCTTCCCTTGCGTTGTCGCGTCCTCCGTCGCCGTTCCTGCTGCTCAACCCGAGGTGAGCATCGGGTTTAGCCCGTTTCCGCGGCCGGGTCGCGCCCTTCCTGGGTTGGATCCGGGTTGGGTTTGAAAAAGAGTTTTTAATTAAAGTATGGTACCGAAATAATATTCGGATGTACGTACGGTTAATTATTTTCGATAAATGGAAATAATAACAGATAAGAACCGGGATGGGTATATATCGTAATGTTGGCATCATAGTATACCGATTATGTGCATTTATGTGTATGTATGGTTTTGTGGTATAGGTTTGGATATCGGGCAGTTTCCCGAGGAGCCGGCGTCGGACCGGTCATAGTTTCCGGAGTTGAGTAATCGGCCAAGGTGAGGATGGATTTCCTTCAATATGTGCCTGTATTACTCGGTATTTTGTTTTGTGGATTATTGAACTGTTGAGTATTGCATTTGCTGTATTTTGGTTCGGGATGTTTATCCCGGTGTCTTGATTAGTATTTTTGGATGTTTATCCTGTCGTTTTGACACTAAATATAATGAAATAATTAATGAATAGTAACAAGGATGTCGATTCTTGGTTTTTGGATAGGGATGTCTATCCCGGTATCCTGGTTAGGGATGTCGATCCCTGTGATTTGGTTTTGATAACAATAATATAATTGTCACGTGGTAGTAGTGGTACAACTCGATGGTTAGAGACTGTTTCGTGGTGGCCATGACCTGGGTTACTTGATAAGCATGTCTATGCTTGGGATGTCTATCCCTGGGATGTCTATCCCGTGATATATTTTTGGGATGTCTATCCCTGGGTTCGTGTTTTTGGGATGTCGATCCCTGGGTTCTCTGATTTGGTCTGGCACCCGGAATGTGTTGATAACCAGGTTTGATCACTAGCTTATCCGTGACGGGGCCCGGAAAGATAAAATTGGATAATTGATTTTATTTGAGTCTTTTGGTTGGGCTGTTTAGCCCGTGTTTTTGACTTGAGTAGTTATAGTGTGCATACTGATCGTCTTTCCATTGTCGTGAGCACTTCGGACTCACCCCTCACCTGCGGGCTTTCATCCCGTAGGATGAGTTGTTCATTGTACA
>JAKUCV010001048.1:5135-46389 GCA_028386065.3 Turnera subulata | reverse complement strand
TGTCCTCCGACCTGAGATCGTCAAGGTATCCAACATATGAATCATGTACTTTGATATTATTCCTAGTCATTCGTAACTGGGTGGACATAAGGGTAATCATTGGGTATATGCCGAGTATGTAGTGGGTTTTGATTGATCAAGAGGGGATTCGTCCGACCCATATAACGGGTATATTATCGTATGGTTTCTTGATAGAGTTGAAGTGTTAAATGCATGGCCATGCTCGGATTAGGTGATATGGTGATATCACAAGTATCCATTTTATACAGTTAACTCGGGGATCAAGAAACATAGATTAAACATATACGAGATTGACATATTCCATGTCTCGTGTTTGATCTAGATAATGGGACGAAGGGACGATGACATATTTCGAGGCATAGAGAATCAGTACTGATCTTGTCGTTCGGGTAGCAATGATGTGTTGCTAGACGCCGCTCTTTGCTTATAATTGTAAAATGAGTTTTTACAATTATTGCCGGACATTACAAGTGCCTACAGGGTCACACACATAGAACCGTCGATTCGAGCAGGTGGTTGAACCGTGGTTGGACCATGGTTCGACCAGGGTGTGGTTGGACCGTGGTTGGACCAGGGTTGAACCAGGGCCATTTTTGGGTGGTTGGTTTGCTGAATGTCAGCATTATTGAGCCCCTTTAGTGCCACTTTAGGTGCTGTGCATGATGATAAGGATTAGTGGACCATTATTATGTCAAGACATAATAATAGTGGTATTGGGGCCAAAGTGTTGGCCATTACCTCCACTAATGGACCTTTGGGAGTGGGGGGTGTGTGTGATCTGATCATTCACTTCCTCTGCTCCCTCACCACGTTTTTTCAGAGCTTCAAAACACCCTCTCAACCTCTCTTCTTCTTTCTCTTTGTGAAAGAAAAGAAGAAGAACCAAAAAAACACCACAAAACCCAAGCTCTCGGTTTCTGCTGCTAGCACCCAGTCCGGGAGTGCTCGGAGTTGGTTTCGTGTGACGAGACCAAGTCGATCACCGTTTGTGTGGATACCGTAGAGGAGCTAGGCTGCTGTCAAGCTCTCACTGATTCTACCCAGCTATTAGGTGAAAGATCCTAATCTTCCAGGTATGTTAAGTTTTATTATACGGTTTATGATGCATCACTTGGTTCTTGGTTAAGTTTCCTTGCTTCCGCTGTGCATTTGATGTTGTATATGAGTGTCATATAGATTACGGAAACTTACACTAACTATATTAACAAGGTGCACTTACCTTTTCGGCGCTCATTCTAGAAAAACTCCAAAGTTAAACGTGCTTGACTTGGAGCAATTATAGGATGGGTGATCTCTTGGGAAGTTTTCCCTGGAAACATGCGAGTCAGGACAAAGCATGTTGGAAAGGTCCCGTGTTGGTCTGGAGTGACAGTCGACAAGCCGGGACGTTACATTACTACCTTTTGTACTATCTTCTTTACATGCAATAATTTATTGCTCAAGATCCTTATGTGACTTAGCAAGAGTTTCTTTATCCGCTTTGTCGTCTTCAAAGCCATTATTTCACAAAATCAGATTTTTAGCAATTTCTTCATTTTTTATCATGCACTCTTTCTTTTCAGATTCTAATAGTTCTACCTTTCTTTTTAATGCTTTGTTTGTCTTGGCCATGGCTTTAAAGCTTTCATATAACTCATCACATGCATCATGCAGTTCATCAAACGAAAAATTAGATGAGCTAGAGTAGTTTACCTCTTTTTCTTCTTGTGCCATAAGACAAAGATTTGTTGATTCCTCTTCATCCGATTCATCATCTGAATCCAGGTCATCCCAAGCTGCCACTGCTCTCTTTTCTTTGTTCTTGAAGTTGACAAACTTGGATTTCCTTACGTTGGGACATTCGGCTTTTATGTGCTCGGGTTGATTACAACCAGAGCACAAAAGTTGCTCTTTCTTTGATCATCAACTTTAACTCCTCTAAAGTTTCTTCCCTTCTGATTTTTTTTCAGAAACTTGACAATTCTTCTTGTAATCAAAGCAACATCAGGGTCACTTTCCGAATCACTCTCATGTGAAGACTTGAGAGCTATGTCCTTCTTTTTCTTTGGTTTTTTTTTTTCAAATTTTGACCCGTGGACAATGAGGCTTCCCATTAGATCATAGTAAGTGAGAGTGTTCATGTCTTTGACTTCCTCAATAGCAGTAACCTTCAGTTCCCATTCAGAGGGAAGAGATCGAAGTATTTTTGTCACCTTCTCCTTGTTTGTAATGATTTTTCCAAGACAAGCCAAGTTGTTACGCAAGATGGTGAATCTTGTGTCAAGTTTTTGTATTGTTTCATCAGGCAACATTTGGAACAGCTCAAACTCTCTCATTAGCTGATTCATATTTCACTCTTTGACTTGGTTGGTTCCTTCATGCGCAATGCATAGAGTACTCCAAATTTCATATGCTGTTTTGCATGATCTGACTCTTTCAAATTCGGCTTGACTGATGCCACAAAGGAGTGCATTCTTTGCTTGGGCATCTAGTTTAGCTTTCTTCATTTCAGCTTCACTCCAGGACTTCATTTCCTTGGTTGGACGTGAGTAAGGAGAATTTACAACTTCCCACATCTCAAGATCCTTTCCTTCAAGAAAGGTCTTCATGCGAAACTTCCAATGATCAAAGTTGAGACCATTGAAGAAGGGTGCATTGTTGATGTTGTTTCCCTCAAATGCCATGATCTTTTCTCCTGGATATTAATCCATAGATAGAGATTCCTTGCTCCGCTACTGGGAATACCCCACCCAAAATCACTTGGGCCCATTCACCTAATCCTTTCACCTTCTTCCTCGGGTCAATCCCAGGACATTGGAGTCGCCACCCAAATTTTATTAAGGACAAAACTTGGGAAAAACCTTCATGTGACTCCTTTAGGCTACATGGTCATGGCGAACCAAAGTCATGGGATCGGGGGTTCGTCACAGAATGGAAGGTGTTAGGCACCCATCCGTATTGGGTCGAGACTATGTGCAATTGCAAAATGCAAGTGTGCCTGGTGCAAGTGTGCATGTGTGGAAAATAAAAAAAATGGGGGAGAAGAAGAAGATTTGGCTTGCATCCAGTTGTAAAACCAAGATTACCTACGTACCCGAGTGACCGGAGTCAAAGCCACGTAGTTCTAAACATGGCACAAATCGGCCACTTACATCATCAAAAGCATCAGCATATAATCAACAAAGATCGATCAAAAGAAGGTTTAGTATTACCTCTTGTAGCCCTCCTCTAGCTCCTTTCAATGGGTTGAGTTCTACATCCACCTTCTTTCCACTTCTAAGCTCAAAGGTTGATCCTCTTCTTGACTCTTCCTTGCTGGAGTACTGTTGATGCCTCCCACAAAATTCCTCCAGAGTTTCTGCCTAATAATGTGTCTATTAGACTTGGAGAGGTAGATTTTCTCCAAGTACTCAAGGCTTATGGGTGTATGTATGAGAAAGATTGCCTGTCTTTTGAAATGTGTGTTAGGAGTCCTATTTATAGTGCTCTGGGAAGCCTAGGGGCGTGGACCTGCTTAATGGTGAAGATTATGCCAGAAAATCTGGTCCAAAACCGCGTAGGATCGAATTAGAAACAAAATCGGAGAAAATCGGGGGTTCTGGACACCTATGACCGCCTAGATGGCCCCCACAGGCGCGATGACCGCCAGTCACCCCGCGTGTCACTCGTTCTTTCCTTTTTTGACCCCCAATCCCCCTAATTCAGCCCTAACTTGATCCTACCCCGTAACTAACCCCTAGTTGACCCAGAATCACTCAATTACTTAACCCCCACTCCCCTAAATCATTCCAAATTTGATTGATTACATATCAATACCCATTTTAAGAGAAATCATGCCAAAAACACAAAAATCTACTTAAATGATAATTTAACTCTGATTTTCCACGAAAATCAGAGCTAAAATTAGCCTACAAGAAGTGTGTTAATGGGCCAGATAAACTCCGGAGAATTCATTAACTTGGAAACTAAAACCCATTTCTAACCCAAAAATAAATCATCTCAATATAATTGGGTTAAAAACAACTAAAAGAGCCCAAGTAACGAAATGGAATGTATTTTAATATAAATAAACCTTATTATATGTTTTACCCTAAGAATAAATCATCTCAATAATCCTAAGGTTCAAGTGCACAAAGGTTTAGATTGTCAAAATACATTAATTCTATTAAATTGAATTCTTATCATGCCTTAACTCAAAATTAAATCGTCTCATTAACCTCAAGTTTGAGCATGTTTGGAATCTACTTTTACTAAAATGTTCATGGGTCAAATTTGGGTGTTCACAGATGCCCCTCGTTGATGAGTTCTTAGGGACTAAGGACGAAACAACGTAAGAAAGGAACAACCAAATTTGAATGATAATGTGTAGTGTGTGTGCCAAGTTTTGGAGCATCCCATGCTCCTCTTCAGGAATCATCTCATCCTGAAGTTTTGAGGGACTGGCCCTCGGTTTCTGGGAATCATCTCATCCCAAGGCGATAGAATCGTCTCATTTATCGGGCTGTTGACAAAGAATCATCTCATCTTTGTCGGCTGGATTTTATTTGGGTATCATCTCATCCCAAGCTATGGTTTTCGGAAATCATCTCATTCAGGGGCGATAGAATCATCTCATCTATCGGGTTATTAATAAGGAATCATCTCATCCTTGTTGGCTGGATTCTATTTGGGAATAATCTCATCCAAATCCATGGTTTCCGGGATTCATCTCATCCCGTGGCGATAGAATCATCTCATCTATCGGGTTGTTGACATGGAGTCATCTCACCCTTGTCGGCTGGATTCTGTTTGGGAATCATCTCATCCCAAGCCATGGTTTTCGGGAATCATCTCATCCCGGGGCGATAGAATCATCTCATCTATCGGGTTGTTGACAAAGAATCATCTCATCTTTTTCGGCTGGATTATGTTTGGGAATCATTTCATCTCAAGTTATGGTTTTCGAGAATCATCTCATCCCGGGACTTGCGAGAATCAGGTCCTCGACTTTGGTTTTGCAGGTACTGGGTACACGACTTTTGTCTGGTTTCCTCATTGCGTGACCTGGGTCCCCGGCTTCTGACTTGTATGTCTCAAGGTCTAGTCATCTTGGGTTTGCAAGAGCTGGGCTCTTGGCTTACTGGTTTTCCTTATGTCTGGATCCCTCGTGTCTGGACTCCCTCATGGTTTTCTCCCTCATGGCTGGTTTCCCTCATGTCCGGACTCCCTCATGGTTTATTCCCTCATGGCTGGTTTTTCTCATGTCTGGATACTTTTTTCTCCTCACGGTTCATCTTTTTCTGGACTTCCTCGCATCTGGACTCTCTCATGGTTTTCTCTCATTTGGTTGCTTAAGTCTGGTTTCCTTCTCATCTCTATTCTGACTGGGTTCTTCTAGATCTTTGATTTTCTTAACTGGATTCCTCTCTTCTTTGGGTGTCTCTATTCTAGGTGTCATCTCATGGTCTGGTTGCCTCACTTTTGGGTTCCTCACATTCTCGGGTTCGGGTTGGATGCGTCTGGGTTATTGGTATTTTTTGTTCCTTCATAATCTCACAGATTTCTTTCATGGTTGGATTGTCTGGACCCATGCCTCCTATGTCGATGAACCGGGTTTGAAGGTAATGGGGTGTGTCGTTCCCCTTGAGACATACAAACCAAAAGTGGATTGTGATGCCCCTAGTATCTCGCCATGATCTTAGAGATGGGATTTAGTGTGCCCGTATTCTATCGGTTATCCTCGTGTGTTTCAACCTGACATCAAATGAGGGATGGGCTTATCGTGCCCCTGGGAATCAAGAGCGGGGCGACATTCCGCTAGTACGCATTAAGGCCTGATCAATTATGCATGCATGACATACAGAACATTTATTATTACGAATTCAAGTAAAAGTCTACAGGTGCCCCGTTTTCAATGAATAGTTTGGTCTCAGTAGACGGGAGAAACTTTCTCTCTTTTTTTTTTCCTTTTTTTTTTATTTTTACTCTCCTACCCTTTTTCCCTCTCCCTAATTTTTCTTGAATTTTTTTTGTAATTTTCCTGGTGGGACTGTGCCGATCGACTGGGCGGTCATGTGGGGGGATAACATGGATGACCACCGGCAGTGGCGGTCGTGTGTCCCCGGAATTTCCTTTTTTGGTTTTCAGGCTTGGGCTTTAGGGTTTCCACGAATTCCACCGACCTCGGAAAGATATAAATAAGACCTTGGGTACCCAGAGACATCTATAACTCGTTAAAATTTCTTCCAAACATATCTGAGGTGGCCATGAGTGGAGATTTTCGTGCCAAGGTGCTCCAGTGGATGGAGGATGTTCAACAAGCGCGTCACCTTGACTTCAAGGTACCAGAGCTTTCTGCCTTATTCAATCTGGCCATAGTAAAGATTTATGAGGACCTAATTCGTGTTGCAGCCATGTTCTGGGATTACGATCGTGTTTTGTTTTGGCCCTTCTATGGTGGAACTACTTTGCCCATTGGTGGATGAGTTTTGTGCACTCCTTGAAATCCAAGTGGAAGATGATATTGCCATGGTGAAATGACCACATCCCAAAACCAAATATACAAAACATAAATAACAATAAAAAGACATAAATGCCCTTGAGTCTAGGGATGCCAAAAACCTCCGAGTAAAATAACTCATCAACATCACACAATAGCAAAATAAACATCGGGATACTAAAAGACTCAAAAATATATTAGGCTCAACGAGCCAAGTAAACACCTGCAAACCAACCGGGATAGCAAATGATCAATCCAAATATAACAAAACAGCATCCCGATAAGTTATGCAGCGGAAAATCAACAACGAGTCCAATGACAAATGCTAACATATGGAGTGTCAACCTATGGATCCGCCCCCGAAGGATAGTAGGCACAATTACCTAAATGCGTCCCTAATCCACGATCGGTTAACCTGTGTAAAAACTGTGAGGGGGTGAGACCAACCACTATCTCACCACAAGCAAATAAACCAGAATATACTAGTACAACTCAACCAAGAATACATCAGTATCTGGCATTAACAGCCATAATGCAAAACAAGGCACAGTGCACCATACAAAGTCAAGATCAGACTTTATTCCCATGCTTATCATTATTCAACTTATTAGAGTTATGTTTAATTATATCATTATCGTTGGGTAATTTATTAGGGCCCTCTACTATGTGCGTCGGCGCGGTAGCGACTGGCCAGCTCCCAGGGCATATGCCCAACATAAAACATATATATATACAGATATCAATACATCGGAAAATGGGTAAGTTCTGACAAAAGAAAACCACTAACAACCGAGTGGCCGACAGCTCTAGGAGGGGTGCTCTCCCCAAAGAAATACATAAACAAGAATCTTGGGGCACACCCGTCAGTCCCCAAGTCGTCAGCTCTGTGAGGGGTGCTCTCACCAAAAAGAATAAGAAGTAACAATAACCAAGGGGTACACCCGATAATCCCCAAGGCGCCATCTCTGTGAGGGGTACTCTCACTAATATACTAATCGAGGGCCGTACCCATCAATCCCCTCGTCGCCGTCTCTGTGAGTACTACTCACTAACATAACAGGACCCGAGGGGTACCCTCTCCCCCTCTCGGTGCTACCGGTCAACAGCCCCACAGTAGAACATATATTATTCAGAATTATTTGTTATCAGTTATAACTTATGTATAGAGCGATTCTCAAAGTGTGTTTACAGGTGGTGTGCCACCAGAGAGAGTCTCTAAACCAAGCCTAAGGCTCACAAGAACACATGATATTGGCATGACAGCACGTATCATAAAACAAGGCAATACCAGCCCATAAATAATTAACATGGCATTATCAGTCCAAAATAATTAACATGGCATTCTAGCTCACAACAATTAGCATGACATTAAAAGCTCATAACAATCAGCATGGCATTATCAGCTCATCACAATTAACACGGCAACAAAATACATAAACAGGCACACAACACAGCCAGAGCATGTATCACAACAAGCTAAACCAGGCATAAAATACTTGCAGCTTCAAATCATTCACCAGACTATGTACCAAGCCTATCAACCTGAGTACCGCAGGCAGTAAAGCATATAAAGGTTTATATGTCCTCACCTGGGCTATTAAGATTGTCTCGGAAAACTTGGTACACTGTCTTGCCCCGACGTATCCTAAAATATAACACAACAAGGTCATATGCTTGACAAACATAGGACATGATCGATGCATGCCAATTATGCGATTATATCACTATTACAACTTAAGCCTTCTAGCCCGATTATGTTTATTATCCGTGAGTTCTAGGCACGTCATTACAAAGGTCAGGGTCTAAGCCCAAAGGTCTAATCCCACTCATGGTCTACATCTCCATTATGCCACGGGCCTAAGGTTCATAGGCTTAAAGCCCAACTAAGTCCCAAATCAACACCGGGCCTAAAGCCCACATCACCTTTGGGCCTAAAGCTCATATCATAAAAAAAAACCACCATTGAACCCAACACAAGTCCTTGGGCTTAAAGCCCATCTCTAACTAAGTCCAATTATGTCATGCAATAGCATAGTGTTTTGTTAATGGGTCTGGTCCTAGTTTTCCTATCTTCCGTTCTATAATCTTACCTGAGCCCAAGAATACCCGTTCTAGAGATACTATGCACGTCGGAGAATATTTCGGCTACGTGTCACTCTCTCTCCCCTAACAGTTTTCACTATACTCGGTTACAACCGATACATTGAACATCTAATTATATATACATTACATGCCATGATCAGTACATGCAAAGCACAACTTTGGGGTAGTACCATGAAATGTCGGAAAAGAATTCCACTCCACTGGAACTCTACTCCCTCGCCGGAACAGGAATTCAAAACGCCGAAATCCGATCATAGCCTCCCCGGAAATTTCTCAACAGCCCAAACTAACCCCAAAGATTCTGCCAGCCCGAACAGAAACATCAACAACATTCAATCTATCGGCCCATCATGCATAAAAACCAAAAGAACCAGAAAGGAAGAAATTGGGGGCTGGATCTTACCGAAAAATCGACCAGCACCCACCACCGGCCATAAGAACTCGCCGCCGAAACAAATCCACTCATGCGGCTCGCATCTGTCTAGCAACACCGAACTCGAACCTCCACAAACTGATGCCGGAGAACACCGTCCACAGCAACTCATCGCCGGAACGACCTCCTGCAGCTGAGCCCCAGCCACAACCCCGAAAGCACAACCACATGCACAGACCCCCACGAACTCGCCACTGTCCGTCACCATCAGTGGTCGCGCCGATGAAGACAACAACACACACACAGCACATCCACCGTCCCGAGCAACAACACAAACAAACATCAAAGACACCACCCGATTCGGTTAGGTCCAAGACATCACAGCCCCAATTTCATCCGGGTAGCAAGGGTCAGAGGAAAAGAAGAGGAAAGGGAGGAGAGCAGCGGCTTACCCGAGCATGACGACGAAGGCGCAGTAGCTTGATCCAACCCCGAGCCACGCCAAATGCTCAAACCGAAGGAGACCTCGAGTCTTTCATGCCCCGCCTCCTCACACCGAGCTTCCCAACGACAAGCAGCGGCAAAGGCGTGCACAAACCCACATCGGCGGCGCAGCGACGTATAGGTTTCCAAGGAGAAGAAAGAGAGAAAAGAGGGAAGAGAGAGAGTTAGGGAACTTAGCGGCAGCTCGAGGAGAGAGAAGAGAAATTAGAAAAAGAAGAGAGAGAGAGAAAAAGACGTTTATATACCTAGGTTAACCCTAGGGTTCCGCTATTTGCAAAACGGCGACGTTTTGTTTATCAAAACGGCGTCGTTTCCACTTCCTAGCCTCTCAGGTCAACGCGCTCTTCCAACCTGGTTAAAACGCAGCTCATCCTGAGTTTTATGTTTATACTCTCCCGCAACTACGTAGTTTTAGCTAAAACTACCTCCAACTTTGAGTTTTATCTCCAAACACAAGCTAAAACTAAACGAACTCCTAACGAACAAACGAAACCACCATAAAAGAGATAATTTCAAGAAAAAATTATTTTCTTGTCTAAAACTCGAAAATATCTCGAGGGTGAAAATTGGAATTAAAATTCAAAAAATTCTATAAATTAATCATGAAAAACCGGGACGTCACACATGATTTCTCTTGCCGCAGTGACTAAGTTTGAGGTCAGTGCTTTCTTGTCCGTTACTATTGAGCAGATGGAATATTTGCTAGGCAAGGATATGCACATGAACTTGTCACCACTAGTCGATCAATATTCTGTAGATATTGTCCTACGTGGGTATATAGAGCGCGACGCATCCTGGAAAGATGGGCATGATCATGCCTTAGCTCTGGCGATGGTGTGTGAATTTTTGTTGACTGGTCGTTCTGGTACTTGCTCTTTAAGTGTGGGTGCACTGGTGGCCAAGTTGTTCAGTGGTCATAGCATAGTGCCTACTGTTCTAGGTGTCTTGCTTGTCTGGACACTCTGACGGCTTCTCCCGATAGGCCCTTGACAGGTTCCCTACTGCTCCTCCAGGTATCGCCTTTAACTTTCCTGCATCTTTGGAATTCGTCTTCTTCCCCTCTTTTCTTATGAATTTGTTTCTTTGTAGATGTAGCCTCCTCCAAAATTTGGCTTGTATACTTCCGAGGAATACCAAGAACGGGTCTCTTCCTTTACTCCTTCTTCTGTCAAGGGATGGGTGACTTTCATGAAACAATTAGAGGAACATCAAGTCATGTGGCACTGTCCTTGGTTCGGGATGCGAGAGGTGGTCGTCCACACAGTTGGTCAGAAGGTTGTAGTGCTCCCAGGGATTCTTCGGACTACCTTTTACTGTTCATCCAGGGTATTCAGGCAATTTGGACATGATCAGATAATTCCTCCCCTTCCCCGCTCTCCTCTTGACAGGTTAATGGATGGGCGTACCATAAAGCTTCTGGAAGGGTACTGGAGTCTTCCCACAAAGATGAAGATTTGTAACGTCACCAATCCCTTTTCTTCCATGAATTATCAGAGGTGGTTAAAGAAGGGTGTGGGCGAGGTTTAACGAATCCTCTCTGGGTATAGAGATAGACTTTTGGGATCAAATGTCCACCAGGAACCTGAGTCCCCTAGTGATTATTAGGAAGATGCTTAGGCGTACTTCGATATTTTGCTTAGATGAGTATTCATGACATGTATAATGCATGCAAAATAAAGGAGTGAATGAACTCCCATTTCCTTTCTTGTCAACCTTTGTTTTTTTTATTAATAAAGTGATCGGGCCCCAAGTTGGGCTTCCTACGTATCCTTGGCTCATCATTACTTTTCTTTTCTTTCTTTCGAGTGCAAGGAATCAGGTCTACGTAGTTCTTTTTACATCAATTCAGATTACACATAATATTTCTTTAACTGATCTAAACTGAGTGGCCCTCGAAACTCGTTCCCATCCAAATCTCTGACTCTTGTTGCCCCTTTTGGTAGAATCTTCTTGATGATGTAAGGCCCAATCCATTTAGCCTTGAATTTGCCCCTAGGGTCGTGCAATGGTTGTCTTACTTCTTTTAGCACCAAATCCCCTTCCTTCAGTCCTCTTTCCTTGATTCTTTTGTTAAACACTCGAGCTATTCTTCTTTGGTATCCCTGCACATGATATAAGGCTGATAGTCTCTTTTCATCCAGTAATGCCAATTGATCAAGCCTTTCTTGCACCCATTTCATTTCAGGGAGCTTGCTTTCCCGGGCCACCCTCAATGATTGTACATCAAGTTCTACAAGCAGCACGGCTTCCATGCCATACACTAAGGAGTATGAGGTTGCGCCCGTGAAGGATCTAATGGAGGTCCGGTATCCCCATAGGGCCAATGGCAATTTCTCTGCCCATTCTCGGTGTGTAGATATCATTTTTCCCAGGATGGCCTTCATATTTTTATTGGCGGCTTCTACCGCTCCATTGGCTTGGGGCCGATATGGTGAAGATTTGCGGTGTTTGACCCTGAATTCCCGATATAACCTCTCAACATCAGCTTTGAAGTGTGGGCCATTATCTGATATTAACCCATGTGGGACACCATAGCGATAAATAGTGTTACTGCGGATGAATTTAGCCACGTTCTTAGATGTGAGAATGGCGTATGACTCAGCCTCCACCCATTTGGTGAAGTAGTCGATGGCCACCAGTATGTACTCATGTCCAATAGTAGCCTTCGGGGTTATTTTTCCAACAACATCAATGCCCCATGATGAGAATGGCCAAGGTGAAGACATGGGCATTAATGGTAGTGGAGGCCTTTGCTGCAACCTCCCGTGGACTTGACATGTATGGCAACGCTTCACGAATTTCGCATAGTCAGCCTCCATTGTTGACTAAAAGTACCCCAACCGCAATATTTTTCGAGGTAACATGTCCCCTCCCATGTGTGGGCCCTCATCTCCTTCATGTACTCCCTTCATGATCTGTTTTGCCTCCTTTGTACCTACTCATAATAAGTGGACCCCCGTATTATGTCTTTTGTAAAGTTTCCCGGCGCATATGACATA
The DNA here is from genome assembly GCA_028386065.3 of Turnera subulata. NCBI lineage: Eukaryota > Viridiplantae > Streptophyta > Magnoliopsida > Malpighiales > Passifloraceae > Turnera > Turnera subulata. Next base: position 33,932 of record JAKUCV010001048.1, on the reverse strand, counting down.
CCCTCCAGCCAATCTTCTTAAAGTCCTCTTTTCCTCAGCCGTTGTTCCCTCAGGGAATGTCCCTTCCCTTAGATATTCCAATATGTCTCCATACCAATGGTCCGAGTCACTGTCATGTTCAATGTGGACATGTAACGGTTAATCTACCTTCGTAGTCGTGAGGGCCATGATGGAAGTTTTGTGGGGATTCAACTCATTCAGGTAACTTTGAAACCAGGGTTCACTCGCCCCTTCTTTCTGGAATAATGATGGCTTTTCTTTCCTTCGGACTGTCAATGGCAAGAAGATGGCATTGTTTGGCATCCTCATCATTGAAGAAAGTATGGCTAATGCATTAGCGAACTGATTGTCTTTCCTTGGCACATACTGGAAGTCAATTACTTCAAACTTGGAGGCCAGGGTCTGCAAGTAATCGTGGTAGGGCACCAGCTTCTCTTCTTTGATATTCCATTCTCCCTTTGCTTGGAAAATTACTAGAGTCGAATCCCCAAATACTCTCATCTACTTAATTCCCATATTGAGTGCTATCTCTAGGCCAATGGTGCATGCTTCATATTCAGCCATGTTGTTGGTCGCGTTGAATTCCAATTTACAGGAAATTGGATAGGTCACTTCATCATGAGACATGAGAATTACCCCTGTCCTGAAACCACTTGCGTTGGCCGCCCCATCAAAATGCATCTCTCAGTTTGGTGTATCCAGGTTCATTATTTCTTCGTATGGAAATTGTGGTTCGAATCTTTCATCATTTCCTACCGGCTGAGAAGCCAGGAAAACAGCTATGGCACCTCATTTGATGGCCTTTTTGTAAAATAAACCGGACATTAAATTGTGACAGGATCGCCACCCATCTGCTTGTGCGGCTATTTGGCACTGGCTTCTCCATTAACTATTTGATAGGATCCATTCGGGAAATGAGCAAGACCTCAAAGGAAATGAAATAGTGCCGGAGCTTTTGACAGGTCCATGTTAAGGCCACACACGTCTTTTCCACCATGTTGTAATTCAATTCATACCCATTGAACTTCTTGCTCAAGTAGTAAATGGCGGTCTCAGTGCGGGAGTCTAGTAGATATTGGGCTAGCATTGCACCCATAGCTTCTTCCGTGACAATCAAGTATAACAACAAGGATTTTCCTGGCCTGGGGGTTGGAGTACTGGGGGGTTAGACAAATTCTTCTTGATTTGCTCAAAGGCGTCTTGGCACTTGTCATCCCATTCGACCGGAGCTCCCTTCTTAAGTAAGCGGTGGATGGGTGCACAAATGCTAGAGAGTTGAGCAATAAAACGGCTGACATATTGTATCCGCCCAGGAAGCTTCGGACTTCTTTCTCACTCTTCGGGGTTGGCATTTCTTGAATAGCTTTGATCTTGGAAGGGTCCACTTCTATACCTCATTCGCTCACCATGAAGCCCAACAGCTTTCCTGCTTGAACCCCAAATACACACTTCTGGGGGTTGATTCTCATGCCGAATTCCCGACATCTCTCAAAGAACTTTCTTAGGTTGGCTACATGGGATTCCCGAGTCTCTGACTTCACAATCATGTCATAACATAGACCTCGACTTCTTTGTGCATCATGTCGTGTAGGAGGTGGTGGTCATCCTTTGATATGTTGCTCCAGCGTTGATTAACCCAAAAGGCATGACCTTGTAACAAAATGTCCCCCATTCTGTTCGGAAAGACGTTTTGTGCTTATCTTCTGGTGCTATTTTCACTTGGTTGTATCTTGAGAATCCATCCATAAAGAATAACAATGCATGTCCAGCCGTTGCATCCACCAGAAGATCAATGTACGGCATGGGAACTCATCCCCTCCAAATTTGCCGCCACTTCCACCCATTTTTCAGCCCCTTCCCTCCATCTTTTGGCACTATAAAAGGCTGCTCACAAGAAGACAAGAGGCATCAAGTCTTCCAGTTCCCATTCGGCAATTAGCAATTAGAATAGGCACTTTCTCTCTTTTATTTTACTGTAAACTCAAGCAAGGAGGCTTTAGCTTTTTAGGAGGGATATTTGCTTGGAGATTTTCTCCTTTTTGTTCAAGGTTGGTTCTACCTTCTTGTAAGTGATTCTTACCTTGAATCAATGATGATGAATTCTCTTCTAGTATTTGTTGTTCTCCTTAAAACTATGTCTTGCTAAATTCTTTGTCTAGGATTAGGGGATGAACTTGTTAATGTTTCCATGCTTACTTAAATAAATTTTTATTTTCTGATTTTATTCCTCTTTAATTCGGTTTATGAATCTTCACTATGTTAGTTGCTTGATCACCAATTAGCATAAATCCATAATAGGAAAACGTTAAGTGACAGCGTCGTTTACCTATAGAAAAACATAAACCGGGCTTTAAAAATCGACCTCGAGGGAGGCGTGCTTTTTATTGGAGATTAAATAGGGAAATTTCTTAATGCTCTTAGTTTATTTCATCACTAGCAAATGGATAGTGGACGTAAACTAGGAAGGGATTTTACGGCGCTATGAGAGTAGGCTATCGATCTAGTTTAGATTTCTCATTTCTTTTAAAGAAGTTTAATTTTAGAATTTAATTTGTAGATTCTACATAGGCTAGCTATGTGGTGACAGTACATGGCCTGCTTATGCGTAGCTTAATTGTGTGGAAATATTGGCAAGGAATTCCCCGAAGTCCTAGATGCTTTATAGTAATCAGTTTAATCTCGTTATTAATTGCTTTAGTTTTCATTTCAAACATCAATCCCTCAACATTATTTATTTATCTAGATAATCATAAATTGCTCGGTTAGATAGTACTTAGCAAAGATCCCTGTGAGACGACCTTGGTACTACAACAACCCCGTATACTTGCGGGAAGTTATCAAAGGCCTCCCTACACACATTTCTTGAACATTCTCCCTAGAGACATAGGCAAAGGGGTAAACTTTCAGAGTTTAGGTCGAGCTTGAGCGCTCACATAATTTACCCCAACTAACTTCTTTCCTAGGGTCGGATTTGCGCATCCTCCGAATGTGGATGCGCCCATGGGCACCTTGATCTTTCCCGAATTGATGGCGTCTTCTAGCTGCATCCCTGCCCCAACAAGGGCTTTGAAGTTGGCATAGTAATTGCCAACCAAACGATCATAATATGCCGGCTGTAGATTCTTGATGATCATCTGTATTTGTTTTTCCTCGGTTGGTCTGCTAACCATTAACGATGCCTTACTGCGCCATCTCGAGATATAAGCAGAGAAAGTCTCCTGGGGCTCTTGCTTGGTTGTCTCGAGATCCTTCTTAGTCACATCCACCTCAGTGTTATAACTATACTGGTTCACAAACTCCTTGCAGATGGCATCCCATTTACTGATCCTGCTCTCGTCCAAGGTCATGAACTAGTTCAAGGCTGCCCCCGATAGAGTCCTCTGAAACAATTGAACCATCAGTTTTAGTCCTACTCCCATAGGCTGCAGCATCCTCACATAGATCTTCAAATGAGTTGTAAGGCATCCCATTCCATTGAATTTCTCGATGTCAGGCATCTTGAACTTCTCAGGTAATCGGGCTTCGGGGAACAAAGATAAGCGATCTAGATTTCAGTCATCTTCCTTCCTCTTCATGGTTTTCAGTAGCTACTCTACTCTCCTGAGCCTTTCCTCTTCTTCTTTGGGCCTTCGAATCATCGAGCTACCGCCTTGTGTCGTTTCCTCATCACCATTTTGTCTTGGAGTCTGTCTCCCATTACTCCCAGGGGACGCAGTTCTATGCTTGAGCATCATCAATGCATCCCTCACAGTTGGATCTTGCAGCAGGAATTCCATGGTCACATCCACCTTGGTAGTGTTATCTTCACTCATCTTGCACTAGTATTGAGGGGAGAGGGGAGATAGGTATGAGAACTCTTGGTACTTAAAGGAATCACTCTCTCTCTTTTATAGGATAAAGGTCATGAAGGAGGCACTCTATTTACAATTACTTGAATTCACAATAATATACACCCAAATGCACGTACCACTTACTGATTCATAATGCATGAGATGCTTAGGGTATGCAGCTGGTTGGGAGCCAAAAGATTGCCACTAAGGAATAGGTTGACCTACTCACATTTGATAATGGATATTGCTTGAGGTCCAAGGCCAATTAATCCCCATCATTGCTAAGCATCGAGAAACGGGTTCACTCAAGCCGCAATTGCTTAAAGAAAGCATTGTGGTGGACTTGGATTCCCTCGCCCTTATACGGTAAAGGCTTCATATCAATCATCATGAATGCAAGGCAGTTATGATGACAAGTACAAGGCACACAAAATTTTACAATTGCACAAAGTCTCTTGAACCCACTACCTCCCCAGCGGAGTCGCCAACTGTGAATATCCGACCCAAAATCACTTGGGCCCATTCACCTAGTCCTTTCACCTTCTTCCTCGGGTCAATCCCATGACATTGGAATTGCCACCCAAATTTGATTAAGGACAAAACTTAGGAAAAACCTTCATGTGACTTCTTTAGGCTACATGGTCATGGCGAACCAAAGTCATGGGATCGGGGGTTCGTCACAGATGGGAAGGTGTTAGGCACCCATCCGTGTTGGGTCGAGACTATGTGCAATTACAAAATGCAAGTGTGCCTGGTGCAAGTGTGCATGTGTGGAAAATAAAAAGAATGGGGGAGAAGAAGAAGATTTGGCTTGCATCCTGTTGTAAAATCGAGATTACCTACGTACCCGAGTGAACGGGGTCAAAGCCACGTAGTTCTAAACATGGCACAAATCAGCCACTTACATCATCAAAAGCATCAGCATATAATCAACAAAGATCGATCAAAAGAAGGTTTAGTGTTACCTCCTGTAGCCCTCCTCTAGGTCCTTGCAATGGGTTGAGTTTTACACCCACCTTCTTTCCACTTCTAAGCTCAATGGTTGATCCTCTTCTTGACTCTTCCTTGTTGGACTACTGTTGATGCCTCCCACGAAATTCCTCCAGAGTTTCTGCCTAAGAATGTATCTATAGACTTGGAGAGGTAGAGTTTCTCCAAGCACTCAAGGCTTATGGGTGTATGTGTGGGAAAGATTGTATGTCCTTTGAAATGTGTGGTAGGGGTCCTATTTATAGTGCTCTGGGAAGTCTAGGGGCATGGACCTGCTTAATGGTGAAAATTATGCCCGAAAATTTGGTCTAAAAAACCGCGTAGGATCGAATTAGAAACAAAATCGGAGAAAATCAGGGGTTCTGGGCACCTATGACCGCCGCTGCTGGCGGTCATCCTTTGGATGACCCCCAGTGCCGGCGGTCATGTAAGGATGACGGCAAGGTGCTGGCGGTCGTCGCGAGATGACCGCCGGTCACCCCGCGTGTCACTCGTTCTTTCCTTTTTTTGACCCCAATCCCCCTAATTCAGCCCTAACTTGATCCTACTGTGTAACCCCTAAATGACCCAGAATCACTTAATTACTTGAACCCCACTCCCCTAAATCATTCCAAATTTGATTGATTACACATTGATATCCATTTTAAGCAAAATCATACCAAAAACACAAAATTCTACTTAAACGATAATTTAACTCTGATTTTCCACGAAAATCAGAGCTAAAATTAGCCTGCAAGAAATGTGTTAATGGGTTAGATAAACTCTGAACAATTCATCAGCTTGGAATCAGCTTGGACCCTTAAACCCATTTCTAACCCAAAAATGAATCATCTCAATATAATTGGGTTAAAAATAACTAAAAAAGCCCAAGTAACGAAATGGAATGCATTTTAATGTAAATAAACCTTATTATATGTTTTATCCTAAGATTAAATCATCTCATTAATCCTAAGGTTTAAGTGCACAAAGATTTAGATTGTCAAAATACATGAATTCTACTAAATTGAATTCTTATCATGTCTTAACTCAAAATCAAATCATCTCATTAACCTCAAGTTTGAGCATGTTTGGAATCTACTTTTAGTAAAATGTTCATGGGTCAAATTTGGGTGTTCACAGCTACCAAATTTTTGGCCCAAAAGTGGCTAAGAGGTGGGGGGGCGGGGTGGGAGGGTGAATTAGCCTTGCTGATTAAAACCTAATTTGGCGTCACAGAAGCCAAACCATTTTTCTCTCTGAAATTGTGTTTAAGACTACTAATGAACACACTAATTAGAATGCAAAGAGAAAAGGGTTAGAGTAGTGGTCCGCCACACAGGACTACCTCCACTACTCAAGGATCACCCCTTGAGATTTCTAACTCACTCTTATTATGTTTTTTCACGGGTTCAACCACTAACCTAGAATACAAGATTTTCCCTTAGGCTCAACTCAAACCTTACACACTCACCACAAAGCTTTTCCTAGCTTTGCCTTACACAAAACCCTTTGATACAGAAGCTATTACTAAGTACAACAACTTTTCCCTTCAGATATTGTCTCATAATGAATGAACTAAGAAAAGTGTTTATCTCTCTCTTTTGCTTGACTTGAGAACTGTAAGTGCACTGTCTTTGCTTGAATTCAGAATCTCTATTTTAGCAGCTCTAAAGATCTCCTTGAGTCAGCATCTCTTTATATAGAGGCAGGAGGGATAATTTCAATTCAAATTGATCCGTTAATTGTCCCTTTCATTCTAGCCCGTTTTGTTGTCAGAGGTGCTAGAGTGTCAACGTTCTTCTTCCCTGTTGTCCCCTTCACGCTTTGGCACGAGACCCATCAGACTGCAGCTTTTTGAAGATTGATGACATTGTTTAGCATAGTCCTAGGTTGGTCCTAGGAAGTTTGAATTCAGCTGCCTTTTGATTTGTTTAAGGTTGCTATTTTCACAGAATCAATCCAAAAAATGGTAGGTACTAGGTTTGTTGACCAATGCCATTAGGGATTAAACAAACATGAGTGGCATGGGAGTTTGCACTTTGAAAGCGACATCTCATGCTCCAAAACCAATCCCACTCACTCATCTTCCAAGGCTTGATTGTGATGTTTGATCACAGATTGGAGGCTCCTCATGTGAGCTACAATACATGGTTAGGCACAACACATGCTACATATAAGTTTGTCATAATCAAAACCTAGTTAGCTTGGTTAACATATAATATAATGGGACAATTATTATAATAGTTAATTGTACTTAATGGTATATTATAATAGTATGATCAATGTGGCCCATTAGTGCATGCATTATGATAATAAACTCAATTAATCATCCTTACGTAACTTCCTAATCAACATCTGATTCACATATTCTACGTCTTCATCATTTATATTATTTATTTGTTTCTATATTTATTCTTTATAATTTTTTTTTCTTATGCACTTGTATCAACATCTTTAGTTTGTCAGTTGGGATCAAGATTGAGGAATTGTTATGTCAAGGCCAATTTTCACAATACCCGATTGGCTGTCCTTATAAGCCTTAATGTCGTCAATCTCACCAAGCTTTTTGTTTGATGCATTCCTTCCAATTGGTAGTACCAAAGACAAAACTGATAATCTTTTTATTCTCAGTGATACATTTTCTTAGACCATGCTTTCTTTTCTCTTTAAAATTTCCGGGATTAATACTTTGTTTCATTCTTGTATTGCCCTTTAATTTTGAAATTCATCCCTATATTGTAATTTGGTTAGATTTCATCTATTTGTTCATCACTTTTTTCATATTTTGGTTTTTTTGACCGGAATCCGACGATATTTGATGACATCTCAACTTTTCTAGTACCACAACAGCAACGTGAGGCCCATTTTCAGACTGAACTATATAACCCAAACTCGCCCCACTTGTCCCATTCGTTCAATTGGTTGAAAAATGGACCCACTTTGTTGATATGGCGAAAAAAAAAGTTGCCATGTCATCAAACCTTATCGGAATCCGGTCAAGAAAATCAAAACATAAAAAACATGGTGAACGGAAGGATAAAATCCAACCAAATTACAACAAAATGATGAATTTTGAAAATAAAAGGCAACATAGGGATGAAAAAAACCGTAACCCTAAATTTTCCATGACATGTCAGAAAAAAAAATTACAAAAAATTCTAAAACTACATATATGTTTTTCTAAAAAAAAAACTCTAAAATTGCTAACCATCCAATTCCAATTTTAAACAAAATTTTAAATTTAAAAATTTTAGTAAAAAAGAGGAATGATTTTGACTAAATTTTAGGGATTTATCAATGTTCTCTTTCATGCTTTGAGTAAAAGACTAAAGAAAAGAATGGAGTTTCATCCCTATGTTGGCTCTCAAAGTTTAAAAATTATCTTTGTGTTGGGTTTTCGTTTATTTTCATCACTCTATTCACCCCTATTGGCCTAGTTTGGTTTATTTCACTAGAGTGAAAATTGTTGGTATGTCAAATTTTTTGATACTACATCAGTTATATAGAACTCACATGTTGGTCCATATTAGCCACAACTTAAGGGTTTAGTTTTTTGGTTGGACCCAACATGTAGATCCCACATGGTTGACATAGCATTGGAAAACTTGTCATATCAGCAATTTTCACCAATTTTTCAGTGATGAAATAGACTAAACTAGGCCAAATGGATGAATAGAAGAATGAAAATAAGCTAAATTAAACACAAGGATCATTTCTAATTTTGGGAGCTAACATAGGGGTAAAAAAAAGCTTAAATCCAAAAAAAAACTCAAGATTATTGAAGGAATACTAGCGTAAGAAGCTAAATCTACACCCAAAATAAGAAAAACATTCGACCCCGACAATCCCAGGCAAATATGACAAGATTAAGATTAAAGAAGTAGGATTTGTTTGAGAGACGAGGCCGCCAATATAGTAGGATAAGACTAAAAGAATAGGATTTATTTTAAAGAATGGAGGTACTTAAGCCTTAAAAGATAAAAATTATTTTAAGGAAGATAGGAAGCAGCTCATTGGATGTTTTGTTTGGATGCATTTAGATCCAATTGGTATAAAACAACTATAATTGAGGTCTTAAACCCTCATTGTTATATGAAATTAGGTCGTGAACCTCTACAAATACCTCTTTATAAATACCTATTTGAGTCTAAATTCTTCGTTAAGAACAATGTTAAAGATACGTTAAGTACTAATTAGAGAATGGTAGTATTCCTTGTAAAGTTTTGATAAAAATAGATTCTAATTATTTTTTTTCTTTAAATCCAAAATATCCATAGATTCTTCTTATTTTTTTTTTTATAATGGAGCATTCTTCATTTATATAAACATTTCAAAAGATCTAAGGTACATAATTGAACATCTAATGGAACAAAAACATGAGAAAAATTTAACATAAAAATTCTTCCCAACCTACTATATAAAAACATACAACGAGATCTATATCCTTTAGAAGAGGATTTACAAAAGCATTCTGCTCTCGCGGACGTCATAATCTGTATCGTCCGTGCAGCAACCACCAAGGCAACAGGTGAAGGAAATATCTCTTTGTTGGTGAATTTCTCCGGTAGACAGAGAATTGTTCTTGAAGTCGAATCTTCCTCCATGATTTTTGGCTCCCATAGTCTTATTTAATCACCAAAAAAAAGGTGAAAAAACTCCTAACAGAAAAAAACAAACCGACAAAAATAGGACCAAACTCACTTACAAAAAGTGAGACTAGATTCTTCTTATTGTTAATTACGTGAATTCTTTGCAATCGAAATATTAAATTTTTCATTTAGACGCAAATCTTTCTTCGAAAACCATGAATTCTTCTTATTAGACTTCTGGCCGGGCCCACTTATACTATGTGTGGACAAGGTAGGATATATCTATACATATGTGTATAAGCGCATAGATAAATAAAATAATATTTTCCCGTCAAAAAATAAAATAATATTTTATTGGGATTGAAGTAAAATGAGCAATTCAGACGCGAAAACCTGCTAAGAATTCTAAGAATTTCTGGTAAATTTCATTTCATTTTTATATAGAGCACTGATGACCATATCTATTATTTCTATCAATCTATTATACATATAATAACATATATCTCAAGACAAATTATAAAGATGATACTTGGCACTTTATTTTGAGAGAATACATATAAGACATTTGGCTCTCCATATTATATTCTCTTTTTTTTGATAAGTTACACTCTCTCTTTTTTAGAGCATCAATTTGGTTTAGCAAAACTGTAAAAATATAGATATGATGATGAGATGATAAGATTTCGGGAATAAATTTTTAATTTATATTGATTGTATTTTTTTATGCGTTTTTATCATTGATTTCTTTGTATTATTTTATGTAATTAATTAAAAATTAATTTCCATTCCTCAACAACCTCTGAAGATGAAGAATTTGATGATCGATATCTACCAGTTTTTCAAGCATAAAAAGAAGCACAAAAGTTCATTTTGTCCAAAACAAAGTCACCATCCGTCAAAATACAGATTCTTCCATCCAAGTATGATAAGCCCATCCCTCTTATTGGCTTTGTTGATACTGGTGCTCACAAAAGTTTTCTCAATCCAAAGACTCTACCTCCAGAAGCATGGGAGCAACACAAGGAGTATTTTCAAGCTGCAAATGGAGAATTATTCCAAACCAAGATGATCACCAAACATCGTATTGGAATACAATTCTTCCCTGGATGTGTTATCTGGACCAAAGTGTTTGGCACAAGTCTTCCAGATCGAGACCTACTCATAGGTTTTGATATCATTCAACAAGCAGAGAAACTTCAAATTCTCTCACACGGATTAAAATTCAAGAGGTTCTTTGCTCATACCTTGCCGATCCCCACCTGGTTGGGTAGGCAGAGTTTGTGCACAAAGCCACGTACCTATACAAAGAAGATTGTTAATTAAGTTCATCGCCTGACGCTTTGAGCTAGTAGAAAACCAAAATTCTCAATCATGACCACTACTCCACCACCAAACACTATAACCTCTTCAATTACTATACCAGACTCTGCGCGAACTTCCCTTACAAATAAAATAAACCATCTAGTAGCGATTACCTATATTCCAGAAGAAGCTAGAGTTGAGGACTCACTCCTCCCTCTAGTTAATCCATACACTATATTCAAAAAAGGGTCACTTTCTCGATCCATTAGAACTTTGATCTCCACCAGACGACCAGCAATTAAGGAATATGTTCAGTCATCAAGACCTTCTCAGTGCACGTTGAGTTCTTCAACTGCTGAGCAATATGTTACTCTTGAGATTCCTCAGGAGTTCATATCCTAGTGGAAAGCGAAACATTATTCTCATCTTCATCTTGGTGCCATACGACTAGTTCTTTCCTACCATGGAAGAAAAGGTTTACCAGTCACCGCTAGATTGTCTCTGCTTGATTCCAGATATGTCAAGATGTTGTCATCGGTACTATTTTGACAACACTGAATGCAGGAAGTGTGGTCCTTACCTTCTTCCCCAATTTCAATATTTCCCTAGATGATCCGCATCTGAGCACAGCTTTGAAGATTCAAGTCCAGATCATTGGAGCTGAACAAGTTGCGAATGCCATCACTGCAACTTTACACCATCAAATGGTGTATAGACTCCAGGACCATGCTGTCAACTTACCTTCTCAAGGAGTTTCTTCTGATCCAGTCTTCATCTACGCTGACATGGGTTCTACACCTACTATTGTTCAGTCACCCAGGCAGATTTCCAAGGATCAATTGGCCAAGCTAATCCCTTTGGATTGGGTAACCAATTATGAAAATCTTCGTCAGCACACTCAACCAGTCCAAACCACGGACTCCACTTTTCTAAGACAATCAGATGGGACTGTCAGAACCATCTTTTCCAAGCCCGGAACCTCCTCTTCTACTGAGGTTTTTCATTACAGTATGATCCGACCAAGTACTGAAAAGACAGAAAGAAAGATCCTGGTTTCCTCCTTTCAGCCTGATGGATCTGCTGTCTATGTTTCTCACATCAATGGTCATTTCATATGGGGCGCTGATCCAACTCAATGTGAAAAAGATTGTGATTGTGAAGACCACTTTTATGACTCTGATGAAGATTATGTTCTTCCATCTAGAAGAAAGTTTAGGACTCATCACTCTCGATGCAAGCCACATCAAAAGACCCCTCGGCCTCCTCCAGGAGCATCTAGACCTTGGATACTTCCTAAGGCCGTTGCAGAAGCACCACCTCTTGATTTCTATTCACGAGCATTAGAGATTCTTGAAGAAGAAGGACTTTTGCTTCCTTCTTGTTCCTTTGAAGTTAATCTTCCAGACATGACACCATCTCCACAACCAGTTCCATGCATGATGTTCAAATCAGCTGATTTCCCTCCTTTGGAGTCTCGGGTAGATACATCCACCAAAAGGTCATACGCACCATTTGTTACGCCTCAACAGGTGAGGCCAGACGGTCATCTCTCTCCACTCACCCAAGCTGAAGAAGTCTTGAATTGGCAATCGCAAAACATGACGGCTCAGAATCACCTCCTCCAAAATCTTGATTCCAAGGTGAACCAGGTCCTGTCACAGCAAGGACTAACAACTCAGAGATGTGATTCCCTTGCAGGTCAAATGAAAAAACTGGAGCACGATCTTACTCAGAAACTCAACATAGTTCAACAAGAATTATGTAACACAATCGAAGAAAAAAGAAGTCTTTATGACCCTTTGGTCAAGCAAAAAGAATCGGAGGTCCGTCGTCTTGAGCAAGAGCTTCATGATTCCAGGAAGTTTTAGCAAGTACAAAGCCCCTAACCCCTCAGCCAATGTTCCCACTTCATTCTAACCCTCTTCCCACCAGAATAACTCCAGAAGACAATCCTTTTAAATCATTATCCCAAATGTTTCCACAAGAAACCAGACCTCCCCGTCGACCATATCGGCGTAGTCCTAGTCCTCCACCAGATCGACCCCCTCGTCGAGAAGGGAAGAAACCAGCAAGAGATCATTCTCCATCCTTGATGATCAAAATAACTTTTTATACCCCATCTCTTCCTGACGATACATCACAGGATAGTTCTTCAGAAACATTTTCAGAAATTTCAGATTTTGATTCAACTTATGCTGATATCTCCAACATTCTGATGCACCAACCCAGACCCACATACACTACAGAGTTTCCCCCCGAAACTAAAGGAATGGATAGCACACCTACTCCACGAGCTACATCATCATCACAACCCAAAAATCAGCCAAATCAGCCACCTCAACCACCTCTATTTATTCCCCCTACCAAAAAACCTGACGGTTTTTCCATAGGGAATGATCCATGATTTTCTCTTGATGATGTTTCCCAGCATCGATGGTGAGAAAGATTGCAAGAATTTCAACCCTGGATGGACAAAGAAGAATTACAAGAAAATCCCCCATACTGGATCTATAAAGAATTCATTGCTCGTTCCACCGGCACTCTCAAAGAATGGTTCCAAAAGACCACCACAGCAATTCTTCAGCAATTGTGTCAGGTTCCAACAACTTCTCAATTCCTGAATATATTGCATGATGAATTTATTGGTTCTCCTCCGGACGAAGCTAGACATAGATTGACTGAATTTCATCAGAGAAAATGTTGTTCTTTACAACTTTCTGACCTCCAACGACATCACTCTCTCATGAGTAAGCTCTATTACACATTGGGAGCTACAGATGCTCATCGAGAAGTCTACTTGGCTTCTTTCCCAGAAAGTTTGCAGGGCAATGTTCTAAGTGCAATGGAATCCAGCAATCGGAGTATGTCTAATACATCCTTTGGAAAGCTATACCAGATGATCCTAGCAGCTCGACAGACACTTTGTGATACCCAAAAAATATTCAGAGACCTTTCTAAACGGTCTCAGGATCTCAAAAGTGTGTGCAACAACTCTTATCTGAAGATCAAATGCAAAGATAAGAATTTTTTTTGTTCCCGGAAGTCCAACCATACTGATCACTATCAGAAGCCTTCTCCAAAAAGATCTAAAAAGAAGTTCAGTTTCCTAAATTCAAATACTTTAATAAGAAAGGGAAACGCGGCAACAAAGGAGATAGATGCTTTATTTGCAAGAAGAAGGGCCATTTTGCAAAAAAATTGTCCAAATCAACCAGCTAAATCAGCAAAATTGGTTCAGCAAATCCAACAAAGCACTCATGTCGACCTCGACAATGCAGATGTTGAATCATTATTTTCAGAAACTGAAGAGCCTGAAGAAGACACTATCTTTGTTCTTGAACAAGAATCTGATACATCTTCCTCAACAACCTCTGAAGATGAAGAATTTGATGATCGATATCTACCAGTTTTTCAAGCTAAAAAAGAAGCACAAAAGTCTATTCTGTCCAAAACAAAGTCACCATCCGTCAAAATACAGATTCTTCCATCCAAGTATGATAAGCCCATCCCTCTTATTGGCTTTGTTGATACTGGTGCTCACAAAAGTTTTCTCAATCCAAAGATTCTACCCCTAGAAGCATGGGAGCAACACAAGGAGTATTTTCAAGCTGCAAATGGAGAATTATTCCAAACCAAGATGATCACCAAACATCGTATTGGAATACAATTCTTCCCTGGATGTGTTATCTGGACCAAAGTGCTTGGCACAAGTCTTCCAGATCGAGACCTACTCATAGGTTTTGATATCATTCAACAAGTAGAGAAACTTCAAATTCTCTCACAAGGATTAAAATTCAAGAGGTTCTTTGCTCCTTACACCAATATTAAGAAGAATTTTGCCCTTTCGGAATGTCCAGTCCAGTATGAGGAGATCAAGACAAAGTTGTTGCAGTCCTGTGCTGACAGTCATGCTCAGTTCACACACCCATCTCCCCTCTGGAAGAATGAAGACTTTTTCATCACATTTCCTTTTAAGCTCAATGAAGACATCAATCCTACTAAGGCATCTCACCCAGGCATGACGCCCTCAGATTTACTTCTAGCCAGGGAAGAATGTTCACAGTTGTTGCAACAGGGTCTCATTGAACCCACCAAATCCGAATGGGCATGCCAGGCGTTCTATGTGGAATAAAGAACTGAGAAGATTCGAGGGAAAAGAGGTTGGTAATTGATTACAAGCCTCTTAATCATTTTTTAAGAGATGATAAGTTTCCTCTTCCAAAGATCAATTCCATGTTCCTTCATCTCAAGGATGCACGCATCTTTTCAAAGTTTGATTTAAAAGCCGGATTTTGGCAACTTGGTATTGTCCCTAAAGATCGTCATAAAACTACTTTCTGCATACTAGATGCTCAGTACCAATGGAAGGTTATGCCTTTTGGGTTAAAGGTAGCCCCTTCTTTGTTTCAGAAGGCAATGGTCTGCATCTTCTAACCCATTCTTCACCACACCTTAATTTACATTGATGACATCCTCCTATTCTCATCCACGAAAGTAGAACACCTACAGCTCTTACAACAGTTTTATGACATAGTCCATTCTTATGGAATTATGTTATCAGAGAAGAAAAGCCACATCGGTGTTACAGAAGTTGATTTTTTGGGAATGCATTTCAAGAATGGTTCTTATCAGCTTGGACCCCACATTGCTCAGGAGTTATTGAATTTTGCAGATGAGAATCTCACGCCAAACCAGATCCAACAATTCTTAGGTATTGTCAACTACATCCGTGACTTCATCCCAAAGGTTTCACACCATACCAGCTACTTGTCCAAATTATTGAAGAAGAAAGCCCCACCATAGGGACCAGATCAGATAGAAGCTGTCAAAGTTCTAAAGCAGATCACTCAAAATCCACCTCCACTCAGAATTCCCACCAATGGCATAAGAATCCACCAGACAGACGCAAGTGATGAGTACTGGGGGGCAGTACTGATTGAAGAGACGGAAGATAAAAAGAGACATTATTGTGGCCACGCCAACGGCAAATTTTCAGATGCAGAGCTCCATTATCACACCACTCATAAAAAAATTTTGGCGGTCAAATATGGAATCAAAAAGTTTAAATTCCATCTTGTCAACCATCATTTTATCGTGGAAATGGACAACTCATCTTTTCCAAAGCCGCTAGATTTCAAGAACAAAAGAGTTCCAGACAAGCAACTTCTGCGTTGGAAACAGTGGTTTGATAAGTATGACTTTGAAGTAAAGCATATAAAGGGAGATACCGATCTCATTCCCGACATGTTATCCCGACCATCCAAGACAGCCCATTTGGTTTCTAAATTCAACCTCATTCCTGTTATCTTTATGGCTTCATCCTCCTCTGAACCATACTGGCAACTTCCAGCCCAACCAGCAGCATGGACAGACATGGCAACCAACAACCCCAATTTCCCTGAAACTCTTCATCCCAAATCAGACCTCTACTCTATCCGAGAATTTGCAAGAAACTGTCTTTTCCATTACCTCACTATCTTCCTTCAAGAACAAGGTGTTAGTCTTTCCCAGACAATTCAGTCCCAATATTTTCCTGACCACCCTTTCAGAAGGATTAGTCTTATCCATTGCTATGATTTTTCTGACGATGAACTCTGGTACAACTGGTGCCTGTTCACTCTTTACTATGGCATATTCAGGATCAAGGCTCTCGATATGTTTGAATTTCTCATGGATGCAGAAAACAATTCCTCCATTCAATGGACTTTTCTCCAGTGGATGGCCCCACTGAGTCAGTGGCGCACTTGATAGAAAGGTCTCTGAACATTTTTTGGGTATCACAAAGTGTCTGTCGAGCTGCTAGGATCATCTGGTATAGCTTTCCAAGGGATGTATTAGACATACTCCGATTGCTGGATTCCATTGCACTTAGAACATTGCCCTGCAAACTTTCTGGGAAAGAAGCCAAGTAGACTTCTCGATGAGCATCTGTAGCTCCCAATGTGTAATAGAGCTTACTCATGAGAGAGTGATGTCGTTGGAGGTCAGAAAGTTGTAAAGAACAATATTTTCTCTGATGAAATTCAGTCAATCTATGTCTAGCTTCATCCGGAGGAGAACCAATAAATTCATCATGCAATATATTCAGGAATTGAGAAGTTGTTGGAACCTGACACAATTGTTGAAGAATTGTTGTGGTGGTCTTTTGGAACCATTCTTTGAGGGTGCCGGTGGAACGAGCAATGAATTCTTTATGGATCCAGTGTGGGGGATTTTCTTGTAATTCTTCTTTGTCCATCCAGGCTTGAAATTCTTGCAATCTTTCTCTCCATCGATGGTGGGGAACATCATCAAGAGAAAACCGTGGACCATTCCCAGTGGAAAAACCGTCAGGTTTTTTGGTGGGGGGAATAAATGGAGGTGGTTGAGGTGGTTGATTTGGCTGATTTTTGGGTTGTGATGATGATGTAGCTTGTGGAGTAGGTGTGCTATCTATTCCTTCAGTTTCGGGGGTAAACTCTGTAGTGTATGTGGGTCTGGGTTGGTGCATCAGAATGTTGGAGATATCAGCATAAGCTGAATCAAAATCTGAAATTTCTGAAAATGTTTCTGAAGAACTATCCTATGATGTATCGTCAGGAAGAGATGGGGTATAAGAAGGTCTTTTGATCATCAAGGATGGAGAATGATCTCTTGCTGGTTCCTTCCCTTCTCGACGAGGGGGTCGATCTGGTGGAGGACTAGGACTACGCCGATATGGTCGACGGGGAGGTCTGGTTTCTTGTGGAAACATTTGGGATAATGATTTAAAAAATTGTCTTCTGGAGTGATTCTGGTGGGAAGAGGGTTAGAATGAACTGGGAACATTAGCTGAGGGGTTAGGGGCTTTGTACTTGCTAAAACTTGCCTGGCATCATGAAGCTCTTGCTTAAGACGACGAACCTCCGATTCTTTTTTCTTGACCAAAGGGTCATAAAGACTTCTTTTTTCTTCGATTGTGTTACATAATTCTTGTTGAACTATGTTGAGTTTCTGAGTAAGATCGTGCTCTAGTTTTTTCATTTGACCTGCAAGGGAATCACATCTCTGAGTTGTTAGTCCTTACTGTGACAGGACCTGGTTCACCTTGGAATCAAGATTTTGGAGGAGGTGATTCTGAGCCGTCATGTTTTGCGATTGCCAATTCAAGACTTCTTCAGCTTGGGTGAGTGGAGAGAGCTGACCGTCTGGCCTCACCTGTTGAGGCGTAACAAATGGTGCGTATGACCTTTTGGTGGATGTATCTACCCGAGACTCCAAAGGAGGGAAATCAGCTGATTTGAACATCATGCATGGAACTGGTTGTGGAGATGGTGTCATGTCTGGAAGATTAACTTCAGAGGAACAAGAAGGAAGCAAAAGTCCTTCTTCTTCAAGAATCTCTAATGCTCGTGAATAGAAATCAAGAGGTGGTGCTTCTGCAATGGCCTTAGGAAGTATCCAAGGTCTAAATGCTCCTGGAGGAGGCCGAAGGGTCTTTTGATGTGGCTTGCATCGAGAGTGATGAGTCCTAGACTTTCTTCTAGATGGAAGAACATAATCTTCATCAGAGTCATAAAAGTGGTCTTCACAATCACAATCTTTTTCATATTGAGTAGGATCAGTGCCCCATATGAAATGACCATTGATGTGAGAAACATAGACAGCAGATCCATCAGGCTGAAAGGGGGAAATCAGGATCTTTCATTCTGTCTTTTCAGTACTTGGTCGGATCATACTGCAATGAAAAACCTCAGTAGAAGAGGAGGTTCTGGGCTTGGAAAAGATGGTTCTGACAGTCCCATCTGATTGTCTTAGAAAAGTGGAGTCCGTGGTTTGGACTGGTTGAGTGTGCTGACGAAGATTTTCATAATTGGTTACCCAATCCAAAGGGATTAGCTTGGCAGTGATGGCATTCGCAACTTGTTCAGCTCCAATGATCTGGACTTGAATCTTCAAAGCTGTGCTCAGATACGGATCATCTAGGGAAATATTGAAATTGGGGAAGAAGGTAAGGACCACACTTCTTGCATTCAGTGTTGTCAAAATAGTACCGATGACAGCATCCTCATATTTGACATATCGGGAATCAAGCAGAGACAATCTAGCGGTGACTGGTAAACCTTTTCTTCCACGGTAGGAAAGAGCTAGTCGTATGGCACCAAGATGAATATGAGAATAATGTTTCGCTTTCCACTAGGATATGAACTCCTGAGGAATCTCAAGAGTAACATATTGCTCAGCAGTTGAAGAACTCAAAGTGCACTGAGAAAGTCTTGATGACTGAACATATTCCTTAATTGCTTGCCGTCTGGTAGAGATCAAAGTTCTAATGGATCGAAAAAGTGACCCTTTTTTTAATATAGTGTATGGACTAACCAGAGGGAGGAGTGAGTCCTCAACTCTAGCTTCTTCTGGAATATGGGTAATCTCTACTAGATGGTCTATTTTATTTGTAAGGGAAGTTCGCGCAGAGTCTGGTATAGTAATAGAAGAGGTTATAGCGTTTGGTGGTGGAGTAGTGGTCATGATTGAGAATTTTGGTTTTCTACTAGCTCAAAGCGTCAGGCGATGAACCTAATTAATGATCTTCTTTGTATAGGTACGTGGCTTTGTGCACAAGCTCTACCTACCCAACCAGGTGGGGATCGGCAAGGTATGAGTTTCCAGCCTATATACCTATATATGGGTACTCTCCCCACAAAGCCGTATGGCTCCGCTACCACACAAGGGACGAGAGCCTTCAGGCTAACTGACTACTCAGGCGAGATAGAAGGATCCATTCTCAAGATGGCAATCAAATCTCAAGCCCTCTTGTAACCCAGTTAATCCAAAGGATCGTTCTTGCAGGATCAAAGAAGATCATTAATCAGTCTCATAACCCTAAGCTAAGAGTGTTCAAAATACCAAGAGAGTGTTTTAGAAAGCCATAGTTTATTATACAAGATAAGGATTGAATCAGAACATGTCCTCTAATCCATACAACTTGAAAACCCTTATATTTATAGTTGGGGGTCTCTTCCAACTTACATCACTGCTTACATCACTGACTTAATAATTAAAGTAATAGGACAAGACGGAGACCACAAACTGACACGACATAAAGCAAAGTAGTGGGGGACAGCAGATTCCCATTATTTATTATACAGACTCAGACAGTGATAAAAGAATGCCACTATTTATTAATGGACTCGTGACTTGGACTGAGATTGGCATCTTCTGGGTCCACCATTGAATCATCGCTATCATCTGCTGAGGTGCGTGCAGCTCGGGCATCACGGGCATCTCGGTCACACCAATAATTTGCTTCGGTCTCATCAGAATCCCAGGTGGCATCCATTTGACAGGTTGCTTGAGAATACAGATTCTGCGAATCTTGAAATAATGCCTGTGGGACCGGAGGTGGAGTGGGAGACAGTGGTACCATTGCAATGGATGAAACTTGACTGGCAGCCTCATAATTGAAACCATTAAGGAGACATAAACTGTTCCAAGCTCTTCGAAGGAAGCTTTTTGATGGGGACGTACATGGATGAACTGGTGGTACTCGATAGTACTCTACAAGGGACCTTGGTGGTGGTGATGCAAGATAAGATTCCCATGGTCTGACAACAGGATGAGGTCGTGGAGGTGTTCCACGATAAGGTCGGTGTGCAGAAAATGTCATGTAGAGTAGTGGTCGCTGCTGAGGTGGATGCATATCAAGAGCTGTTTTAATCCAAGTGCGCCACTGGAGAAAAGTCCACTGATTGGAGGAATTTTTTTCTGCATCCTTGAGAAATTCAAACATATCGAGAGCCGTGATCCTCAATATGCCATAGTAAAGAGTGAACAGGCACCAGTTCTACCAGAGTTCATCGTCAGAAAAATCATAGCAATGGATAAGACTAATTCTTCTGAAAGGGTGGTCAGGAAAATATTGGGACTGAATTGTCTGGGAAAGACTAACACCTTGTTCTTGAAGGAAGATAGTGAGGTAATGGAAAAGATAGTTTCTTGCAAATTCTCGGATAGAGTAGAGGTCTGATTTGGGATGAAGAGTTTCAGGGAAATTGGGGTTGTTGGTTGCTGCTGGTTGGGCTGGAAGTTGTCAGTATGGTTCAGAGGAGGATGAAGCCATGAAGATAACAGGAATGAGGTTAAATTTAGAAACCAAATGGACTGTCTTGGATGGTCGGGATAACATGTCGGGAATGAGATTGGTATTTCCCTGCTTTACTTCAAAGTCATACTTATCAAACCATTGTTTCCAACACAGAAGTTGCTTGTCTGGAACTCTTTTGTTCTTGAAATCTAGCAGCTTTGGAAAAGATGAGTTGTCCATTTCCACGATAAAATGATGGTTGACAAGATGGAATTCAAACTTTTTGATTCCATATTTGACCGCCAAAAGTTCTTTATGAGTGGTGTGATAATGGAGCTCTGCATCTGAAAATTTGCCGCTGGCGTGGCCACAATAATGTCTCTTTTTATCTTCCGTCTCTTCAATCAGTACTGCCCCCCAGTACTCATCACTCGCGTCTGTCTGGAGGATTCTTATGTCATTGGTGGGAATTCTGAGTGGAGGTGGATTTTGAGTGATCTGCTTTAGAACTTTGACAGCTTCAGTCTGATCTGGTCCCCAAGGTGGGGCTTTCTTCTTTAATAATTTGGACAAGTAGCTGGTATGGTGTGAAACCTTTGGGATGAAGTCACGGATGTAGTTGACAATACCTAAGAATTGTTGGATCTGCTTTGGCGTGAGATTCTCATCTGGAAAATTCAATAACTCCTGAGCAATATGGGGTCCAGGCTGATAAGAACCATTCTTGAAATGCATTCCCAAAAAATCAACTTCTGTAACACCGATGTGGCTTTTCTTCTATGATAACATAATTCCATAAGAATGGACTATGTCATAAAACTGTTGTAAAAGTTGTAGGTGTTCTGCTTTCGTGGATGAGAATAGGAGGATGTCATCAATGTAAATTAAGGTGTGGTGAAGAATGGGTTGGAAGATGCGGACCATTGCCTTCTGAAACAAAGAAGGGGCTACCTTTAACCCAAAAGGCATAACCTTCCATTGGTATTGAACATCTGGTATGCAGAAAGCAGTTTTATGGCGATCCTTGGGGTCAATACCAAGTTGCTAAAATCCGGCTTTTAAATCAAACTTTGAAAAGATGCGTGCATCCTTGAGATGAAGGAACATGGAATTGATCTTTGGAAGAGGAAACTTATCATCTCTTAAAAAATGATTAAGAGGCTTGTAATCAATTACCAACCTCTTTTTTCCTTGAATCTTCTCAGTTCTTTTTTCCACATAGAACGCCTGGCATGCCCATTCGGATTTGGTGGGTTCAATGAGACCCTGTTGCAACAGCTGTGAACATTCTTCCCTGGCTAGAAGTAAATCTGAGGGCGTCATGCCTGGGTGAGATGCCTTAGTAGGATTGATGTCTTCATTGAGCTTAAAAGGCAATGTGATGAAAAAGTCTTCATTATTCCAGAGGGGAGATGGGTGTGTGAACTGAGCATGACTGTCAGCACAGGACTGCAACAACTTTGTCTTGATCTCCTCATACTGGACTGGACATTCCGAAAGGGCAAAAATCTTCTTAATATTGGTGTAAGGAGCAAAGAACCTCTTGAATTTTAATCCTTATGAGAGAATTTGAAGTTTCTCTACTTGTTGAATGATATCAAAACCTATGAGTAGGTCTCGATCTGGAAGACTTGTGCCAAGCACTTTGGTCCAGATAACACATCCAGGGAAGAATTGTATTCCAATACGATGTTTGGTGATCATCTTGGTTTGGAATAATTCTCCATTTGCAGCTTGAAAATACTCCTTGTGTTGCTCCCACGCTTCTGGAGGTAGAATCTTTGGATTGAGAAAACTTTTGTGAGCACCAGTATCAACAAAGCCAATAAGAGGGATGGGCTTATCATACTTGGATGGAAGAATCTGTATTTTGACGGATGGTGACTTTGTTTTGGACAGAATAGACTTTTGTGCTTCTTTTTTAGCTTGAAAAACTGGTAGATATCGATCATCAAATTCTTTATCTTCAGAGGTTGTTGAGGAAGATGTGTCAGATTCTTGTTCAAGAACAAAGATAGTGTCTTCTTCAGGCTCTTCAGTTTGTGAAAATAATGATTCAACATCTGCATTGTCGAGGTCGACATGAGTGCTTTGTTGGATTTGCTGAACCAATTTTGCTGATTTAGCTGGCTGATTTGGGCAATTTTTTGCAAAATGGCCCTTTTTTTGCAAATAAAGCATCTATCTCCTTTGTTGCCGCGTTTCACTTTCTTCTTAAAGTATTTGAATTTAGGAAAACGGGATCTGAACTTCTTTTTAGATCTTTTCGGAGAAGGCTTCTGATAGTGATCAATATGGTTGGACTTCCGGGAACAAGAACAATTCTTTTCTTTGCATTTGATCTTCAGATAAGAGTTGTTGCACACACTTTTGAGATCCAGAGACCGTTTAGAAAGGTCTCTGAACATTTTTTGGGTATCACAAAGTGTCTGTCGAGCTGCTAGGATCATCTGGTATAGCTTTCCAAGAGATGTATTAGACATACTCCGATTGCTGGATTCCATTGCACTTAGAACATTGCCCTGCAAACTTTCTGGGAAAGAAGCCAAGTAGACCTCTCGATGAGCATCTGTAGCTCCCAATGTGTAATAGAGCTTACTCATGAGAGAGTGATGTCGTTGGAGGTCAGAAAATTGTAAAGAACAACATTTTCTCTGATGAAATTCAGTCAATCTGTGTCTAGCTTCGTCCGGAGGAGAACCACTAAATTCATCATGCAATATATTCAGGAATTGAGAAGTTGTTGGAACCTGACACAATTGCTGAAGAATTGCTGTGGTGGTCTTTTGGAACCATTCTTTGAGAGTGTCGGTGGAACGAACAATGAATTCTATATGGATCCAGTATGGGGGATTTTCTTGTAATTCTTCTTTGTCCATCTAGGCTTGAAATTCTTGCAATCTTTCTCTCCATCGATGCTGGGGAACATCATCAAGAGAAAACCATGGACCAATCCCTGTGGAAAAACCGTCAGGTTTTTTGGTGGGGGGAATAAATGGAGGTGGTTGAGGTGGTTGATTTGGATGATTTTTGGGTTGTGATGATGATGTAGCTCGTGGAGTAGGTGTGCTATCCATTCCTTCAGTTTCGGGGGGAAACTCTGTAGTGTATGTGGGTGTGGGTTGGTGCATCAGAATGTTGGAGATATCAGCATAAGCTGAATCAAAATCTGAAATTTCTGAAAATGTTTCTGAAGAACTATCCTGTGATGTATCGTTCGGAAGAGATGGGGTATAAAATGGTATTTTGATCATCAAGGATGGAGAATGATCTCTTGCTGGTTCCTTCCCTTCTCGACGAGAGGGTCGATCTGGTGGAGGACTAGGACTACGCCGATACGGTCGACGGGGAGGTCTGGTTTCTTGTGGAAACATTTGGGATAATGATTTAAAAGGATTGTCTTCTAGAGTCATTCTGGTGGGAAGAGGGTTAGAATGAAGTGGGAACATTGGCTGAGGGGTTAGGGGCT
Source organism: Turnera subulata (assembly GCA_028386065.3). NCBI lineage: Eukaryota > Viridiplantae > Streptophyta > Magnoliopsida > Malpighiales > Passifloraceae > Turnera > Turnera subulata. The sequence goes on along the minus strand of JAKUCV010001048.1, from coordinate 9,731 downwards.
TTGTACTTGCTAAAACTTGCCTGGCATCATGAAGCTCTTGCTCAAGACGACGGACCTCCGATTCTTTTTGCTTGACCAAAGGGTCATAAAGACTTCTTTTTTCTTCGATTGTGTTACATAATTCTTGTTGAACTATGTTGAGTTTCTGAGTAAGATCGTGCTCTAGTTTTTTCATTTGACCTACAAGGGAATCACATCTCTGAGTTGTTAGTCCTTACTGTGATAGGACCTGGTTGACCTTGGAATCAAGATTTTGGAGGAAGTGATTCTGAGCCGTCATGTTTTGCGATTGCCAATTCAAGACTTCTTCAGCTTGGGTGAGTGGAGAGAGCTGACCGTCTTGCCTCACCTGTTGAGGCGTAACAAATGGTACGTATGACCTTTTGGTGGATGTATCTACCCGAGACTCCAAAGGAGGGAAATCAGCTGATTTGAACATCATGCATGGAACTGGTTGTGGAGATGGTGTCATGTCTGGAAGATTAACTTCAGAGGAACAAGAAGGAAGCAAAAGTCCTTCTTCTTCAAGAATCTCTAATGCTCGTGAATAGAAATCAAGAGGTGGTGCTTCTGCAATGACCTTAGGAAGTATCTAAGGTCTAGATGCTCCTGGAGGAGGCCGAGGGGTCTTTTGATGTGGCTTGCATCGAGAGTGATGAGTCCTAGACTTTCTTCTAGATGGAAGAACATAATCTTCATCAGAGTCATAAAAGTGGTCTTCACAATCACAATCTTTTTCACATTGAGTAGGATCAGCGCCCCATATGAAATGACCATTGATGTGAGAAACATAGACAGCAGATCCATCAGGCTGAAAGGAGGAAACCGGGATCTTTCTTTCTGTCTTTTCAGTACTTGGTCGGATCATACTGCAATGAAAAACCTCAGTAGAAGAGGAGGTTCCGGGCTTGGAAAAGATGGTTCTGACAGTCCCATCTGATTGTCTTAGAAAAGTGGAGTCTGTGGTTTGGACTGGTTGAGTGTACTGACGAAGATTTTCATAATTGGTTACCTAATCCAAAGGGATTAGCTTGGGCAATTGATCCTTGGAAATCTGTCTGGGTGACTGAACAATAGTAGGTGTAGAACCCATGTCAGCGTAGATGAAGACTGGATTAGAAGAAACTCCTTGAGAAGGTAAGTTGACAGCATGGTCCTGGAGTCTATACACCATTTGATGGTGTAAAGTTGCAGTGATGGCATTCGCAACTTGTTCAGCTCCAATGATCTGGACTTGAATCTTCAAAGCTGTGCTCAGATGCGGATCATCTAGGGAAATATTGAAATTGGGGAAGAAGGTAAGGACCACACTTCCTGCATTCAGTGTTGTCAAAATAGTACCGATGACAGCATCCTCATATTTGACATATCTGGAATCAAGCAGAGACAATCTAGCGGTGACTGGTAAACCTTTTCTTTCTTGGTAGGAAAGAACTAGTCGTATGGTACCAAGTTGAAGATGAGAATAATGTTTTGCTTTCCACTGGGATATAAACTCCTGAGGAATCTCAAGAGTAACATATTGCTCAGCAGTTGAAAAACTCAACGTGCACTGAGAAAGTCTTGATGCTGAACATATTCCTTAATTGCTGGCCGTCTGGTGGAGATCAAAGTTCTAATGGATCGAGAAAGTGACCCTTTTTTGAATATAGTGTATGGATTAACCAGAGGGAGGAGTGAGTCCTAAACTCTAGCTTCTTTTGGAATATGGGTAATCTCTACTAAATGGTCTATTTTATTTGTAAGGGAAGTTCGCGCAGAGTCTGGTATAGTAATAGAAGAGGTTATAGCGTTTGGTGATGGAGTAGTGGTCATGATTGAGAATTTTGGTTTTCTACTAGCTCAAAGCGTCAGGCGATGAACCTAATTAACGATCTTCTTTGTATAGGTACGTGGCTTTGTGCACAAGCTCTGCCTACCCAACCAGGTGGGGATCGGCAAGGTATGAGTTTCCAGCCTATATACCTATATATGGGTACTCTCCCCATAAAGCCGTATGGCTCCGCTACCACACAAGGGACGAGAGCCTTCAGGCTAACTGACTACTCAGGCGAGATAGAAGGATCCATTCTCAAGATGGCAATCAAATCTCAAGCCCTCTTGTAACCTAGTTAATCCAAAGGATCGTTCTTGCAGGATCAAAGAAGATCATTAATCAGTCTCATTACCCTAAGCTAAGAGTGTTCGAAATACCAAGAGAGTATTTTAGAAAGCCATAGTTTATTATACAAGATAAGGATTGAATCAGAACATGTCCTCTGATCCATACAACTTGAAAACCCTTATATTTATAGTTGGGGGTCTCTTCCAACTTACATCACTGCTTACATCACTGACTTAATAATTAAAGTAATAGGACAAGACGGAGACCACAGACTGACACGACATAAAGCAAAGTAGTGGGGGACAGCAGATTCCCATTATTTATTATACAGACTCGGACAGTGACAAAAGAGTGCCACTATTTATTATTGGACTCGTGACATGGACTGAGATTGGCATCTTCTGGGTCCACCATTGAATCATCGTTATCATCTGCTGAGGTGTGTGCAGCTCGGGCATCACGGGCATCTCGGTCACGCCAATAATTTGCTTTGGTCTCATCAGAATCCCAGGTGGCATCCATTTGACAGGTTGCTTGAGAATACGGATTCTGCGAATCTTGAAATAATGTCTGTGGGACCGGAGGTGGAGTGGGAGACAGTGGTACCATTGCAGTGGATGAAACTTGACTGGCAGCCTCATAATTGAAACCATTGAGGAGACATAAACTGTTCTAAGCTCTTCGAAGGAAGNGATAAGATTCCCATGGTCTGACAACAGGATGAGGTCGTGGAGGTGTTCCACGATAAGGTCGGTGTGCAGAAAATGTCATGTAGAGTAGTGGTCGCTGCTGAGGTGGATGCATATCAAGAGCTGTTTTAATCCAAGTGCGCCACTGACTTAGTGGGGCCATCCACTGGAGAAAATTCCGCTGATTGGAGGAATTGTTTTCTGCATCCATGAGAAATTCAAACATATCGAGAGCCTTGATCCTGAATATGCCATAGTAAAGAGTGAACAGGCACCAGTTGTACCAGAGTTCATCGTTAGAAAAATCATAGCAATGGATAAGACTAATCCTTCTGAAAGGGTGGTCAGGAAAAAATTGTGACTGAATTGTCTGGGAAAGACTAACACCTTGTTCTTGAAGGAAGATAGTGAGGTAATGGAAAAGACAGTTTCTTGCAAATTTTCGGATAGAGTAGAGGTCTGATTTGGGATGAAGAGTTTCAGGGAAATTGGGGTTGTTGGTTGCCATGTCTGTCCATGCTGCTGGTTGGGCTGGAAGTTGCCAGTATGGTTCAGAGGAGGATGAAGCCATGAAGATAACAGGAATGAGGTTGAATTTAGAAACCAAATGTACTGTCTTGGATGGTCGGGATAACATGTCGGGAATGAGATCGGTATCTCCCTTTATATGCTTTACTTCAAAGTCATACTTATCAAACCACTGTTTCCAACGTAGAAGTTGCTTGTCTGGAACTCTTTTGTTCTTGAAATCTAGCAGCTTTAGAAAAAATGAGTTGTCCATTTCCACGATAAAATGATGGTTGACAAGATGGAATTCAAACTTTTTGATTCCATATTTGACCGCCAAAAGTTCTTTATGAGTGGTGTGATAATGGAGCTCTGCATCTGAAAATTTGCCGCTGGCATGGCCACAATAATGTCTCTTTTTATCTTCCGTCTCTTCAATCAGTACCGCCCCCCAGTACTCATCACTTGCGTCTGTCTAGAGGATTCTTATGCCATTGGTGGGAATTCTGAGTGGAGGTGGATTTTGAGTGATCTGCTTTAGAACTTTGACAGCTTCAGTCTGATCTGGTCCCCAAGGTGGGGCTTTCTTCTTCAATAATTTGGACAAGTAGCTGGTATGGTGTGAAACCTTTGGGATGAAGTCACGGATGTAGTTGACAATACCTAAGAATTGTTGGATCTGCTTTGGCGTGAGATTCTCATCTGTAAAATTCAATAACTCCTGAGCAATATGGGGTACAGGCTGATAAGAACCATTCTTGAAATGCATTCCCAAAAAATCAACTTCTGTAACACCGATGTGGCTTTTCTTCTATGATAACATAATTCCATAAGAATGGACTATGTCATAAAACTGTTGTAAAAGCTGTAGGTGTTCTGCTTTCATGGATGAGAATAGGAGGATGTCATCAATGTAAATTAAGGTGTGGTGAAGAATGAGTTGGAAGATGCGGACCATTGGCTTCTGAAACAAAGAAGGGGCTACCTTTAACCCAAAAGGCATAACCTTCCATTGATACTGAATATTTGGTATGCAGAAAGTAGTTTTATGGCGATCCTTGGGGTCAATACCAAGTTGCCAAAATCCGACTTTTAAATCAAACTTTGAAAAGATGCGTGCATCCTTGAGATGAAGGAACATGGAATTGATCTTTGGAAGAGGAAACTTATCATCTCTTAAAAAATGATTAAGAGGCTTGTAATCAATTACCAACCTCTTTTTCCCTCGAATCTTCTCAGTTCTTTTTTCCACATAGAACGCCTGGCATGCCCATTCGGATTTGGTGGGTTCAATGA
>JAKUCV010001047.1:4011-91026 GCA_028386065.3 Turnera subulata | reverse complement strand
ATCAAGTAATTGAATTGCTTGTGGCGTTTACAAGATTCCTTGTGTTTATTACTCTATTGTTGCTTAACGCCTTTGTTGTGTTTTGAGGTGATAGAGGTAATCACTAAAGCTTTTGGTTGAATTGATTTCTGATCTTGGTGACTCGATTGAATCGGAGGTGCTATCTAGCTTTGTTCTGGTAGTGTTGCCGTATCAAGCTTGCTTTACACACCTACATAACTAGATTTATAATGCTCACTGAGTAGGCGACTCACATTATTGCCACCGTTGTTTTTCAGACCCTTAGTTAGCGTGCGGCTTTCTTTTTCCTTCCCGGAGTACGGACGAGGATATCCCAGCAGGTAGCTGTGCTTCTTCTCCCGGTTGGATCCATAGAGCCGGCATGCATATCATTTTTCTTCTCTTGATTTTATTTTATCCTTATCTTCCGCTGCATTGAAACTTGCCGAGATGTCGTTCTTGTTTTTATTACATTGTCGGCGGTTTGCGGGGATTTGATACAGTATGTTGTTTCAGCGGACTTGCCGAGTTTGATTTATGGCTTGGTAAGCCGGTTTATTTCCATTCTTTTATGACATCTCAGTTTAATAAGGTTTATGGATATTGTTTTGGCATTGGTTTAGGTATCCCGGGTTTCAGGGGCATTTTGGTAATTTTTTATTTTATTATTTTATTTTGTAAAACTGGGATAGGGGCGTTTCATACTCCTCTAGTGATATCACCAAGAATAGCATCAGTTGAAAGTCCTCTTGGTGCTATGATGTTTCGAGGACTGTGTTGTGAGGTTGAAGCATTTGCAGTAGGATTTGGTTTTTCACAAACTATATCTGGCAGATTGTCATGTTGTCGTTGTGACGCATCATGTGGAACCAATGTAGGTAGTTCCTAATCTTTTTCATCAGATGGAATAGCTATGTTTATAACCTGTGGTTGAGCTTCATGAGTATCATCTGCATCATCTTCAAAACTTAGATCACACGGGTCAGTTTCATTAAACACAACATGTATGGTTTCTTCAACAACCATATTTATCTTGTTATATACACGATAAGCTTTCCTGGTTGTAGAATAACCAAGAAAAATGCCATCAACAGATTTTGCCTCAAACTTATCAAGGTTATCCTTTGTCTTCAGAATATAGGATTTAGACCTAAAGACTGGAAGTAAGAAATATTTGGTTTCTTCTCATACCATTTCTCATAGGATGTCTTTTCAATTATAGGACGTATAGAGACTTTAGTCAAAATGTAGCATGCTGTGTTCACGCCCTATGCTCAGAAATATGCTGGTAACTTATGCTCATTAAGCATAGTTCTAGCCATTTCTTGCAAGGTAAGATTCTTCTTTTCAACAATCCAATTTTGTTGAGGTGTTATAGGAGTCGAAAAAGTGTGTACTATGCCACTTTGCTCACAGAAATGATTGAAGGAAAGATTATCAAATTCTCCTCCATGATCACTTCTTATCTTTGAAATTTTATACTTTTTTCATTTTGTAATCTTTTAACAAGAGTACCGAACTCATCACTTGCACAATCCTTATAGGCAAGAAATATAACCCATGTATATCTTGAGTAATCATCAACTATGACAAAAACATATCTTCTACCGCCTATACTCATGGTTCTCATAGGTCCAAACAAATCCATATGCAACAATTCAAGAGGTCTTGATGTAGAGATAGCTTGCTTGGGTTTAAAGGAACTTTTAACCTTTTTCCCAAGCTGACATGCACGACATGTAGCTTCTTTTTCATATTTCAGTGCGGGTAAATCTTTCACCAGCATCTTGCTTGATAATCTAGAGATAAGGTCCAAGTTGGCATGCCCTAGCCTTCTGTGCCACAAGGTTGGTGTTTCTGTTCTTGCACGTAAATACTTAAGCTCAGAGTCAGTAGCATTATCAAATGAAATAGAGTAGATATTCCCTTTTCTGGTACAACTAAAAACCGCATCTTCATCTACTGAACTAACTAAGCATTAAGAAGCTTCAAAACTGACTTTAAATCCCTTATTACAGAGTTGGCTCACACTAAGCAAATTGTATTTGAGATTATCAATGAGTAGAACATGTTCAATAGATGGGGTAGAGTCAATGTTACCAAACCCGAGAATTTGTCTTTTGGACTTATCCCTAAACGTTACTTTTCCTCGGTCTTTCATGGTTAGGGATGAAAACTTGGATGCTTCTCCTATCATATGCTTTGAGCATCCACTGTCTAAGATCCATTCATCCCATGTCATCTGCAGAAAACAATTTGGTTTTAGGTATCCAAACTAATTTGGGTCCTGTGGGGTTAGATCTGGTTCCTTTTGGAACCTATACATATCTAACTTCTTCATTCCTTTTTTTAATCCAGCAGGCTTTGATTCCATGACTATTGTTTCCAAAGTAATAGCAAGTAATACGAGGTGCATGATAATGTGTGTGCATATGTTTTCTAGAAGGGTATACATAAGCGTTTCTTCTAAATCCATGCGACTGCACTCTACGATTTGGTTTTAAAAAATAGATTTGGTCTGTATGGCTTGTTCTTCCTAATTGGTTTTCTAGTGACCAGATTTGACATACTTAACCCTGAAGTATAGTTGTTCACATACTTGTGTGGCCTATTACTACTTAGGTGTGAGGTGTCGTGTTTGTACGGCACACTAGATTCTGCCCTTACAAACCGCATAGTATGCCCTTGCAACCGAATGTGAAGCACCTAATCCTTCTCTTTGCATACGATTTCTTTGTTGTCCTAACAACACATTCAGATTATTGGTACTACCAGTAAACTTTTGTAGAGAAAATTTTAGATCAGTGACTTGCTTCTCAAGTACACCTTTCTCATTTTCAAGAACTTTACACATATCATTCTTATTAGCATAACTCTTTTCGAGTTCATCAAAAGCATTCTTAAGAGCAAATTCTTCAGACTTTAGATCATCACAGATTTTCTTAGCATCAGAATTAGCAAGTCTAAATCTTTCATTCACATTCTCATAAGTCTCTTCATCAAATTCAGGCAAGTCAAGTTTTTTTTATACTCTTTGTTTTTCGTAACTACTTGCTTGTATTTAACATGTCATTCCTTAAAAGCTTCAAGTAGATCATCAAGATTAAGGTCAGTAGAATCTGTTACCTCGGTATCTTCTTGGGCCATGAAGCATAGTTTAGTCTCATACTAGTCATCTGAATCGTTTGAGGAGTCTGAATCATCCCACGCAACCATAGCCTTCTTTCCTTTGGTTTTTGAAAAACCAGAACTGTCCTTCTTTTGATAAGGACATTCAGATTTGATATGTCTAGGGAGATTGCATCCAAAGCGACTTCCTTCCTTTTCGGTTCAATTTTGTCACCATGACAAATTAGCTTGCCAATCAGCTCATCATAGGATAGCAAATTTAAATTTTAAGCTTCTTCAATGGCTGTCAGTTTAGGTTCCTATTCTTTGGGAAGTGACCTCAGAATCTTTGCAACCATTTCTGTATGTGTCATCACTGACCAAGTGATGCAATGTTGTTGCGATGTATAGTAAAGCGAGTGTCCACTGCTTGTATGGTATCTCCAGGAACCATTTGAAAGAGCTCATACTCTCGCATCAAGCAATTGAGCCTTGATTCCTTAACTTGGTTTGTACCTTCATGAGTGATGCACAACAACCTCCATATATTAAGAGCGGTTTTGCAGGATCTGACCCTTTGGAACTCACTCTCACTGATTCCACACAAGAGAGCATTTTTAGCTTGAGCATCAAGCTTAGCACTCCTCATTTCCTCTTCAGACCAGAGATGCATCTCTCTTGTACGTCTGTTGTAAGGATTCTGAACAATATGCCACATCTCAATATCTTTCCCTTCAAGAAAGATTTTCACCTGAAATTTCCAACAGTCAAAGTTTGCCCCATCAAAGTATGGTGCCTTGTTGATACTTGTACCCTTAAAAGTCATGATTTTTGTCTCTAGATTTTCCTCCTAGCTCCGCTACCAATTGTAGGCCCAAAAGAGCCTAAGAGGGGAGGGGTGAATTAGGCTTTAAACTTTTCCGAACTATGAGATCTGGTTTTTGAGAAACCAAATCTCTAAGATGCGAGATGAATGCTTAAAGTAAAAATCGAGTAAGGAGGGTAGAGAGAAATTAACACAGGTCTTTTAGAGTATTTTCCCCTCACCAGGTACCTCTACTACCTAAAGGTTCCTTCCTTTAGGAATTCAAACGCTCACTATACTTAGGTTTTTGCGGGATCAACCTTAACTTGTACAAACACAAGCTTTTCTAAGCTAAGGTCAAACCTTTACCCGCTTTTCACAGGCTAAGCTCTAATCTTCACAAGCTTTTCACAAGCTAAGCTCTAACCTACCCTCAAATCTAATCCTAGACTTGAGTACCCAGCAAAACTAAACCAAGTCTTGCTTACAAATTATCCCTTAGAATGTATTTCGCACTGTAAGTAGAAAAACCATATTAGATACCAATTCTTTTAGTACAAGTATACACTCAGATTTTGCACAATTGCTGGGATGATCTTCCAGAGCTATAAACGTTCCTCTTTATAGAATCTGAGTGTGGGGGATAAGCTCCTCCAACGGCTCCTTCTGCTTCAGTTGACTTCAGTTCATAAAAGCTTCAGTTTGGTGCTGTTATGCATGTCAAATCCTTGGTTGCAAATTATTACCAATTCTGAAAAAGTTTGGACCACCTTTTGGAGTTGAGTAGGAGTTAGGTGGGAACATCTTCTGCACTTCCATGAAGTCTTCCCTTTTACTTGTTCATCAATTCAAGCGGCTGGAAGTGGGATTTAATTGCTTGCAGGACCACACGCAACTTGCACAGAAAGTTGATAGTGACAGCTTTGCAAATATGGTATCGATAAAAACTATATGTCGTGTGTCCAAGATATGGTATGAGCTAAAACAATAATTTTCCTGTAAGCGAAAATCAACACAAGCAAAGCTACCAACACATTTTTAATTTGTTAGTCATCAAAACTAGATAATCAACGTGGTTAATTATAGTTTGGCATTAAGAGGTGATTAACCCTAGTTTTTTGTCAACAACATCTAGTGTGAAAGATGTTTTCTCTCTGCTCAATTTTTTTGAATATTGAGCATCCTCCTCGTCACACACAATCTCTGGAGTACTTCTTGCGGATCATCAGATTCATTAGTGATATCCTCCAATGGCGGCATATCAGTGAGTGCAAGATCAACATCGGGAACCTCCCTTGTCATCAGAGCATAGTTCTCCATGCTTAGTGGTAAGCATCACTCTCTTATTTGGGCATTGTGACGCAATATGCCCCACTCCCATGCACTTGAAACATTTGTTTTTTCTACCTCTCAGCAACTTTCACTGGCGCATTGGGGTCTTACACTCAATAGTTTTTGACTCTTCTTTTCCTTTCCACGGCAGCGCCTTTGGTGTGTCCAACACCGGCTTGTTTGAGCTCCCAAATTCCCTCTTGGAATACTTGGCACTAGCACTCCAACTTGTATAACTTGATGTCCTTCCCATCTTGGCTACTCGGAGTGCTTGTCATTCTTGGAAGCTAAAGCTACAATCTCATCAAGCGCTGTATAGTGCTACAACTTAATAATATTAGCGATGTCAGTATTGAAAGCATAATGGAATCTTGACATTGTGAACACCCAAATTTGACCCATGAATTTTTCACAAACTCTATGTTTTAAGCATGTTTGAACTTAGGATTAATGAGATGATTTGATCCTAGGAGTAGGGCACGTTAAGAATTTATCTTAGTGGAAACAATGCATTTTAGTAATTTGAGCCTTTGTATATTGGACTACTAGGATTAACGAGATGATTTAATCTTAGGACAAAATATATAATAAGGTTTATTTACACTAAATTGTGTCTGGGCATCTTAACTATCTTTATTCCAAGTTTAATGAGATGATTTATCTTTGGATTGAGGATGGGGTTTGAGAGCTCAAGTTAATGGATTCTCCAGAATTTAGTTAGCCCAAAAACACTTTGCTTGCAAACTAATGTTGGTTCTGATTTTCGTGGAAAATCAGAATTAAGTCATCCTTAATATGGAAAATGTGTTTTTGGTATGATTTGGGGACTTAATGTGTAATCAATCAATTAGGGAATGATTTAGAGGAGTAGTAATCAAGTAATTGAGTGATTCTGAGTTGATTAGGGATTGATTAGGCAGTAGGATCAAATCAGGCTGAATTAGGGGGATTGGGGGTTTGAAAATGGAAAGCACGAGTGACACGCGGGGTGACCGCCGGCAGCGGCTGTCGTAGGTGCCCAGAACCCGATTTTCTCCGATTTTGTTTCTAATTCGATCCTACGCGGTTTTGGACCATATTTTCTGGGATGATCTTCACCATTAAGCAGGTCCATGCCCCTAGGCTTCCCAGAACACTATAAATAGGACCCCTCATACACATTTCAGAGGACCGATCACTCATTACACACACACCCCTATAAGCTTTGTTCGCTTGGAGAAACTCTATTTCTCCATGCCTAGAAACATTCCTACAGGCAGAAACTCTGGAAGAATTTCATGGAGAAGCATCAAGGAAGAAATCAACAAGAGGAAGTCAAGAGGAGATCAGGTGGAGTAAGCAATCAAAAGCGATCCAAGAGCCAAGAAGGTAGGCAATCCGAGAGGAAGAACCTGATGCGAGAAGTCTTAGAAAAAAGTAATATCTCGAGTTTCAGAAGTCGGATTGCCTTGATCTTGGACTCTCTGGAAAGCTAAGAGGGAGAGCTATAACTTTGTTGTTGAGACCAAAATCTGAATCGGCCATTAGGGTTGTTCAAAATCCAGTAGAAAACAACTCATAGTTTTTGTCCAGCGACCGAGCTAAGTGTTCTAACCCTTTTTTATTGCGCACATTATTGATTGCTTCTTTTTGATTATTTTGATGATGCTTGTGATGATTATATGATTGCTGTGATGCCATGTCAAGAAATACAAGGGCTTTGAACCCGGTCGCCGGGGTACGTAGGTGGTCTCTAGTGGTGGAGACTCAAGCCCAAATATTTTTATTTTTTCTTTTTGTTCCGCACCTTCATCTGCTTCCCCTCCAATTCAATTTTATTTTTTTTGTGTCACTTGCTTCCACACCTGCACAAGGAACACATAATTTCCTCAATTGCACAAGGTTTCGACCTAACACGGACGGGTGCCTAACACCTTCCCATACTTGACGAACCCCGATCCCATGTCTTTGGTTCGCCATGACCAAGTTGCCTAAAGGAGTCTTGTAAAGGTTTTTCCCAAATTTTGCCCTTAATAAAATTTGGGTGGCGACTCCAATGACATGGGATTAACCTGATGAAGAAGGTGAAAGGATTAGGTGAATAGGCCCAAGTGTTTTTGTGTCAGGTATTCACAGACATGGTGGCATCTTCTCCTTCCATGACTCCGGCTTGATTCATTTCCATCATAAGTGCTCTCCAATACTCTTCTACACTTTTGATTTCCTGTTTCATTGCTTAAACTCTATGAAGAAGTTCCCTTTGGTGAGTTTTAGGATCAAATCTCTTCTTCATAATCTTCTTCAATTCTACCCAAGTCTCTATCTCCAGCTCGCCATATTCTATTCGGTTAGAGACAAGTTTCTTCCAGTAAGACCTAGCATACTCTTTGAATTCAACCACAACAAGCTTGACTTTCTTCTCCTCAGTATACCTATGGCAATCAAATGTCATTTCCATGTCATGTACCCATTCCAAGTACACCTCAGGATCTCTAGTTCCATGGAAAGTAGGCAGCTTCATTTTGATACTGTTCACATCATTGTCCAGGCGCACTGCTCCATCCTCCAGGTTATAGAATGGACGATCAATTCTGGGCCTGTATGTGGCAACGTTTCCTCCTCGGTGTCCATCACCATGCCCTCTACCAATAGGAGCTCCCTGGTCAACTTCATCAAATTGTTCCTCCAGTTCAGCCTCCTCCTCTACCCTTGCACAGGCGGCGTCAGCTTGCGAATCTCCTTTAGCCCTTGGCATGGCAATGCTCTCTGAAAGCTCGTGAACTGCTCGTTCTTCCCAAGACATTCGTGCTCCCAACTCTCTTTCCTGCCGATTTATTTTGGCATTAGTCTACCTCAAGCCATCACTAACTTCCTTAGTTTGAGCTCCTAGTTTGTCAAAGAGCTCCTTCAGGTTGGCCATAGCAACATGTCGGTCAGACTCGCTACCTATAGATAATATACAAGAAAACTAGCTAGAAACTTGTTAGTAGAATAAGCTCCTCACGTGTATCTCTCGTGTTTGTTCACTCGTGGCAGTTATTGCAACCCTCAGCCTCTTACCACTCTTGATTCTGCTACAGTTTTATATGTCAGGTTCAAATAAACAAAATCAAGCAACCAAACCTGGAATAATTAATTCAAAGGAAACAAAGAAAACCTATAGAAAGAAAGATAGGATAATAATTCTAGAGTCAAAATTGACTCCAAGAAAAGAGAATGATCACACACAAGAACAAGAATTGCCTGTGAGAAATTATTGGCAAATTGAGCAATTTTGAAACAACAATCACTCAACACAATCAAATAGCTTAAACCGAAATCAAACAAAGAAAATAGAAGCTTGGCAGAAAATTTTGTATAGCAAATCACACCAAAATCACCACTACAAACTCCCTGCAGAAGTCGATTTCAACCAACAAATAACCAACTCCTCCTAGATTTCAGTCAACCAATTTTCATTCAGTTCAACTCAATTGATCAACCAAGATTTCGGCCACAACAATTCCCTACAGAAAAAAAATCACAACCTAGCAAATGACAATCTTTCAATGCCCACAACAACAACACTAGTCGACTTGCTTTCTTTCTCTTCTTCTATTTTTTTTAATATATTATTGTGGACAACATAATAATAGAAAGAAATCTGAATTCTTTTTCTTTTTTTCATATAAAAGTCGACCCTAACAAAAACACAGGGAAAACAAGGAATTGAAGCTAGATTACTGAAACAAACAGGCCACGAACTGAATTAGACACAACAACAGAAACAAAATCACAAAAGGATATGATTGATTGAAACCTGGCACCAACACTAAAAGATGATACTGCAACAACCCTAGAATCAGTACTAGAATCACCTTCGTCTCAATCTGCTTGTACCGATCTTCAATCTTAATCAGCAAGGATTAGACAACAAAGCAGCAAGAATTCACAAAGAATTTAGTGAATCTATTCTTCACCTCCTTAAAAGCAAGGAATAGGCAACAAAGAGATTAGAAACACCAGGATTAGAATTATTGCTACAAGCAAGAATTACTTGACAAGTAAACTCAAACCCTAATATAAAAACTAAGAGAATCAATGTCTTAATCGATTGAATCCAAAATCAAAGAAAACCTCAAGGAAAATTTTTATTCTCAATAATGCATACCGAAATCATAAGAAAAATGACCTATTTATACTAGTCCTTCTACCCTAGGTCAGCCACTGTTAGTGTAATATGCCCAAAAGCCAATCATTGGATGATTGTATATAGTCATGTATATACATTAAGGTTATTCCAATAAATATGTTTATGTGATAAACACTTGCACATATTAATAACCCCAGAATATTTTATATTCTTAAATTGTCCCTAGTCGATTATTATTATGGATGGGTTGCAATAATAAATTAAGACTAGCGTATGTTGAGAATTATATGAGATATGAATTCTACAGACGAGTACAAGTTAGAGAACTTGTGGTCTGGACTGACCCGATATAAGAACACTACATTGAACGTTATATGATTGTCATTAGTGGTTCTTATATGTATTGTCCTTAGACCTGAGATCATCAAGGTTCCCAACATGTGAGTCATATACTTTGATATTACTCTTGGCTATTCATAACTGAGCAGACCTTCGTGTAATCATTAGATATATGATAGAATGTGTAGTGGGTTCTGTACGATCAAGATGGGATTCGCCAACCCTTATAACGGATATATTATCAGATGGGCCTCTTGATAGAGATGAATTGTAAATGCATGGCCATGCTCGGATTATATGATATGGTGATATCATTAGTATCTGTTTTACACAGTTAACTCAGAGATCAAGAAACTTAGATTCATCATATACGAGATTGACTTATTCCATGTCTCCTGTTTAATCTTGATAATGTGATGAAAGGATAATGACATGTTTCCGAGGCATAATGAATCAGTACTGATCTTGTCGTTCGGATAGCAATTATGTGTTGCTAGACGCCGCTCATTGTTTATAATTGTAAATGAGTTTACAATTATTGCCAAGCATTACAAGTGCCTACAGGGTCACACACTTAGAACTGTTGATTCGAGCTGGTGGTTAAACCATGTTTGGACCGTGATTCGACCAGGTATTTGAGCTAGTGGTTAAACCATGGTTGGACCATGGTTGTACAGGATCGTTTGGGTTGGTTCGGTTCAATAGCTACCAAAATTATTGAACCAGAATTATTGTCCCAAAGGCATGAAAGGATGTGTTGTTTTATATATATGTTGAAATATATAATTGAGTTAGTGGAGACATGATCATGTAGATGATTGTGACTAAAGTATAGATAATGGAAAACATAATTATGCATGATAAGATGTATGTATGATTGGTTGGCCATTTTCTATATTAACTAACATGTAAACATATATGTGATATATGTAAGAGTGTGAATGATGAGCAGAATTTGAGAGCTCAACATACAAACACAATCACAAGAGTTGTGAGAAAAACACTCTAGGCTCTCTTGCTCTCGAAAATTCTGCAGCTAGCACTGCGGTTCGAGAGTGCTCGAGTTAGTGATCGTGAGACGGTTGCTAGCAATCATCAACGGTTCGTGTGGATACCGTAGAGGAGTCGGATTTCTGTCCGGTTCTTGCTGATTCGTATAATCAGTTGAGTGAAAGATCTCAACCAAACCAGGTACGAAATTTTTGTTATTCGGTTTACCCCGTTTCACATGGATCCTCCATTAGTTCTGGTTCTTGCGCATATTGTTTCTTTGTTTGCATACCCGGTTACTTACAGTGGTAGCGGAGCCTCTTGTGAAACACTAAACTGAATTAGTTGTTTATATGTATGATATGCTATATGTGATATGGCTTGATCATGATAGTATAAGCAACATAATTTGATCATAGTTTATTATGCTTATATTGATAGTATGTTTAAACTAAATCAATATGATTCTCATATATGTGATATGTTGATGTCGGATCCGTCAAAGGTGTTTGACAACAAGTTCTTGATTGGTATATGATATCAATCAAAGTGTATTTTCGGGAGGAAGTCGAATGAGTTCGACAAGGTTGATTGAATGGTATATGATACCAAAACGTCGATGTTTAAGATGTAAACATCGATGTTCTCTTTGGTCGATAATCCGCCGAGGGGTTCAAACATCGATGTTTAAGTTCAAACATCGATGTTCAAGGTCAAAATATTGATGTTTAAGATGTAAACATCGATGATCTAAACATTCGGCCAATTGTTTGGAGTTCCAGAAACTGTAAACATCGATGCTTAAGGGTTAAACATCAATGTTCAGGAATCCAGAAACTTCAGTGTCAACATCAGTGTTCTGGAATTCTGAAACTCCAAACATCGATGTTCGTGACCAATCATCGATGTTCTGAGAATCTGCCAACTTACTTGAAGTTCCAGAAGTCTCAAACATCGATGTTCTAGGGCTAAACATCGATGTTCTGAAATTTTGTCAAATAGTTTGGAGTTCCAGATTTTTAAAACATCGATGTTCTGAGTCAAACATCGATGCTCTTGTTTTGCCGATTGTCGGCCGCTTAGTCAAAATATCGATGCTTATATTTTTCACTGGGGCTCCGCCCCACACCCCGCAGGGGGGCTGCCCCTTGACCCTGCCTACTAACCGGCTAGCGGGATTGCCGTGCTACCTCTGCGTAGCGGCTCATATTGCATATGATGCATAGTTATTATATATGCGATATATAATATGTTAATCACATGCATAAATGTTCTGTATGGAAATAATTCGGTGACAAGCACTCATCTATGCTTAGACCAACACTTGGTAGGTTTGCCAAAGCAAAGTGCCAATGTTTATCCTAGCAAGATGCTAAATATTAAGTTCCTCTTGTGTTGCCTTCCATTGATAAGCACTCATCATTGCTTAGATCAGCACTTGGTAGGTTTTGCCAAAGCAAGGCGCCAATGTTTATCCTTGCAAGGTGCGATGGGATAATTGTAATATCCAAACTGCTTATTATGGGTTGAACTTAACTAGGTCATCTCAATAGGATTGAGGACTTAGAGGCAAAGAGTTGAGCTAAGTCTCTGAGATAGAAAAGAACAAGTATTGTTCACTCAACTATCCAAGAGTTACATGAGATGTAATTGACAGGAGTTGTCAACCTAAATAACTATGATGTAAGCGATCAGCCAAAGCTGACTTATCTTGTAGTGAAATATGGATCTTGGCCTACTTATCATTATCTTGATTCATAGTAGGAGCATCATTTAATAGATGTCCTTGTTAAATGATTTTATGTATGCATGACTCTGATTTGTGTGAGTTGATCATTGTTGTAGAGTAAAAAATGGCACAAAACACAAGTACACTATCACTGCGATCTGTCCTTGAGACGGAAAAACTTAATGGGAATAACTTCCTTAAGTGGCATCGCAATTTGAGGATAGTCCTCAAACAAGAAAAGAAATTGTATGCCCTTGAAGGGCCTGTTCCTATTGAACCGACACCTAATGCTCCTAGGACAGAAAGAGATGCTTACAAGATGCTTGTCGATGAGGCATTGGATGTCGCTTGCCTTATGCTTGTTAACATGGACTCTGAGCTTCAGAAGCAACATGAGAACTTTGGTGCTTTCGATATGATCAAACACCTGAAAATGCTCTTTGAGGAGCAAGCAAGGCATGAGAGGTATGAGACCTCTAAGGCATTGTTCCAATGCAAGATGGCTGAGTCATCACCAGTCAGGCCTCATATGCTCAAAAAGATTAGATATATTGAGAGCCTTGAGGGGCTGGGTTTTCCTTTGCAAAGAGAGTTGGCTGTTGATCTAGTCCTGTAATCGTTGTCGGATAGTTACAGCCAATTTGTCATGAATTTCAATATGAATCATCTTGACAAATACTTGTCTGAGTTTCTTAACATGTTTGGAACAGTTGAGCAACAGATGAAGGCAAACAAATCCAACAGTATATTGATGGTTGGAAATAGCAAAGGAAAGGGAAAAAGCAAGAAGAAGAAATCTGCCAAAAAGTTTGGTTCATCTTCTTCTTAAGTGCTGAAACCCAAAGGTGGTGTTGCAAAGGAAGGACAATGTTTCCATTGCAAGAAACCTGGCCATTGGAAGCGTAACTGCCCTATTTACCTTGAAGAGGTGAAGAAACAGAAGAGATGTAAGACTTTCGCTTCAGGTATTTTTGTTATAGAAGCTAATATCTCTATCTTTGCATCATGGGTATTAGATACCGGATGTGGTTCTCATATTTGTGTAAATGTGCAGGATCTGAGAAAGAGTAGAAGATTAACAAAGGGTGAGATAGACCTACGCGTTGGAAATGGAGCAAGAGTTGCTGCATTAGTCGTAGGAACTTAGTATCTATCCCTACTGAATGGTTTGGTTTTAGAACTTGACAATTGTTATATGTACCTACCATAAGCAGGAATTTGATTTGTCTGGACAAGAAAGGTCTTTCTTTTGTAATAAAGAAAAACTGTTGTTCTATTTATTTCAATGATATTTATTATGGTGGTGCATATTTGAGCAATGGTTTGTACGTTCTAAATCTAGAAACACCAATCTATAACATTAATACGAAGAATGTTAGATTAAATGATTCTAATGAAACCTATCTCTGGCATTGTCGATTGGGCCATATAAACGAGACTTGTATTTCTAAACTCCATAAAGATGGATTTTTAGACTCATTTGATTTTGAATCATATGAGACATGTGAGTCATGTTTATTAGGCAAAATGATGAAGGCTCCTTTTGCTGGTAAAGGTGAAAGAGCTTCGGACTTGTTAGGTCTTATACATTCTGATGTATGCGGACCTATGTCAACACAGGCTAGAGGTGGATTTCAATACTTCATTACATTTACTGATGATTACAGTAGATATGGCTATGTGTATCTAATGAAACAAGTCAGAGTCCTTTGAAAAGTTTAAGGAATTCAAGAATGAAGTACATAATCAACTCGGCAAGAGTATTAAAATGCTTCGATCTGATCGAGGAGGTGAATACTTAGACCGAAATTTTCTTGATCATCTAAAGGAATGTGGTATAGTATCACAACTTACTCCACCAGGAACACCTCAATGGAATGGTGTATCCGAAAGGAGGAATAGAACTTTGTTTGACATGGTTCGTTTTATGATGAGTCAAGCTAACCTTCCTTTTTCATTTTGGGGACATGCATTATTGAGTGCTCCATCTAAATCGGTTGAAAAGACACCATATGAGATATGGACTGGAAAGCGTCCCAATTTGTCTTTTAAGAGGATTTGGGGTTGTGAGGCTTTCGTGAGACGAGAAGCATCAGATAAACTCGGCCCTAAATCGGACAAATGCCTCTTTGTTGGTTATCCTAAGGAAACTAAAGAATATTATTTTTATAATCCCACAGAGCACAAAGTGTTTGTTGCTCGTTCTACTATTTTTCTAGATATGGTACCGATAAAAAACCTGTCGTGTGTCCAAGATATGGTATCGGCAGAAACCATATTTTTCCTGCAAGTGAAAATACAAGCAAAGCTAGCAATACAGATGTAATTTGTTAATCATCAAAACCATATCATAATCACGGTTAATCACAGTTCAACATTAGGAGGTGATTAACCCTATCTTTGGTCAACATTATGTAGTTAGATTAGTCACTTAATTATGTAACGGGATTGTGTCATTGTGGGCTTGGACTTGACTAATCCTTCTCCATAAAGAATAGGGGTGGGGGAAAAGAAACCGAGTAAAAGTGGGTTTTCTTAGGATTACTTGGAGAGCACTCATGTTTTATTATAAATAACATAAGTGGGGAGGTGTTGGGCTGTGTGTGTTGTATTTTTTTGAGCAATAATACTACCGAGATTTCTCCCAATTCCTGTGTTTTTACTATTTTGTTTGCTTACGCTGATCTAGGTTTGGTTTCGAACCTAGAGCAGCACGGACTTTGGGTGTTCTTCCGCTGCGCTATCCTGTGTCCGTGACAATTTGGCTCGGGTCCTTACAGCTGCCAACTCCATTAGGGATATCGAGAGTTTCAAAATTTTTATGCAATTTTTGAATTTATTGTGTTCCTTTTATGTTCCGTGTGGGTGCCTTGCATTCATGGTGATATGTGTGAAGCCTTTACCATAAGAGGGCTAGAAGATCCGAGTCCGCTACATACCGTCCTACGGGGTTAGTGGCTTGAGTGAACCCGTTTCCTGCTGCTTAGAAATTACAGGGGTTAATAGGCCTAAGACCTCACATGGCGTCCTACATCACATATGAGTAGGCCAAACTATCCCTTAGCAGTAGTCTTTTAGCCCCCAACCAGCTGCATACCCTGTCCATCTCATGCATGATGAATCAATAAGTGGTACGTGCATTTGTGTGCTTATTGTTTTGGATTCGAGTATGTGTAAATAGAGTGCTTTTTGTTCGATAAATCCAAAAACCCAAAAAAGAGTATGTCTAGAAAAAATGACACACTCGGCAAGGGCGCTGCCCCTTGACCTCGCCTGCTAACCGGCTAACGGGACCGTCACGTTAACTCTACGTAGGGTGTTATATTGTGAATTGACGAGTTTAGTAAACAAATCCTAAGGATGTAAAAATTTACATGTGAGTCGATGATGAATTAAAGCTTCGTGCTGATAAAATATTATAAATTAAATATAGAAAGGTACCTCCATAACAAGGAATTTGATAATCACAATAGTAAAAGCGTATAAGAGATAATGAAGAATGAGAGGGTCTCTTTATTTCATTTATCATTCCAACATGTTTTTCTTCTTCAATTGTCATGTTCCTTTTTTAGCACAGAAAGACCCAACTGTTCAAGAGTAAATAGTATTAACATTTAATGCATATCTAATAACATATACGGTTCATATGATATTCATATCATATCCATTTTATGACAAATATTAACTAAGTGGGGGATTTTTTTTGTTTTAATAAAATAACTGAGAGAAAGTTTTTTTAAAAAAATCATTCCGCAAAAATATTTTTAGAAGAATTCTAGCAACACAAGTTTTAACATACTATTTCAACACATTTTATCTTATAAAGCCACGTGACTCATATCTTTATGACTTTAACTTGTTCACCTGCTATACAAGTTAATCATATCTTTTTATTTTATTAAATAATTTTCTTCATATTTTTGAGCAATGGCATAAGTTTTAAAAAAGCTAAATTATATTTGAAAAGTAATTGTTTATTTCCTTCGTATATTTCAAGATTATCTAAAATAAATATAGATATGGGGATAAATAAGTTGGATAAACTTAAAGAATAAAGTGAAAGATGATTTATTACAAAGGAGCTTAAAAATTTTAAAAATTTACTCTTTGGATATAAAATTTTCCACTCAAGCAAGTGTATTAGTCTTATCATTTAGGTAAAACTATATAAAAATTTATTAAAAAAATAAATAAAAATTTATAAGAAAAATTTAAATAAAAAAATATTTTAAGCAAACTCAAATAATAGGTAACTAATAATATTTTGAAAAGAGTGCATCACATAGCTTCATGTAATAGAGGTGTGTTGAAAGAGTGTGTTCAAACCTATGTTGCTAGCATTCTCTGTATCTTTAATCAAGAGGAATGCTAGCAACACACTTACTAACACTCACTTTTAAACACAACCATTCTTGTTTATCTGCGTAGCACACACCCCTTAATATTTTTACCTTTTACTTGTCCTCATATATATAATGCTAACAATAAAATGAGTAATTGATAAATATATTAAAATATTGTTGCTTAATTTTTTTATTCTTTTTTTTATCCCTTTGTTTATCTCTAAAAAAATTAAGTTCTTAAACTAACTTAACCAAGGTTTTGCCCATTATTCTTAATTAACTTTCTTTTCTTCTTCTTTAACTAAGAGAATAAAAAGTAGGTGTCATTCTTGTGCGGGCTTAGCATCAATCTTTTCTATAAAATAAAAAATAAAACAGTGGACTTGGCAAGATTCATGATTTATTTTTTTGTCCTCATAATTACTTGAATAAAGACATGGAAATAACAATTAATCAGATTATTTACATTAATAAGATAAAATTGTCATATTTTTGATTTACTTTGGGCTCCAACTCTAGCTATTACCTGTGGATGCAATCAACTCTAGTTGTAATCTCTGGATGCAATCCTGGTATTTAGGGATTTTGTTTTAATCTAGCGATCAATCTATTCCTCTTTATAAGATTTTTATTTTACTTCAACTATTTATATCTTCTTCTCTATTTTCTGTTAGAGTTTTGATTAGAGACAGTTTCTTTTGAGTTCCTAAAATAAAAAAAAAAATATAAAAATATAAAACTTATTAAAAAATCTAAGGACAATATTTTATGTTAGTAGGGTGACCGATTAACAGGTAAATTATTAGAAGGTGTGTGCTACCTGGATAAACCAGAGGGGATGTGTTGAAAAGTGAGTGCTAGAGAGTGTGTTGCTAGCATTTCTCTATTAACCAATGTTGCCAACACTACTTGTAGTCCTGTGGCGTCTCCTTTGGATTGGGTTCCAAGGGGTCATGGCTTCGATCCCAGTGAACAGAATTGAGTGGGATTTGGAGAGGTTGGGGTTGGGGGTTATTTATGTAAATTTGATGTACCAAAAAAAACAAACTTAACCAATATTATTAAAACCAGACCAGCCGGTTAACCAGATTCAACCGGCCTACCGGTAAGGCACCGCTCCGGTATCTGCTAAAAACCATCTGAATATTTGACCGCTGGGAACTGGCCGGTTTTGATGGTTTTGGTAGAACCATCTAAACTAGGCACGTTTATACCGGTCGTCAACTGCTCAATATTCATTTTTTTTACCAGAAATAACTTAATACGACGTCATTTCTTATTAAGAAAGGGCAACAAAATCGCCAAAGATAAACAAAACTGAAATCTATAGCCCTCACTTCACTCAGAAACCCCATGATTTCAATCTCCTTCTCTTCTCTATTGTATCTTGACTCTACTCCACCATCTTTATCATCTACCTTTCCGGTTGATGGCATCATCATCGCTTGCTCCAAGCTCTCTTGATACGACCTTCCTCTTTTCTCTTGTCTTGTTTTCTTTTGTTTTGAAACTATTTGGGTTGGGTAAATAAAATAAATTGAGATATTAGTTGACACCACCATGAAATTGATAACCGAATAACTAACTAGTGCAATGGGCTTGGTAGTTCACTGCTATCATAAGCTATAATTTCATGCTATTTTTTTTTTTAACAACCATTCTTTCAAGCTATTATAAAAAATAGTGTTGATGAAATGAAATAACTAATTTGTCAACATGATTATATGTGTGAACACCCACATTTGACCCGTGAAAATTATATTGAGATTAGACTTCAAACATGTCTAAATCATAAGATTGATGAGTTAGGCTTAGGTTGAAGCATGAATGGGGTTTAATTTTGGTAGAATTTATACATTATAGTAATTAAGACTTTTATTTGCCTAGGATTAATGAGACGATTTAATCATAGGATATGTTAAGGACTAAATTGCTAAAATGTTTTTTATCACATTGAATTTGGGCTTGTTTATTTATTAAACCTAATTATATTTATTTTTGGGTTGAAGATAAATGTAAAGGTCCAATTTAATAAGGTATGGACTTTTCTTCAGAGTTGCACAGCCCATTAACACCTTGCTTGCAGACAAATTTAGCTCTGATTTTCATGGAAAATCAGAGTTAAATCATTCCTTAATAGCAAGAATACTTTTGTTATGATTTTGGCTTAAAATGAGGGATCAATGTGTGATTAGTTAATTAGGAGATGATTGAGGGGAGTAGTAATCAAAAAAGCAGAGGATTCTGAGCAGTCTAGGGGTTAATTACGCGGTAGGATCAATCAGGAAGGAATTAAGGGAGAATCGGGGCCGAAACAGGAAAGAACGGGTGAGACGCGCAGGTGCGGGTGGTCATCTCGGGATGACAGCCGGGCCTGGGCGGTCTTCCACCCATGACCGCCCGGCCTGGCTGTCATCCATAGGATGACCGCCGACCATGGCGGTCATGCACCCCCGGAAACGCGTTTTCTCCCCGATTTTCGCCCGTAATCTGATTCTACTCAGTTTGGGCCCAAATTTTTAGCCATTACCTTGATCATTAAGTTGGTCCACGCCCCTAGGCTACCCAGAACACTATAAATAGGACCCTCCTCTCACATTTCAAAGGTCACACATTCTATTACACAAACACTCTTCATAAAGCTTTGAAGCTTGGAGAAACTCTGTCTCTCCAAGCTTAAGAAATAGTTCCATAGGCAAAACTCTGGTTGAATTTCGAGGGTAGCATCGTCCATTGAAGGCAGTAAAGGGGAAATTCAAGAAGAACTCCAAGATTGAGTTGAGGAGTGGGAGGAAATTGTGTGGAAGGCACAACCCAAACCAAGGAGCTAGAGTAGGGCTACAAGAGGTAATCCTAATCCCTTTTTGTCTGACCAATTATTGTTGAGATGTTGATGTTGATGATGATGTGATTGTTGTGATGCCATGTCAAGAACTACGTGGGCTTTGAACCCGGTCGCCGGGGCACGTAGGTGGTTTCTAGTGGTGGAAACTCAAGCCCAATTTTCTTCTTCTCTCCTTTCTCTTTAATATTCAATTATTATGTGTTTTGGTGCTCACACTCGCACACTTGCACAAGGCATACAAAATCCTCTAATTTCACCAAGTTTCGCCCCAATATGGATGGGTGCCTAACACCTCCCATGCATGACGAATCCCCGGGTCCAGCATCTTTGGTTCGCTATTCAGTTGCCTAAATGGAGTCACATGAAGGGTTTTTCCCAAGTTTTTGTCCCTTAATAAAATTTGAGTGGTGACTCCAAAGATGTTGGATGATGGTTATGAAGAAGGTGTAAAGGAAAGGTGAATAGGCCCAAGTGATTTTGGGTCGGGTATTCACAGCTGGCGACTCCGCTGGGGACATAGAGGGTTCAAGAAACCTTGTACAATTTTTGAATTTTTTGTATGCCTTTTTATGTGTAATCATAAGTACCTTGCATTCATGGTAAATGTTGTGAAGCCCTTACCGTAAGAGAGCCAGGGGATCCAAGTCCACTACAATGCTTTCCTTAACCAATAGTGGCTTGTGTGACCCGGTTTCTCGCTGCTCAAGCAATGATAGGGATTAATGGGCCCCGGACCTCACGCGATATCCTTTATCACATGTGAGTAGGCCAAACTATTCCTTAGCAGTAGTCTTTCAGCCCCCAACCAGCTGCATACCCTGAGCATCCCATGCATGATGAATCAATAAGTGTTGTGTGCATTTGAGTGTTGGTTGTTGTGAGTTCAAGTAGAAATACATGAGGTGCCCCTTGTTCATTCCTCCATATATAAATCCAGAAAGACAAATGTGAAATAGTCCGTGGGGAGTTGAAGACCCTGACACCGGTTCTTTAAATATCAGGACAACATGAGTGAGGAAAATGGTGCCAAAGTGGCTGAGGAAGTTCTGAACTTACTCAAGGATCCGAATATCATGGAAGCACTCCAAGCCCTGAAGAAAGGGAAGATGGTGTCCCCTGGGAGTAATGGGGGACAAAATTCCAAATTGGATGGCGAGCATAATGTGGTGATAGTTCAGGACAGTGATTCGGTGTCGCAAGAATCTAAAGGAGATGGGGATAGACTTAGAAGACTAGAGGACCTCTTGAAAACCATGAAGAAGAAAGAGGACGATTGGAATTTAGATCGCCTGTCCTTGTTCCCCGAGGCTCGTTTGCCTGAAAAATTTAAGATGCCGGATATCGAGAAGTTCAATGGAACAGGATGTCCCACAACTCACCTGAAGATTTATGTGAGGATGCTGCAACCTATGGGGATTGGGTCTGAATTAATGACCCAATTATTCCAGAGAACTTTATCTAGAGGAGCTTTGAGGTGGTTCATGACCTTTTATGAGAGCAAGATAAGCAAATGGGAGGACCTTTGTAAAGAATTCTTGAAGCAGTATAACTATAACACTAAGGTGGATGTGACCAAAAGGGATCTCGAAACAACCAAGCAAGAAGTTCACGAAACGTTTTCTGCTTACATCTCGAGATGGCGTAATAATCTTCTTCTCCCCTTTCTCTTTAATATTCAATTATTATGTGTTTTGGTGCTCACACTCGCACACTTGCACAAGGCATACAAAATCCTCTAATTGCACAAAGTTTCGCCCCAATATGGATGGGTCTAACACCTCCCATCCATGACGAATCCCCGGGTCCAGCATCTTTGGTTCGCTATTCAGTTGCCTAGATGGAGTCACATGAAGGGTTTTTCCCAAGTTTTTATCCCTTAATAAAATTTGGGTGGCGACTCCAAAGATGTTGGATGATGGTTATGAAGATGGTGTAAAGGAAAGGTGAATAGGCCCAAGTGATTTTGGGTTGGGTATTCACAATATGATATATGCTAGTTCTGCAAGGAAAACTTGATAATTTTTCCATTTCAATGTTAAACTCCATGGTTATATACGTTATTTTTGTGTGCTTTTGAGTTATAAACTACTTACTGGAGGTGTTCTATTTGTCCCTATATCCTTACCAATTGGTGTACAAATTCTTGCAATGTTACAATTTCAAGTTCACGATTAAATTAACTGACATTAGTTATGCATTTTAATTTGCACTGTTAATTTTTTTTTAGCATAATGGAAAGCCATTACAAATCAAGCTCTTCGGTTTCCATTCGTGTGAAAATTGATCCAGCGTGGGAGCATATTGCTAGTTATGTTGATTCGACTAGAGTTACAAATTGTACTTGTCTTATTTGTCGAAAGGAATGTAGAGGTGGAGGAATTTATAAGATGAAGCAACATCTTGCGGGTACTCCAGGCAACATCGCATCATGTAAAAAGGTTTATCATGAAGTTTGCTATCAAATTTCACAATACTTGAAGGGAATATCTGAAAGAAAGAAGGAAGTTAGTAATGTTAGAAAAAAAAAAAACTTCAGTCACGAAATGAGGATAGCCATATGAAGAATGATAATGATGGCAAAGGTGTTACTCTTAGTACTGATGGTGCCAATGATCCATCATTATTTTAGGCACAAAGCCAACTTAACACAAAGGCAGTGACTCATGCTCGAGACAAAGGAAAAAAAAAGAAAAGAAAAAGAAGGAGAAAAAAATTTTGCACCTAGGACAACTGTTGGAGCTCATCCACCTATATAGAGTGTTTTGGCAGGCAAAAGTAAAAAAAAAAAAAAAAGAAACAAGCATCATTGCTACTGCCAGAGGGCCTTCATTCCACGTCGTTCGGGTCAATTTGTTGAGAGAATGCATGAAGGAATGTCCATTATAAGGGATGGCAAAAATTTCCATTTGTGTTGATCCCTGCGAGGGATTCGCCGTTAGTGGGGCTGAGATGGGGAAGATTTTTTACCCAAGATTTATTCGGGGGACAGGAGGGGATCATACGACCCACCTCGCGAGGCGCCGCAAAGTATGAAATAACTATTTTACCCCTGTATTACTAATGGATATATTTTTATAATCTTGATATTTTAGTCATTTAAAGTATATACAAAAATAATAACAAAAAGGTATCAGCAGCCCACTGCCCATCACCATTAAACCTAAATCTAAATCTTATCTAAATATTCTTTTTCTCTCCCTCTATCTACGTTGTGCCGCTCCAATTCCCACTTCCCATTTAACCATCAGCCCACCACCAATCCGTCTGTCTCCTCTTCTTCCTTGTCTATCTCCTCTCACCACTCCATAAATCCAACTCCTCTTTTTCAGGTACCCTTTCTCAACTCTTTTCCAAGTCACTTCTTTTTTTAATTTCTTTTTTTTACCATTGTAGATTTTGATAATGCTATTATTATAGTGATAGAATCCTGTGTTTAGTTTGAAGACTGATTAGCAACTTATAAGGAGTTACAATCCTGCAATACTTCTTATGTAAAAAATAAAACAATAGTTTCTGTTATAATTTTCCTGTGAATATTGACTTGATATATTAATCTTATTTTGTTAGCATCAAATTTGTGTGGCTCCTAATCAATTTGATATATTTCATCTCTAAGAAATTATTCTTGCCTTTCTCAACGACTAATTGAGTGTAACCAACATTATTTGCATTGATGTTAACCAGTTACAATTCAACAATACTTTTCAAGTAAAAATAAAATAATAGTTTCTGTTATAATTTATTTTTGTGAATATTTCTTATTGTGTTAATCTTATCTTATTAGCATCCAATTTGTGTGGCTCCTAATCACTTTGATATATTTCATCTTTAAGGAATTATTCTTGCCTTTCTCAGCAACTTTTCTTTGTCTATTGCTCAACTGATTATCATTGTCTAATAAAATAAATTTTCTTTACTTAAATTTTTTATTTTTCATTTGTTAGGATATGTCTAGCACTGCAAGTGAGGAAACCAGCAAGCTACATCTCAAACAGTAGCATCATATACTATAGAGATAGGAGGCGACCAATGATAGTCAAATTAGTCCCAATAAAAAGGGATTGAAATCATCAATTTGGGACCACTATAAGAGGTAAAGGATAGATGACAAATGGAAGGCAATACGTAAATAATGCAACAAGAAACTCGTTGGTGAAAAAAGAATGGGCACAAAGCACTTGCATGACTATATATCCATATGCATGCTTCGTACAGCGAGAGGACCAAGGCAAATATTACTTAGCACTATGCAAGTGAGTAGCTCTACAATTAGGATAGACGGAGATTCCACTGTGGTTGGAAACTACACATTTAACCAAACCATTGCAAGGGAGGAGATTGTTTCGATGATTGCAATGCATGAGTACCCCTCAGCTATGGTTGAGCATTATGGATTTAAAAGATTTTGTCCGGCTCTTCAGCCTTTATTCCAAGTGGTTTCTAGAAATGCAATAAAGAGTGATCTATTAGAGAGATACGAGGTGAAAAGTTGAAGACAAAGAAGTTATTATCCAAAAATCAAGGTTGAATTTGCATTATAACCGACATGTGGACATCCAACAATCAAAATAAGGGATACATAGCTATTACAACTCACTTCATTGATGAGTCATGGAATTTGCAGTGCCAAATTTTGAGGTAATATTATTATTTACTAATTTAATTTGTTCAGATTTATATCACTGTAATTAATTTATTTTTTTTTTAAAAATTTGCTCTTTGTGTTGTAGGTTCATATTGTAGGTCCAAGTTGGCTAAGAGGAGGGGGGGGGGGAGGTTTGGGGTGGATTAGCCTTTTTCGCTTAATCTCCGATTTGGCATCTCTATTGCCAAATCGACTTTGTATTCAAATCTGGGAAATTATGAACACACTAAAGTATAATTAGGAAGAGGGTTAGAGAGATTGGCACAAAGGATTTGTAGTGGTTTGCCACAGAGGACTACCTCCACTACTCATGGAGTCCACCATTAGATTTCTAACCTTCACTAACATTGGTTTTTACGAGATCAACTAATAACCTAAAATACAAGGTTTTACCTAGGTTAACCGCTAAAATTTTCTACCCACAAAGCTAATCCAAGCTTTGCTATTAGTTCCCCAGTAAGATATTCCTTATCCTACCTCACTCAATTGGTTTCTTCGTAGGTTAAACCAACAAAGCCTATCTCTCGTAAGTTTTTTTAAGGTGCAACTTGCAAACCTTTTCTCAAAGCTAATCTTAGCTTTGCTTATCACTAATCAGCACAAAGCACTCACAAGCTTGTCTAAGATATAACCCTCTCTCAAGATATCTTCATGAGTGACTCACTCAAGAGATTTACAAGTAATGCACAAGGATCTTTGAATACTATCAAGCTTAGGAGGAGAGCTACTGCTAATTTCTCACTTCTTTCTCCATTGGCAGCTCTAACATTCTTCTTCAATCATTCTTCTTTATATATAGGCAAGGGGGAAGAAGCCTCTAAGAATAACAACTATGTGTCATTGTCAGTTGCATCGTATTCTGGCATGAACAGGGCCACAACGTTCAAATCTCTGAGTAGTCACTCTCATTCAGGGTTGTTGCTCATATGTTGATTCCATATGAACGTTAAGAGAGGAAGCTACATAATCAAATACCTCGGTTAGTGTGCTTAATCAAGATTAAGGAAAATAATTAACACAAAGCACATGCTAATCCGACCTTAGGCCAACAATCTCCCCATTTTTTATGATTGCAAACTTTGCGTGAAAAGACATAGAAAGCATAAGTTTTAAAATCAGTTTTGCACAAATGCTCCTCTTTAATATATGCTTCCCCTATCTAAAACATTTTTGCAATATAAGAACATCTCATAATTATGCAAGCACTTGCAATCACGCAACAGTATTTCTCCCCCTTTTGATATCTCAAAAAGCAAATATGACCAAGTGCGAATTACTGAGAGAAGCCAAATTATAATAGATCAAGAAACTATATTCCAAAAAAATCAACAACAAAACGGTAATAAAGCATGATCAATACAAACGTCAACAAACAATGTTAGTCTGATTGTATCCGTTTTTGGCATTACTCAGGCCAAATCGAAACACAAAGGGATAGCTATAGTCCTGAAACAAAAATGCATTACCACCTGGAGCGACTAGCAGGATAAACATCTTCAAAGTTATAAAATAAGATTCTGAAGTGAGGCTGTAAGAGAATGATCAAAGTTCCTGCATAAGGTGTTAATAACTCAACTAAGTAGAAATACTCACGTTTATGGCATCAATCGTGCCAAATATCAACTCAAAGTATCAATCAACAAGCATATATGAATATGTAACATCAACAATAATATAAGTAATAAATCAAAGTGTCATGAAAATATGATGTAGTGATAGTGACTTTACAATGATTTCTAAAAGCATCACTAAGAGCTCAAAAAGCTCAGTAATGGTATATCCCTTATTTTGCATGAATAAAATCAAATTTTTCATGACATTACCATAGATTACTATGTAGCATAGTATTCATAAAAAAATATGACAACGAACATAATATGCACATAAAAAGATCAAAACAGGAAATTAAAGAAAAGTATGTATATGATATAAGAATGCATGAACCTAAAGAGCAATATATGAGAATGAGTCAAACCCGATTTAATGGGCAATAAATTTTTCTTCTTGTGGAGTGGCAGCAGGTGGTGGATGATAGTAAGAAGAATCTCTGACCTTAGCCAACAATATGTCCATGCTCTTTTTGCAATTACATCACCCCTTCAATTTTTTTATTGGAAACCATCAAGTCCTCCTTCATTCCAATGATTCTTCCATCATCATCATCATGCTTTTAAGGCCATATTGGTGCAAAGTTACTCAATCAAGTTAAGATCAAGTCTTACTAGGAAGTGACATATGAGTCTCAAAGCTTGCTCTTTTGTTGATCATGGACCATCAAATGTAACATAATCCGGCAGGAATGCATATTGTGACTTTAGGGATTTTACTGCGGATTAAAGCCTTTTTTCATCCTTGTGTTAGACCATAAAGTTGAAAGTCATCCTTGTATTGGTTTTGGTCTGTTTTCATCCCTCTGTCCATAGGTTTTGGCTTGTTTTCATCCCTCTAAATAGGCCAAAAAGGCGAACACAGGGATGAAAATAAGACAAAATTCACAAATAGAGAGATGAAAACAAGCCAAAATCTAATAGAGGGATGACTTCCAACTTTGAGGTCTAATACAAGGATGAAAAACACTTTATTCCATTTTACTGCTAACAGCAGCTCCTCGATCATTTTCATTCCCTCTATTGAAGTCTCACTTCATAGATAGGCATCTTCAACATGCTTGCTCTTCTTCATCCCATTTCTCGATTTTACAAGCATTTACTTCATATGATGGGACCTAAAGAAGCCTCTTCTCTAGACTTGGACTCTTCCTGCTCACTGGAAGATTTTCTCATACTTCAGAGTCTGAAATTCTAACCGCTTTCTCTTTCTCTTTCTTTGAGAAGCTTTGGTAAGAAGTCCTCTTCCTTAGTCTTGTGCTTCTCTTTATTTTCCGTTTTGGCATCGTAGGAGCCAAAAGCACTTTTGAACTTCTCCAGATCTAGAGCCAAGTAGCCTTTTCAAGCTCTTTAATAATTATTTCTTCAAGATCAGGTGGTGCTTCAACAGAAAATTTTTATTCTAAATTGCCTCTGATAGTACCATTTTTAGAGTGAACTGAGTCTCATGTTGAATCAGTTTCCCTTGAGTGTTTTCCTTTGAGCTTTTTCTTATAGATGAAGACTTGTTATTTTCTTCTTCTTCTCAATTTTCTCTCTAAGACTTGGTGGTGCTTCAACAAATTTTTCTCTTGAATAGTCTTGAGAGGTTAGACTTAAGAAACCACTTGAAATTTTTTGCTTCACTTGATTCTCC
This sequence comes from Turnera subulata, assembly GCA_028386065.3. Lineage (NCBI taxonomy): Eukaryota > Viridiplantae > Streptophyta > Magnoliopsida > Malpighiales > Passifloraceae > Turnera > Turnera subulata. The sequence continues at coordinate 63,536 of JAKUCV010001047.1, read as the reverse complement.
TTGAGGGGCCTTTGACTTTCTCAAGACCATCTCTTGTCCTTTTTCTAAATGTTTCAAGGTCTTCTCGAGCAGAAACAACTGCATAATTTAAGGATTGATGGACTACCAATGACTTCAACTCCTATTACAAGTGTGTTTTTTGTTCCATTATGAATTTTTGGTGGAGACAAATAAGGTATTTTGTGTTTAGAACAGATTGGTTTTCGAATTGTAGAAGGACAGAGAAGCAAGAGGTATTTCAACCATGGTTAGGATTCTTCTCTCTCGATTTATGCAAAGGAACATGACAAGGTATAAGAGAGAATATAGGTGAGGTAGTTGGATTAGTAGATATGAAGAGGATTTAGTGATTTATCCAACGGTTATTTGAGGTTTTCTATGCAAATTTTCTCTATCACCCAACTGTTAGTTTTAAAAGGTAACGTACATTTTGCAAGAATCTTGCAGGTTTGGCTTATGAAGGGTTTCTGATAATAAAACTGAAAAATAGGCCCTCTCTTTTCTTATACCTTTTTTTGCATAAAAATCTATGTTTTCTTTTTCACTATCTGCAATTTGAATATGTGACATCTTCCATGCTAAAACAGCTTACTTTCCAACTTCTTCACAAATCTCTAATTTAACCAATCCACTTTTGATCTCCATTGTAATCTCATTATTGCTCAAATGTGAAATGCAAGTATGCAATTGGATGTACATGAACTAAGTGATGAATATGCATGTTAACATGTAAAGAAATCAATTTTTAGAGATATCACCAAAGAAGGATTGTAGATACTCTAATGTGGAGTGTGCATTTCAATCTCCACATGAATCCTGGTGAACTGATCTTCCTTCAGTCACTTGGTGAAAATATCTGCAAGTTAATTCTCACTTTTGACAAGAACAAGTGTTATATACTTCTTAAGCATATGATTTTTGATAATTTTTTTGCATCCCTTCAATGTGTTTAATATATGAATTTCAGACTGAATCTTTAGAGAGACAAACACACTTGAGCTATCAAATAGACTAAGGATGCACATATATTCTAGGCTATAATATATATTTCATCTAACCAACTTGTGCATGTCATAACACCAGTAATAAAAAATTCGACTTCACAGACGCCAAATTGTACTTTTTGCTAAACCAAGATAGAAATAATTATGCAATGCACTAACAGGAACCGCTTGTTCTTTTTAGTTTAATAGATATCCAACAAAGTCATCATTAGAATAATTAAACAGTTTCAAAGAAAATAATTTTTGGGCTCCTGTGATCTAATCTAAAGATATAATTTTTGAGCGCTTGAAAAGATCATTTGATAACACTTAGCATGGATACTTTGAGACAACAATGAAGTATAGACAAAAACAAACATTGATCATAGTATTAGGTTTAGTAGCAGCAGAGAGATAAAGAGCACTATTAATCATACCGTTATATCTTTCCGTCATCTCTTTTCCATTTTCGTCTTTGTTTAACATCATTGTCATGCTCATTAAGACTTGACAACATTGTCTACATCAGTGCCAAAACGTTTGAGAAACCTTTTATATCAAGTTCCTTTACTTGGAATCCGAGGTCAAAGTTCAATCATCCCATTAAGCTTATCACGAATTTACTGTACTGTACGTTCTCAAATTTCTTATGTAACAACTCATTAGCAGCAACAAGCAATATGACATGATCAAAGATAAGATATACTTATGATCTTCTATGAAGGAAAGCATCATGACTAAAGCAAGTGCATTGACTATTAAAAGCAACAATCATATGCTCACAAAATGTTCTTTGTTATCTTGAAGAAGCACATGCTAAAGATAATATACAACACAAGCAAACCATAAAATTTCAGCACAAGCTAATAGAAATTGAAGCAAAAAGCATCAAATAATAGTTTCTCCTTTTAGATTTAGAAATATGTCAGAATTGTCATCAATGATGCCAAATCGTTTATAAGCTTTTGAATATATTTAACAATTTCAGCAAACTCAAAAAATTTTCTATCAATTTCAATGCTGAAATACATACCATAATATAAAAGAGATTCATTTGCAAAAACATTAGTAAACAATTATGAACAATAATAACTATCAACGAATAATACCCAATGCACACATGACATAAAATTGGGACAAGTATTACCAAAATTATTTCAATTAACAATTATGATATGTTTGAGTATCTTTTTAGAGAGATTACTGACATCTTATAAAGAGGATTCAAACCATCATTATCTTTACCAAGCGTCTTGCCTTTTGAGCTAACACTTAATGTGACATTACCTTAGCATAAGGATGAGAATCTTGATGGATGTTTTATATGTATTTAGTAACCACTTTGCAATGTCCGTCTATCCTTATTTTTTGGCTAAGAAAGTCATATTTTTGGTACCCACACAAAATTGGGTCCTTGGAGTTAGTTTTGGCACCTTTCGGTAGCCAAATATATTTATCAACACAATACATCTTTTGATCATGAAAAGTATCATGCCATGACCTTCATTTTCATCATAATGACATGTGAAATGTGATGCATTATAAAGTTTAGCTCTAGCAAAGTTATTCATTAAGGTTGACTTTGGATTGAATGCCAAATGAATGACTCCAACACTTTTTTTTTTACAAGAAGCGCCTTTGTTATCAAGAAAAGGTGTATACCAACTCTTCCCTTAATGAACTTGACAAATTCAATATTCATATTAAGAGCACTATTTTCATCAATTATTTTTCACAAGCATCCACATTTAGAACAAGTTTCCTCTCTAGAACATTGCATAGGAACATCATTATTCATTTTTAGATCTTTGACAATATTGGCATATGATGTAGGAAACTTTCAAGGCTCTACATGTGAAGTATTATGAATAACTTTATCAAATCCAATACTTCAACATGTTTTCTACATGCAATGTTCTTTTCTACATCTTTTCCAACAATCTCAAGCAATTCATTAAATTAAACAATTAGCACATGAAACATAAATATATGAAAAGAATCATTTACCTCAGAATGCTTTCTAGCTAACCGAAAAAAGAATTGCAAAGTCCACTCCATCCGAATCACCTGTAATGCCATCATAAATGATGCAAGGAGACTCCAAAACTCCTAGATTATGGCACTAGACTGTGCTCCTTCCAATGTGGCCTCATTGATGCCATATCGTAGGAGGTTCGCAACTTTAGAATTAGGCTTGGCTTCATTGACTTCTTCTACTGACCAGAACTTCAAGACATTTTTCGCTGGTCTCCAATAGAAATTTTTCACAGCAAGCCACTTCTCAAGTTCTTGACTCTTTATAGAAATCTTCAGCAAAAGCTTCCAATGGCCGAAGTTCACAACATAAGAATAAGAAAATTTCTTTACGCTACAATCCTCAAAAGCCTTGATCTTTATCTCTTGGACGTTAATCCATGCATAGAGAACGTAGCTTCGCTACCATTTGTAGGTCCAAGTTGGCTAAGAGGGGGGGTGAATTAGCCATTTTCGCTTAATCTCCGATTTGGCATCTCTAATGCCAAATCGATTTTGTATTCAAATCTGGAAAATTATGAACATACTAAAGCATAATTAAGAAGTGGGTTAGAGAGATTGGCACAAAGGATTTATAGTGGTTCGCCACAGAGGACTACCTCCACTACACAATGAGTCCACCATGAGATTTCTAACCATCACTAACATTGATTTTTACGGGATCAACCAATATCCTAAAATACAAGGTTTTACCTAGGTTAACCTCTAACCTCTTGTACCCACAAAGTTAATCCAAGCTTTGCTCTTAGTTCCCCAGTAAGATATTCCCTATCCTACCTCACTCAATTGGTTTCTTCGTAGGTTAAACCAACAAAGCCTGTCTCTCACAAGTTTTTCTAAGGTGCAACTTGCAAACCTTCTCTCAAAGCTAATCTTAGCCTCGCTTATCACTAATCAGCACAAAGCACTCTCAAGCTTGTCTAAGATATAACCCTCTCTCAAGATATCTTCATGAGTGACTCACTTAAGAGATTTACAAGTAATGCACAAGGATCATTGAATACTCTCAAGCTTAGGAGGAGAGCTGCTGCTAATTTCTCACTTCTTTCTCCATCGGCAGCTCTAACATTCTTCAGCAATCATTCTTTATGTATAGGCAAGGGGGAAGAAGCCTCTAAGAATAACAACTGTGCGTCATTTTCAGTTGCATCGTAATCTGGCATGAACAGGGCCACAACGTTCAAATCTATGAGTAGTCACTCTCATTCAGCACCTTTTGTGAAGATCAAGGTTGTTGCTCACATGCTGATTCCATATGAACGTTCAGAGAGGAAGCTACAACTTTTTTGAATCATCCTGTGTAGTTCCAGAAGTATAGAGTACTAGGTTGTTTTGACTTCTTAGTAATAGGTTAGCTTGACACAAGGACCAAGGAAAGCCAACTTTCATCAATCTCCTGTCACTGTCTACAGCATCGAGATTCAGCATCGTTGGTGCCAAATTGTAAATGTATCCGTTTTTCAGAAAGTGGTCTACACATGGTTAGCAGACTTCTAGGTTTGATGCTCATAGGTTGGACATAATCAAACTGGGCTGTTGTGGAAGCTTTCCAGATCTTTAAACACGCTGCTGCTGATTCAACATAAGCTATGTGCCGAGTTTATAGAGTTAGGGAGCATCTTCAATAAGTGGTCCCAAAATGAAAGATGATCAGCAGATGCTGGACAGACACCTAGGTTTGATGATCCTAGGTTTGTCATATTTAAATCCATGCATTGTGAAACATGTCCAGAACACTAAACAAATATTTTTTTGAGTTGAATCAAGCTATTTTTCAGTTTTATAGCTCATGGGAGCTTCTCCAACAATTGCTTTAAAGTTGTGAGATAATCAATGTGGTCCATGGTCTATGAAAGTGACATCTCAAGTATTAAACCCAATAAACTAATGCCACTAACATACATACCAACCCCACTAACTTCAAACTCCCACAATGTCGCTTGCATGCTAAGATTTAATATATGTCTGAAACTCAAAGTTTGTTAACATCAAAACATAGCTAAGGCATATGGAGAATTAGGACATATGATTAAAACCAAATCAACAACTAATCCATACATAATCAAATACCTCGGTTAGTGTGCTTAATCAAGATTAAGCAAAATAATTAACACAAAGCACATGCTAATCCGACCTTAGACCAACACATATATGTACCAGAACCACATACTTCGGAGAATTTTTGTGAGGTTTTGGTGCAATTTTTGGTGGAGTATATTGTGGATAGAAAGCTCTTGACACTCACTCTTGACAGTTGCACCACTAATGATGCCATGATCACTCTTATGTTTGGTAAAATCCCTCGATCATCATTTCATATTGGAGGTATATTATTTCACGTGGTTGTTGTGCACATTTCTTGAATCTAATTGTGAAAGATGGCGTGACAATAATAAATTGAGCAATAATTAGAATAAGATAAAGTGTAAATTTTTGGACAAGAACACTAAAGAGGGTGGAAAAATTTGCAGAAATTTATTGTATTAAGGAAGTAGCATATTCTAAGAAGCTTGTGCTTGATTGTAAAACTCGTTGGAACACCACATATCTTATGCTTGCTTCAACCATTCCATATAGATGCATTTCTTACCGTTGTCCAATGCATGATTATCAATATAAAAGTTTGCCAAAAAAAGAAGATTGGAACATGGTTATAGAAATTTGTGGTATGTTGTAGATCTTTCATAGTGTTACAGAATTATTTTTAGGTACTCGCTATCCAACAGTGAATATCTATTTTCCCAAGATATGTCAAATTAGACATACTTTGAGGAAGTGGATTTGTTATGGGAGTGATGTCATTGAGAGAACTACTTGTTGTGTGATTGAGAAGTTTGATAAATTTTAGGAGACAATCAATGAGGTGATGGCGATAGGTAGGGGTGAGCATTATACCGTACCAATTTTGGGATCCGTATGAGAATATCGACGGCACCCCCATACCGACCTCATACCGAGCGACCTATACCACGCCGACATTTGCCCAATACCGACATGATATCCCTCGGGTCGGTCGGCATACAGACAGTACCGACCCAAAATTCCCACAGAAACTGACATTCACAGAAACATTCAAAGCATTCACAATACTTAAATACATCCATGTAATGATTGTATGAAAGCCAAAATACTTAAATAGAATTATGATTGAGGAGCCTTATAATATCAAAAGAAGGCTCTTTAATCCAAAAGAAATGTGTTGTTTCAGACTTTCAATTGGCCTGTAATCTGATAAAAGTAAAAGAAGAAGTATACAAAACAAAACAAAACAACCAAGTTGTCAACCCAAAATTCCAGCCAAGTTCGTTTCCAACTCCTGCCAAGTTATAAAAATATTACAAAGAGCATCATCCAGAATTGAAAAAGCAGAGACAAAACAAGAATTGAAAAACAGAGACAAGAAGATCATAAACAACCATTTATAGAACTTGAAAAACAACACATATACCAGAATTCCATCAAATTTCAATAGTAGGTTCTATACATAGATCGGCCATTTCTGAAAAAATAAAAATAGATGTTAGTTATAAGTAACTAAACTGAAATAATGAACAAAAATGAAGAACAACCAAACTTAGTGCAAAAAACATGATGAAAAGAGAAGCAAAATGCCATTTTCGAGCTTCTCAACATCTACTACACTCTCTTCCCATTGGGAATGGTAGTCTGGTGCTCTTACTCGCATCCATTCCTGAGCAAAAATAAGACCTTTCACAATCTTAGGAGTCACAGAACTCCTAAAAGCATCAAGAATTCTGCCACCGGTACTATCTGATGCAACAGTCATGATTGGGACAGCAAGCACATCACGAGTGATTTCTAATAGGATTGGAAATCATGGTGCATTGACCCTCCACCACGACAACACATCAAATTGTTTAGCATATTCGTCAGTAGCTTCCCCTATATACATGTCCATTTCTGTTTTGCTATCTCCATCAGCACCCTACAGCCTTTTAAACATTGATGTCCTCTACGAGATCAATCTCCAAACCCCATCAACATATTCATCATCTTGTTCACTAGCCTCAGAATACTTGAACTTGGTTGTTGATGTAAGGAACCGGGCATGCAAACAAATAGACAAAATGTGCAGCGGATAAAACCGGAACTAATGGAGGATCCATGTGAAACGAGGTAAACCGAATAACAAGAATTTTGTACCTGGGATTTGCTGAATCCTTTCACTCTAGAGTAGAGCCGAACCAGCAAGAACCAGACCAAAATCCGATTCCTCTACGGTATCCACACGAACCGTTGATGACTACTAGCAACCGTCACACGATCACTATCCCGAGCACTCCCGAACCGTAGTGCTAGTTATAGAATTCCGAGAGCTAAAGAGCCTAGAGTGTTTGATGTGTTTCTTGTCTAACTAATGTGTGTGAGCTTAGTCTGAAAAATCCGATCAACCTCTCACTTATGTCAAATACACATTAGGCATAGTTTAATTAGACAATGGCCAACATCATCATGCATTATCTTTCATGATTATGTCTCCATTATGATAAAGTCTCCACTATGGCATTAAACATATATATTATCATATATACACATCATATGGCATTAATTCTGATAATTAGTGAACCGAATCAACCCAAAAATCCTGGTCGAACCATGGTCTAACCACTAGCTCAAATCTTGGTCGAACCATGGTCCAACCATGGTCTAACCACTAGCTTGAATCAACAGTTCTAAGTGTGTGACCCTGTAGGCACTTGTGACGTTTGAAAATAATTATAAACTCTCATTTACAATTGTAAATAATGAGCGGTGTCTAGCAACACATCATTGCTACCCAAACGATAAGATTAGTACTGATTCATTATGCCTCGGAAAAATGTCATTGTCCTTTCGTCCCATAATATCAAGTTCAAACACGAGACATGGGATATGTCATTCTCGTTTATATTTGTTCTAACGTTTCTTGATCCCCGAGTTAACTGTGTTATACAGATACAAATGATTTCCCCATATCAATTACTCTGAGCATGGCCACGCATTTACAGTTTAACTCTATCAAGGGGCCCAACTGATAAGATACTCGTTATATAGGTTGGACGAATTCCATCTTGACCATACAAAACCCACTACACATTATATCATGTTCCCAATAATTACTCTTAGGTTTACTCAATTACGAATGACCAAGGGTAATATCGAAGTATATGACTCACGTGTTGGGGACCTTGATGATCTCAGGTCTAAGGATAGTACATATAAGAATCACTAATGACAACATGAGTCCATGCAGTGTTCTTATGTCGGGTCAGTCCAGTCCACAAGTTCTCTAACTTGTACCCGTATGTAGAATTCAAATCTCATATAATGCTCAACATACGCTAGTCTTAATTTATTATTACAACCTATCCATAATAATAACCGACTAGGGACATTTCAGGAATATAAAATATTCTTAGGTTATAAATATATTCAAGCAAGATTAACAAACATATTTATTGGAATAAAACCTTGATCAAAATACATGACTTAAATATAATATGATCATCTAATGATTTGATTGGCTTTTGGGCATTACGCTAACAATCTCCCACTTGCACTAAAGCCAATCATCCATGTATCTAATACCAATGGATCTAGTATGACAATCATGCTTCTGCTATGTGAGCGGCTTAGTTAGTGGATCTGCTATATTCTTCTCAGAAGGAACTCTGCACAGCCTCATATCGCCTCTTTCAATAATCTCTCTATTAAGATGGTAGCGTCGGAGTATATGTTTGGATCTTTGGTGTTATCTAGGTTCTTGAGCCTGTGCGATTGTCCTATTATTGTCACAATAGAGCTCAATCGGACTGTAAATGCTCGGAACCACCCCAAGTTCAGATATGAACTTCTTAATCCAAACAGCCTCTTTCGCTGCATCAGAGGGGGCTATGTATTCAGCCTCAGTGGTAGAATCGGCAACTGTTTCTTGCTTTGAACTCTTCCAGCATACAACACCACCTCCAAGACAAAACGCATATCCTGATTGCATTCTAAAATCATCCCTGTCAGTTTGGAAGCTACCATCTGTGTAACCCTTTCCAACAAGCTCATCAACGCTTCCGTATATAAGGAATGCATCCTTAGTTTTTCTCAAGTACTTAAGGATGTTTTTAACCGCTCTCCAGTGACCTTCACCGGGATCAGATTGATAACTGCTTGTGACAGTTAATGCATATGCGACATCTAGTCGGGTACGTAGCATGGCATACATGATAGATCCTATTGCTGATGCATAAGGGATCTTACTCATTCGCTCTCTCTCATTAGATGTACTAGGACATTGATTCTTTGAGAGAGTTATGCCATGTGACATGGCCAAGAAACCTTTCTTGGAATCTTGCATGCTAAACTTTTTAAGCACCTTGTCAATATATGTACTTTGACATAGGCCAAGAAGCCTTTTGGATCTATCTCTAAAGAGCTTTATACCTAGCACGTAGGCAACTTCACCTAAGTCCTTCATTGAAAAATTCTTTCCGAACCAAGTCTTTATAGACTGTAGTGTTTTAATATCATTCCCAATGAGTAGAATGTCGTCAACATACAACAGCAAGAAAACGATAGTGCTCCCACTAACCTTCTTGTAAACACATGGCTCATCTTCATTTTTAATGAAACCAAACTATTTGATTACCTCATCAAAATGCAGATTCCAACTCCTAGAAGCTTGCTTTAATCCATAAATGGATCTTTACAATTTGCATACCTTATTAGAATTCTCCGGAGTGACAAAACCTTTAGGTTGTGTCATGTACACATCCTCTAAAAGATTTCCATTAAGGAAAGCGGTTTTGACATCCATCTGCCATATTTCATAATCACGGTATGCAGCTATAGCCAATAGAATTCGGATGGATTTAACAATGGCAACTGGCAAAAAAGTTTCATCATAGTCAATACCATGTACTTGTTTGAAACCATTCACAACCAATCGCCCTTTAAAAGTAACCACATTACCATCCACGTCGGTCTTTTTCTTAAAGACCTACTTGCACCCAATGGGTTTTACCCCTTCAGGTGGATCAACCAAGGTCCAAACCTTATTCTCATACATGGATTCTATCTCAGAATTCATGGCTTCTAGCCAGTTCTTGGAGTCTGGACCCGTAATTGCCTGCTGATAGGAAGTGGGCTCATCATCATCCATGAGCATCACGTCTCCAGTATGAGTCAAAAAAAATCCATATCTCTCTAGCTTATATCAAGTCCTATCGGACCTATGTGGTCCATGTGTTACAGGTACAGGATTTTCATTCACAACAACTTGTGATTCCTTTTCTTGTTCCATCTCAGTTTCTGTAGCTTCTCGTTGTGCTCGAACTTCTTCGAGTTCTATTTTTCTCCCACTGATCTCTCTAGAAATAAATTCTCTTTCTAGAAAAATAGCAGTACGAGCAACAAACACCTTTTGCTCTGTGGGATTATAGAAATAAAATCCTTTAGTTTCTTTAGGATATGCAACAAAATGGCACTTGTCCGATTTAGGGGCGAGTTTATCTGATACTTGTCGTCTTACGTAAGCCTCACAACCCCAAATCTTCATAAAAGACAAACTGGGGCATTTCTCAGTCCACATCTCATATGGAGTCTTTTCAACTGATTTAGACGGAACAAGGTTAAGTGTAAAGGCAGCAATCAATAGAGCATGTCCCCAAAATGAAAAAGGTAGGTCAGCTTGACTCATCATAGAATGAACCATGTCTAACAAAGTTCTATTTCTCCTTTCAGATACACCATTCCATTGTGGTGTACCCGATGGAGTAAGTTGTGATACTATACCACATTCCTTTAGATGATCAAGAAATTCTCGGTCTAAGTATTCACCTCCTCGACCAGATCGAACCATTTTAATACTCTTGCCAAGTTGATTCTGTACTTCATTCTTGAATTCTTTGAACTTTTCAAAGGATTCCGACTTGTGCTTCATAAGATACACATAGCCATATCTACTATAATCATCAGTAAATGTAATGAAGTATTGAAATCCACCTCTAGCCTATGTTGAATAAAATCCACCTCCAACATCATCATGCATTATCTCTCATGATTATGTCTCCATTATGATAAAATCTCCACTGTGTGTGACCCTGTAGGCACTTGTGACGTTTGGCAACAATTATAAACTCTCATTTACAATTATAAACTATGAGCGGTGTTTAGCAACACGTCATTGCTACCCAAATGATAAGATCATTACTGATTCATTATGCCTCGGAAAAATGTCATTATCCTTTCGTCCCACAATATCAAGATCAAACACGAGACATGGGATATGTCATTCTCGTTTATGTTTGTTCTAACGTTTCTTGATCCCCGAGCTAACTGTGTGATACAGAAACAAATGATTTCCCCATATCACTTACTCTGAGCATGGCCATGCATTTACAGTTTAACTCTATCAAGGGGCCAAACTGATAAGATACCCGTTATATGGGTTGGACGAATTCCATCTTGATCATACAAAACCCACTATACATTATATCATGTACCCAATAATTACTCTTAGGTCCACTCAATTACGAATGACCAAGAGTAATATCGAAGTATATGACTCACGTGTTGGGAACCTTGATGATCTCAGGTCTCAGGATAGTGCATATAAGAATCACTAATGACAACATGAGTACATGCAGTGTTCTTATGTCGGGTCAGTCCAGTCCATAAGTTCTCTAACTTGTACCCGTATGTTGAATTCATATCTGATATAATTCTCAACATACGCTAGTCTAAATTTATTATTACAACCTATCCATAATAAAAATCGACTACGGATATTTCAAGAATATAAAATATTCTTAGATTATAAATATGTTGAAGCAAGAATAACAAACATATTTATTGGAATAAAACCTTAATCAAAATACATGACTTAAATATAATATGATCATCCAATGATTTGATTGGCTTTTGGGCATTACACTAACAGTTGAGGCTGAATCGGTTTTCGGACACCAAAGTATTGAGGGAATAGGGAATCGCCATAAGCATCAAATAACTCAAAGGTTGCATCCCTTATCCTTTCCCACATCCTACTTCCAACAGCTTCACCAATTTTTTTTTTTCAAAAAAAACTCAACATACTTGAACTTAAATCTCAAGTCAAGTACTCCAGCAACAAAAGTTACCATATTAAATTGCTCCAACTCCCCCAGTACTTTTCAAATTTCTCTAGCATGTTCTATGCCATGATACTCAATTGAAGATCATAACTTTCTGCCCAGAAGTTAAAAAGTTCATACACAGAATTGATTGCATCCAAAAATGAATTACAAGTGATGTAACATGAACCAGAGACAAACATGGTCAAATTATAGAAATTTTTGAGACACTTGCACAACTTTCTAACCTTAATCCAATCATCTAAAGTGGGTAAGCCACACCAATCAACAGCTATATTTTTCTCAGTTGATTCCGTTTCATCTTCAAAATTGACATCTACATCAGGATATGTATAATTTGCATGCAGTTTCTAACATCACATAGGTTGAATTCTACCTAGCCGGGACGTCTAATGACAATAAAGCCTTTGATGCTAATTTCTCATTCTTGTCACACTACTTAAAATTTTCTAACCTTGCCGAGATGCCCGTACATATCTAACAACCCTACAAACCCTATAAAAAAACTTTCCTACTACCTTCAGTTCATCATTAACAATCAAACTGATGATGTGAGCCAGACACCTCATATGCATGTATCTATTTACTAAAATGCTTCCTTTAAACTTGCTTAACTTCTTTTGCAAACCCTCTAGTGCCTTATCATTTGATGATGCATTATCTACATTGACAGTAAATACACTATTGATTCCCCACTCAATTAAACACCATTCAACAGCAACAATAATTTTCTCCCCCTATGACCGGTAATGGGACAAAAATTTGGAATTATTTTCTTTAATTTTCAATTCCAATCAATGAAATCTGCAGTTAGGCACATGTAATTAATGCGCTGGATTGATGTCCAAGTGTCAGTTGAGAGGCTAACTCATTCATAATTAGCTTTCAGATATGCGTTTAAGACTTTCTTCTCTTTTAGGTAAAGTTTCAAAAACAATCTCTAGAAACTGTCCATCTAGGTGGAATCCTAAACCTAGGACAAGAAATTGACATCAGCTGCTGGAACCCTTTACCCTCTACAAATATGAAAGGTAATTCATCGGCAACTATCATTCGAGCAAGTGATTTTCTAATTGCATCCTGATCACACTTATATGTAGCTAAAGAAGTCTTTCCATCATCCCCTACTTTACTGACTAATTGAGTTTATGAACATTCATCAATAAGAGTATTCTTAAGACATCTTTCTAAATCACCCAACATACCAGATGTACCATTCCACTTCGGATGAGCTTTAAATTGCTGAGCACATCGCATGTATTTCACAATCAGCTCGTCATCTGCAGTTTCACACTTCATGAAGTGCTCCCACACCCTCGATCTTTTGGGATTGCGAGGCTGCACCGCATCTGTGTTCTCCCTCTTTGCTGCCACATTAGTTTCACCTTCATTGCCTTGAGTTACTTCATCTCCAAGGAAGGTGTGGGTTCAACTTGCATTCCATCATTGGTAGTAGGTGTGGGTCTAGCCACGAAATTTGTTAAGGCCTGCAGGAAAGGTTTGAAGTAAGTAAGATTTCAAAATTCAATCCAAGCACATATTTATAATCTAGCATTTAGCAGCCAAATTGTTCTCATCTTTACCATTCCCTATGTAACTGAAGAGAAAAACCTCATATAGGAAAAAGGAAGGGATGAAGCAGCAGGAAAAATGATCAAATAACGAAAACTTAAGAACCAAAATGATTCAAAAAAAAGACAGAAACATGCCATCTTTGGATACAGGTGTTCTAGAGTGATCAAAAGCAACTCACTACTCTACATGCTAGTTCTACAAATCAAACTGAACACAAAAGGCATCAATGCACATCACTTTTTTATTTTTCTATTCCAATACCTCACTATGAATTAATTGACCAAAAAAATTTCAAGTCTACGTGACTGACCAAATCAACTTAATTACTAAATTTGGAAATCTAAATCTAATTATAATAACTAAATGGTAATGGAGGTTTAACTTTTGTTGAGATAGAAACAACTATATTAGAATTTAGAACAAGACATAGGAAAGTAAAAACAAGATAAAGAGACAAGGTTTTACCATTTTACTGAACATCTTTAATAATGCCTACACTCTTGAAATATTTGTATACAAGCTCGAGCAAGAATGTAAACTGAGTAAGAGAATTTCTACAAATAAGAAATAACAACTGTATTAATTCGTTACTGGCAGCATAGCCAACTTAAATGGGTAAAGCGAAGGTGTACCACTCACCAGAAAAATAAGACCAAAACTAGTGACAACAAAAGTGGCAACATCATTTGTATTAACAAGAACAACACCACGTCCCTAAAAAGTAAAGCCAAAAACTAGCAAAATGTCATTCCTTGATTAGCAGGTAGAGGAAGACCAAGAGGAATAAGGTCTTTCGTTTAAGAACAAATTATCATATAAAATAATTATAACACCCCAAATCAAAGAGTAGGTAGGGTTAGTTACTCACCAAACATCAAAGAGGGACAAATCGTTTAAATTGCAAACACGAAGCCTCGGCTAACTACAAAATACAAGAGGAGGGGAAATTAGTATTTATTTGATTAATTAAACATGAATTAATGGTTAATTAAAACTTTGAAGAACTATGGTTTCGAAATACAAATTAGGGGTTTTCAATTTCTACACTAAAATCGACAGAGAAGGAGGGGAAATTACTATTTATTTGATGAATTAAACCCGAATTAATGGTTAATTGATAGTTTGAAGAACTAGGGATTCAAACTACAATTTGGGGGTTTTCTATTTTTAGTTTGAAATCGGCAAACACAGAGGGTGAAGACGAAGGAGAAAAGAGAAAAAACAAACTCACCTGTTGTTGATTAAAGGCGACAGTTGTTGGCAAATGAGGGTGAAGAAGATCGAGGCGAGTGGCGACGATGGCTGCGTATTGTGGTGGACGGAGATGATTTAGAGAGAGAGGCGGGAGGAGAGCAGATGGTATCGAGAGAGGAATTAGGGTTCAGAGTAGTTGTGAGAGAGAGAGAGAGAGAGAGAAATGTGGGTGCAGACGGTATTGAGAGATGAATTAAGGTTTCTTTTAATTTGTGTTGTGGACTGTTTAGTTTAGTGTGGGTTGGTAAAAGTTACTATTTATATGACAGGTTCAACCGCAGTCGGGGTCGGTTACCGACATACCGACTAACACATACACCCCCATGTACCGCCATGTTTGTGGTGCGGTTTCAAGCCGAGCCGACCACACTCTAAGGGCATATCTTTCCACATCGGGTTGGTACCTCAGTTCGAAATTTTTGCACAGCCCTAGCGATAGGAGCTATTTTAGATTCTAGATATAACTTGATGTTTTTAAATTATTTTCTCCCTAATGTAAGAAGATGAAGCTGAAAGTGAGATGGAGAGGGTGAATGACCTGGAATATTAGTGAACCCAACAAACTCTCAAGCCCAAGAAGGGGGAGCCCACTCGAAGCAACTTGAAAGCCAAGCACCTACTTTCCAACACACTCCCAAGGCTTCTTGTGGAAGGCAAGTCCCTTGAATTCAGCCAAAAAACCTGGAAAATTGGGGACCAAGTATTAGCAGTGAAAGTTCTTGGGAAACAAGTTTAAAAATAGTAAAATTAGGAGTATAAATATAGACCCTCTCCCTCTACATTTGTAAGAATAATCTGAAATAATACACACCGGTATTTTCATGGTTACATTAGGTGCCGATCACAGTGGGAGAGATGTCAGTCCCCCACGAGAATTCCTTTTAGTGATGTTAGCAAATCCAATTCAACCGAGTTCAACAGTCAAGCAATATAAAATCAAGCAACAAATCAACAAACCAAACAAACTATACCTATGAAGTTTGTGCAATTCGAACCAGCATCTTCAACAACAAACAAACAAGATAGGAAGAAAATTTGGATCCCTACTTTGTAGCAAAAGCATTACCATGGATCTTGAGCACCATACTGTCGTGGAAGAGGAGGAAAAAAAAAGCCCCACCCGATTCACTGTTGCCGTCGAAAGTTGAAGACGAATTTTTTCGAGCTCAGCTGCAGCTGTGCGCTACACCTAAACAAGAAGCTGTGAGAGCGAGAACCATCCTTGGCTCTAGCTATCGAGCGAATTGCGTCGTTGGTCCATCGTCGAGAGCACAAAGGGAGGGGTCTTTTTCCCTGCCAGCCACCGTGAATGTTGTCATGATGAGGAGAGTTGTTTGCTAGAGCTGAGGAGCCATACCTGCATGGTTATGGTTAGATTCGAGACGGATCGAATCTGTCAAAATCTCCAAAACTAACTCTCGAGCATGCCTTCACCGAGAGGACGTCGTCTATGCATGAAGACTGGAGTAACAGTCACCGTCGACCCACTTTCAGCGTATGCCTGCATGACAAGGCTACTAAAGAACCTTGTATTTGCCGTCGCACCCGGAACTGTGACAGCCACGGTATGCAAGAGCCGTCGCTGGCTCGTCCGCCATTGTGGGACCCATGACTCGCTGCCCGCCTCGCCCGAGTTTGATGAAATGATGGGATACGTGTTTGGTGCAACAAAAATGTGTAAGAAGGAAAAGAAAGAAAAAAAGGTAAGAATGCCAAGATAGACACGTGCAGAAATGAAACACAGGCCATTTGCAATGGCCAAAACCAATTCATTGGCCCCAAAGTTGTGAGGATATGGGACTGATCCTAGTAACTTTCAACAACCCAAATTAAAGTTCACCGTGCCATCAGAATATGTACAGTATACATATTTTTGTGAAATTCATTATAATGTGTTCAATTGTATCTTGATTCATATCTTTGTGACATTTTTCGACTATATCATTGATTAGTTGGAATTGCTTATTGAACATGTTATCTGTTAACTATGTTGCTCAACAAGCTAATGTTTCTTTTTCTCATATGATGCTAATTTGGCCAGAAAAAATGTCACATGGGATGTTTAAATGGTTGCTTCTCATCTTTCATTAGCGCATATAACATAAAGTTCACATGAAAATCATGATAACTGACTATAATTATTATCCTTATACCACTTGATTATTTGCAAATGTGTATAGTCAATACGGAAAGAGATTACTCTAGAACTCTTTTACGTAGTACTACTAATGATGCTTTTGAAAAAATATTTGAGATACCTCATACAAATTACAAGGTTCAAGGATTAATCTTTTCAAGACCCCTTGAAGAGGAGCCAAAAATCGAGATAGATTTGTATGCATTGGAGCAACCCTTTACAAAGAAGTCAGTATCTCAGGGTACAACGCGAAGTGCTGTATAAGGAAGGTCCCCATTGCGGGATCCCGATTCTAAGAATGCATTCATCCTTAGTGCCAAGGGGCTAGAGGAGTTTCTCAAGAAGTCCCAAACCATACAATTGCAGACAAATAGGAGAATTTCAAATACCATAACGCACAAGGGTTGCTCAACCTCTAACATGGCAGCCAACTGGGATGTTGTCTTCCATAGGCGCTCCCATACACACAAGGGTCACTCAACATATAACGTGGCACCTAGAAGGAAACCTGTCTTCTATAGGCTTTCCCACACACAAAGGGTCGCTCAACGTCTAACGTGGCACCCTGCAGGGTTGCTGCCTTCCATGGGCGCTCCCATACGGACAAGGGTCGCTCAACATATGACGTGGTACCCAGCAAGGAAGTCGTCATCCATAGGTGCTCCCATTCGTACTTATGTCGCTCATCGTCTCACAAGACACCCAAAACGATATTGTATTTCCCAAGCACATCGATACACACCAACGGTTGCTCAGCGTCTCATAAGGCACTCGAAAGAATGTTATCTTTTTATAGAGCATCCATGCACAATAAGGCCTCATCATTTTTCAAAGAGGTACCTCTCGACATATAATCGGATGCTGTCTTCCACAGGAACATCCACAAATATGGGATACTCATCGTTCCATGAGGCACCCATCGAGATATAATGGGAGGTTTACCTTCAAAGACATAATTATACACAAAAGTCCCTAAACAAACACATTAAACATGCAATGGAGTGAGTAACAAGTGCCATCCACAGGGGGCATGGGATTCCATCACCATTGGTGTCGGGGGCCAGTGTTAGAAAGGCTACCCAAAGATTCCAAATTGTGTCAGAGAACTCGAATCGCATTAAGCAAATGCAATCACAACAAAAGGGCCACTTGGAAAATGGATTGGTGGTTTTAGACAATAGCCACGCTTTCTCTCAATTAGAAATTCAATATGCAAATCAATTATATCCCTAAACAGGGTTCTCAACAGCCTGTGAGCCATTCATGAGGATCCCAAAGTGGCACAAAAGGTTGCCTTTTTCTTGACAAAGCACCCAATAACAAAGCTTAACCTCAAAGATTTGTGATATTGCAAAGCCACCACGAGTGACCTAAAGTAAAATTCCTATTGCAGTTTCAAAACAAAGACCAGGAGGCGCCCAACATAGATAACCTATGGAGTGGTTCCATGTAACGCCCCGGATTTTCATAAATTAATTTATGGAATTTTCAGAATTTTTATTCCAATTTTACACTCGATGTATTTCCGGGTTTTTGGTTGAGGAAATTAATTATTTCCCTTGAAAATGTTAATTTTAAATGGGTATCATAGGGTGTTCGAGTTTCGTCGGGTTTGAGAGCTTGTTTCGGGGTGAAACGGGGTTAACGTAGTTTTAATCAAAAACTACGTCGTTTTGGCAAAAGAGAAAAAAAAAATTTGACCAGGGAAGGGCGGGTTGACCGCGCCCAAGCCAAAACGATGTCTATTTGACTCGGGCGGGTCAAAACCCTAAGCCCTCTCCCTTCTCTTTTTCCCTTTCTCCCTTCTTCATTCTTTTCTCTTCAGCCACAATCGCTCCCCACCTCTCCTTTTCTCTCTATTCTCTTTTACTTCTAGCCGCCCTGATTCTTCTCGTCTCATCCTTGTCGCTTCCACGCCGCCGTCGCCTCTTCTTTTTCCTCCACCACTCATCGTCGCCGCCACCGTTTCCTTCTCTTTGCCTTTGAGCCACCATCCTCGTAGTCGAGCAGCAGGGACCCGAGGCTGGTTTTGCCAGTGACGGAATCGAGAGGGCTTGTGAGTGGGGATTGGCTCTCCCTCGCGTGCGGTTGCATCACCGACGAGGTAAGCCGCCAGCTTCTCCAACTCTCTCGGTTTCTCTATTTTCTTTTCTTGTTGTTTCGTGCGGTTGATGGTGTTTATTCCTCCGAGCAGCGAGGTTGCGAGTGTAGCACCAGACCGGTGCCGGCAGTGAAGGTTTAAATCCCGGTAAGTACCTCTGCAGCCGCCCCGCCCTCAATTTGTTTTGTTGTTGGTTTTTGGTAATGGATGTTGGGTTGTATGGATCGGTGATGGCAGTTGTGTGTTGATCTTATTCGAGCAGTGACTGCGTGAATACCCGTTCATTAACTTTCTCTCTAATTCGTTTTAGGGATCTGTGGGTGTTGTGTTGAATTGGAGTTAGTTTGTTGTTGTTGGGTTGTGTCTGGCAGTTTGGGTGAATTCCGGCGAGGTTGACCGGAATCCGGCGAAGCTCGGGAATATTCAGGCGAGCCTCGGGAATTTTTCGGCAAGGCTCGGGTCGCAGTTTTGGTATCACAGAATCTTCTTCGTCTTTAAATGGTATTTTTCGGTTTTGGACTCGGGTTACCTTTTGTACATAATTCATGGGGATTAATTGGATGAATGTACTTATTATGATAATTGAGATTAGTGGTAAATCGTGTGCGGGGGGTGCGAGAGCGTGTGGCTGGAAATTTACCGACACATATAGAATCTCAGGTCATTTAACTCTTGGGCTCAGGAATGACCTTAGAACGGCATGTAGGAAAACCGGGCCAAGGCCTAACA
The DNA here is from genome assembly GCA_028386065.3 of Turnera subulata. Lineage (NCBI taxonomy): Eukaryota > Viridiplantae > Streptophyta > Magnoliopsida > Malpighiales > Passifloraceae > Turnera > Turnera subulata. Next base: position 43,598 of record JAKUCV010001047.1, on the reverse strand, counting down.
ACCTAACACTTTAGCACAAGTATGTTGTTCTAGACTGTAGGATATGGGCTCAAGGCCCAATAACATAAATGCATAGTCTCGGATTTAAGGAGATGGGCTTTAGGCCCGGGAACTTGTTATGGACTTTAAGGAATGGGCTCTAAGCCTAAATTCATAAATTTTGATAATTGCAGACTTGTAGAAATGGGCTTTAGGCTCGAGAGGTTATCTTGAATTCAGATGGGCTTAAGCCCGGTTAACCCTAGATCCTTGTCTTTTGGAGTTTTTAGTGAGGAGATATACCCTTTTGGGCTTAAACCCTGAAATTACTTAACCGGGTAGTTTGGGTCGGGTTTCACTCAGTTGAGCATATAAGTATCATGCATGCACGGTTTGCTATAATTGTTTTTGTAATTATTGTGTGTGCCGGTATTTAGGCACGGGTAATACCTTGGGAGCTGGAGGATCTGTTTTGGGGAAAGCTCCACAAAATCATCATCGTTGAGGTGACTTTATAAGTCTTTTTATGTTTTTTTGCATGTGCTTGATAGATTGGTTTGTCTGAGTTGCATGCCTTGTGTGCTAACATGCCATGATCTGTATTGTGTGCCTGTGTGTTACTAGTTGCCTAATGAGCATGACTTTTAAGTTGTTATGGATATAACATGTGGAGTGATTCTGGGTGATCTGTGTGATGTACTGTGGGTTGGAAACCCGGATGCTTGATTGAGATAATAATTCACACAACCCTGTTAAATCACAACTCTTGGCACACATGAACTTATTAGTATGAATAAGAATAATGTACAGTAGAAGATAGGCTACTGTGTGCTGATGACCGGTTGGTTCGAGCGGGAAGTATACCCCTCGGGTTTTTATGCGGGATAACATGGTATATGCGGTTTAGCATATGGGTCTGTGATGACCGGTTCTACCTCCCTCCTTCTACCTCCCCCTTTCTACCTCTCTCATTCTCTCTGTCTCTCTCTCTCTCTCTATGGTGATATTTGGGCTTTATGCCTGGTTATATTGGGCTTTCGCCCTAGTTGTCTCATGAGACGGGACCGAGCTCGACCCACACAGTAGGGGGCCCTGAATAATAAGTATAATAAGAAAACTTAACACACACAACAGATGTAAAATATAAACTGTTTGCTTTTTGTGGTTGGCATGTGGGTACTGGTTATTGTGTGTTTGCTTACTTGTGTTTGTTTCTCTACTTTCCTTTCGAACTTGCTTTGCACACCTACGTAACTAGATTTATACTGCTCACTGAGTAGGCGACTCACATAATCGCCACCGTTGTTTTTCAGACTCTTAGTTAGCGTGCAGTCTCTCTCTTCCTTTCCTAAGTACGGGCGTGGATATCCCAGCAGGTAGCTGTGCTTCTTCTCCCGGTTGGATCCATAAAGTCGACATGCATATCATTTTTCTTCTCTTGTTTTACTTTGATTATTTCTTCCGCTGCATTGGATTTTGTTGAGATGTCATTATTGATTTTGATTACTTTGTCGGCAGGTTGTCGGGATTTGATACCTGATGATGTTTTGGCTGGATGTCGGGTTGACTTATGGCTTGTTAAGCCGATTTCCTCTTGTTCATTATGACATCTCGCTTTATTAAGATTTTCAGATAATATTTTGGTATTGGAATTCGTGTCCCAGGTTTCAGGGGCATTTTGGTAAATTTTTCTGTTTAAGTATTTTATTTGTAAAATTGGGACACGGGCGTTTCGGCTTGGTAGCGGAGCAGGCTTCAGATCCTTGGTTTTAAAAGTGTTTTAAACCTTTTTTTCAAATGATTTCTGTGTTTAAGCCTGTTTCTGGATTTATGACTTTAAAAGTGTTTTGACTCATTTGCATTCATATAGGCGTTGATATGGATCACCAGGGTCAGCACAATGCTGAGGATGACGCCGCTACTCATGTCTCCGACAATGTGTCAGTGATGCATGTTCCCGTTGGACAGGGGAACAATAATGCAGTAGGGAATAATACTGCAGGTGGAGGAGGACAGAATGTTGTGCCACCCGTATCACCTGTTGTGGACCTAGTGTTCCAGCAGTATTAGGTCGTTTAGCAGTGGCAACAGTTTCAGCAGGGTGCCAAACCGGTAGCACCTGCTGCGGCAGGTGGTATGGAGAGCGGGTATAAGCACATGGATAAGTCAGCAGTTAAGGAATTCTCTGGTGAGGAGGGCAAAGCCAAGGAGTTTGATGATTGGTTCCGCCAGGTGGAGAATGTCCTTGAGAAGTTCACTTGTGCACCTGAGCAGAGGGCATGATTTGCAGTACACAAGTTCACAGGATATGCATTAATATGGTGGCAGGAACTTGTGGCCAACCTACCGAGGCCGATGGAGATGCCTTGGGAGGATTTCAAGGAGAAATTCTACATGGAATTTCTCACTGTTGGTTTTCTGGAGGAGCAGAAAAAGCAGTTTTTTGAGGTGAAGCAGGGACTAGAGGAGTCGGTGTCAGCATTCAGGATCCGGTTCAGCATCCTTCTCTCTTATGTTAGGGATTTGTGCCCGATGAGGTGACTAAGTGTAGGCTGTTTGTTAACGGCTTACGTACAGAGTTGGCGTTAGCTGTGGCTGGTGGAGGGCATATGACTTGGGAGGCAGTTTGTGAGGCTGCTTTTGATGCTGAGAGAGTTTAGTTGATCGGGAAGGAGGCTCGGATAGCCGAGCAGAGGAAGCAGTCTTCTACTTCAGGACAGAAGAGGCAGTATTCTGATGCCGGAGAAGCAGATTATTCTGGTGGGCAGGGTTCTTCTTACCGAGGTTTGAAGAAGTCCCGAGGGCAGAGTTATCAGGGTGGACCAGGCAGATCCTCGGGAGGACGGTCCTATCAGTCTGGATCTCAGGGACGGGGTTGCTCGGCACTATTCTCTGGTAAATGCTGGTACTGCAATTAGTCGGGACACCAGAAGTCATCTTGTTACAAGTTGATTAAAGATAGTGGTGGCAGTGGTTCCCAGTATATAGTACAGAGTTCTGTGGCTAGTGGTGTTGTTTCTTCTAGTCCGAACAGGGGTGGCGGATAACAGGGTCGAAGTCGTGGGGGTTCTGGAGCATCGAACCGCGGGGGTGCGACTCAGAGTGCTGCAGCTCCTAGGGTTTATGCCATCACCTGGGAGGAGGCTGCTGATGCCCAGAGGTTATAGCAGGTACATTTATGGTTTTTGGTCAGTATGCACATGCTTTAGTTGATCCAGGTTCAACACACTCTTTTGTATCACGTGCATTCATGACCACTCATAACATAGAAGATGATAACCTTAGTAGACCCTTGAGAGTCCGTTTACCCAGTGGTGATATAGTAGTTGTTGATCGAGTTTGTAGAGATGTATCGATAGAGTATGATAGGGAGAGTTTTCCTTCTGATCTTGCTGTCATGGACTTGGGAGAGTTTGATGTTATTTTAGGCATGGATTGGTTGTCCAGACACCAGGTAGTAGTCGATTGCCGGGCCAGGGAAGTGTCTTTGTCTTCTATGTTGGGGCGTAGATTGGTGTTCGTTGGAGAACGAAGAGCCCTATCGGCGTGTTGTATCTCGGCCATCCAAGCTTTCAGGATGATCCGAGAGGGTTGTGATACTTTCCTAGCTCATGTGGTCGATTCTTCGGTACCAGTACCTGGAGTGGAGGATATTTCGATTGTTCGGGAGTTTCCTGATGTATTTCCTGATGACTTATCTGGGTTGCCTCCGGAGCGGGAGGTGGAGTATACAGTTGACTTGGTACCGGAAGTTGCACCTATTTCTTTACCGCCCTACAGAATGGCTCCGACAGAACTTCAAGAGTTGAAGAAACAACTGGAGGAGTTGTTGGATAAGGGTTTCATTAGACCGAGAATCTCACCATGGGGTGCCCCGGTCTTGTTTGTGAAGAAGAAAGATGGCAGTATGCGGATGTGTGTGGACTATAGACAGTTGAACAAGGTGACTGTAAAGAACAAGTATCATTTACCTAGGATCGATGACTTGTTCGATCAGTTGTTGGGTGCATCTGTATTCTCGAAGATTGACTTGCGATCTGGTTACCATCAGGTTCGGATTGCAGAGCAAGACATACCGAAGACTGCATTCCGCACTCGATATGGTCATTATGAGTTTGTGGTTGTTCCTTTTGGTCTGACGAATGCACCGGCAGTGTTTATGTGTATGATGCAGTAGGTCTTCCATGAATTTCTGGACCAGTTTGTGGTAGTGTTCATCGATGATATTCTGGTCTACTCGAGTAGTAAGGCCGAACATGAGGACCACTTGAGACAGGTTTTGCAGAGGTTGAGAGAAGAACAGCTCTATGCCAAGCTTAGTAAGTGTGAGTTTTGGTTAGATGAGGTCGCGTTCCCTGGGCATATTGTGTCCGGTGAGGGCATTAAGGTGGACCCGGCCAAGATTAAGGCAGTCATGGATTGGGAGCCACCGAAGAATGTACCGGAGATACGGAGTTTGCTTGGACTTGCTGGTTACTACCGGAGGTTTATTGAGGGTTTTTCCTTAATAGCGGGTCCCATGACTAAGCTGTTGAGGAAAGACTGTACCTTTGTTTGGGATGACCGTTGCCAGAAGAGTTTTGAGGAGTTGAAGAGTCGGTTGACTTCAGTACCGGTTTTGACTGTTCCGAGACCCGGAGTAGAGTACACGGTGTTTAGTGATGCTTCTGGTTTGGGCTTGGGATGTGTTTTGATGCAGGAGGGTCGGGTGATTGCTTATGCCTCCAGGGAGTTAAGAACTCACGAGAGGAACTGTCCAACCCATGATCTTGAGTTAGCTGCTGTGGTCTTTGCTCTGAAGATCTGGAGACACCATCTGTACGGTGAGAAGTGTCGGATTTTCACGGATCACAAGAGTTTGAAGTACATCATGACCCGAATGGAGCTTAATATGAGGTAGAGACGCTGGATTGAGCTTCTAAAGGATTATGATTGTACTATCGAGTACCATCCAGGCAAGGCCAATGTTGTTGCAGATGCATTGTGCCGGAAGAGAGTGGCTCTTGCAGACGAGGACTCAGTTTCTTATGCTTTTCCTTCCTTGGTGGAGCTGAGGTCGTTGGATGCACAGTTCGAGGTGGATGTTACTAGGGCGTTGCTTGCCAATTTGAGCATCCGGCCGACCTTGCGGGATAAGATCATGGAGTTACAGTTTGGTGATCCTCATCTAGCGGAGTAGCGGGATAAGGCTCTCGATGGAGAGAGTTCTAGTTTCTATGTCTGGGAGGATGGTGCTTTGATGACCGGTGATCGGTTGTGTGTTCCGGATGTCGATGATTTGAGGAGATGGATCATGGATGAAGCGCATAATGCGCCGTATGCTATGCATCCGGGTAGCACCAAAATGTACCAAATCTTGAAGAGTCATTATTGGTGGCCCGGGATGAAGAAAGACGAGGTGGAATTTGTGGCTCGTTGTATGACTTGTCAGCAGGTGAAAGCCGAGCATCAGGCTCCTACCGGCAAGTTGAGATCTTTGACTATTTCGCAGTGGAAGTGGGAGCATATCACTATGGACTTCGTGATCGGGTTACCGAGGACACGGGGTCGACATGATGCCTTCTAGGTCATTGTTGATAGGTTGACCAAGTCAGCTCATTTCCTACCGATTCAGCAGACGGATACAATGGATAAGATGGCGAGGTTGTATGTTTCGGGCACTGTCCGTTTACATGGAGTTCCACTATCCATTGTGTCGAACAGGGATCCGAGGTTTACTTCCCACTTATGGAAGAGCTTATAGTCAGCTTTAGGTACTAAGCTGAATTTCAGTACTGCATTCCATCCGCAGACCGATGGGCAGTCAGAGAGGACTATACAGACACTGGAGGATATGCTTAGAGCTTGTGTGCTCAACTTCAGTGGTTCTTGGGATGAGCCATTACCATTAGTTGAGTTTTCCAATAACAACGGGTATCACTCCAGTATCGGTATGGCGCCTTATGAGGCTTTGCATGGGCGAAAGTGTCGTAGTCCGATCTGTTGGGATGAGGAAGGTTTGAGACAGGTGGTTGGTCTGGACCTAGTCCAGGAGACTGTTGATCAGATCGAGGTGGTTAAGCAGTGCATGAAAGCTGCTCAGGACCGGCAAAAGAGTTTTGCTGATAAGCATCGTCGGGAGATGGAGTACAGTGTAGGTGATAGAGTTTTCCTCCGTGTTGCTCCCTGGAGAGGTGTTATCCGGTTTGGTAGGAAGGGCAAGTTGAGCCCTCGTTATATTGGTCCTTATGAGATTATGGAGTGGATTGGTCCGCTGGCCTATAGGTTGGCTTTGCCGGAGGAGCAGTCGCGCATACATGTTGTATTCCATGTTTCGATGCTGAGGCGTTATCGGTCTGATCCAAGTCATGTTGTATCCCCGACAGAGGTGGAGGTTTCTGGGGATTTGACCTATGTTGAGGAGCCGGTGGAGATTTTGGCTCAGGAGGTGCGGCAGTTGAGGAGTCATACCATTCCTATGATTTCGGTTAGATGGAGCCGTCAATCCCCGAATGAAGCTACTTGGGAGGTTGAGTCCCATATGAGAGAGCAGTATCCACATCTGTTCTGACTTCTTTCTTGCCTTATAAATTTCGATGACGAAATTTTTTATTAAGAGGGGTGGAACTGTAACGCCCCAGATTTTCATAAACTAATTTATGGAATTTTCGAAATTTTTATTCCAACTTTTCCCTCGATTTATTTCCGGGTTTTTGGTTGAGAAAATTAATTATTTCCCTTGGAAATGTTAATTTTAAATGGGTATCATAGGGTGTTCGAGTTTCGCCGAGTTTGAGAGCTTGTTTGGGGTGAAACGGGGTTATCGTAGTTTTAATCAAAAACTACGTCGCTTTGGCAAAAGAAAAAAAAAAGTTTGACCAGGGAAGGGCTGGTTGACCGCGCCCAAGGCAAAACGACGTCATTTTGACTCAGGCGGGTCAAAACCCTAAGCCCTCACCCTTTTCTTTTTCCCTTTCTCCCTTCTTCATTCTTTTCTCTTCAATCGTAGCCGCTCCCCACCTCTCCTTTTCTCTATATTCTCTTTTCCTTCCGGCCGCCCCGATTCTTCTCGTCTCATCCTTGTCGCTTCCACGCCGCCGTCGCCTTTTCTTTTCCCTCCACCACTCATCGCCGCCGCCACCGTTTCCTTCTCTTTGCCTTTGAGCCACCATCGTCGCAGTCGAGCAGCAGGGACCCGAGGCTAGTTTGGCCAGTGACGGAATCGAGAGGGCTTGTGGGTGGGGATTGGCTATCCCTCGCATGCGGTTGCATCACCGACGAGGTAAGCCGCCAGCTTCTCCAACTCTCTCGGTTTCTCTATTTTTTTTTCTTCTTATTTCGTGCGGTTGATGGTGTTTATTCCTCTGAGCAGCGAGGTTGCGAGTCTAGGACCAGACCGGTGCCGGCAGTGAAGGTTTAAATCCCGGTAAGTACCTCTACAGCCGCCCCGCCCTCAATTCGTTTCGTTGTTGGTTTTTGGTAATGGATGTTGGGTTGTATGGATCGGTGATGGCAGTTGTGTGTTGATCATATTCGAGCAGTGACTGCGTGAATACCCGACTGGGATTTGGGGTAATGGACTGGTTCGGTATTGGCAAGAGTTTCGGGTAAGGATCCGTTCATTAACTTTCTCTCTAATTCGTTTTATGGATCTGTGGGTGTTGTGTTGAATTGGAGTTGGTTTGTTGTTGTTGGGTTGTGTTTGGCAGTTTGGGTGAATTCCGGCGAGGTTGACTGGAATCCGGCGAAGCTCGGGAATATTCCGACGAGGCTCGGGAATTTTTCGGCAAGGCTCGGGTCACAGTTTTGGCTTCACAGAATCTTCTTCGTCTTTAAATGGTATTTTCCGGTTTTGGACTCGGGTTACCTTTTGTACATAATTCATGGGGATTAATTGGATGAATGTACTTATTATGATAATTGAGATTAGTGGTAAATCGTGTGCGGGGGTGTGAGAGTGTGTGGCCAGAAATTTACCGACACTTATAGAATCTCAGGTCGTTTAAATCTTGGGCTCGGGAATGACCTTAGAACGGCATGTAGGAAAACCGGGCCCAGGCCTAACAACCTAACACTTTAGCACAAGTATGTTGTTCTGGACTGTAGGGTATGGGCTCAAGGCCCAATAACATAAATGGATAGTCTCGGATTTAAGGAGATGGGCTTTAGGCCCGGGAACTCGTTATGGACTTTAAGGAATGGGCTCTAAGCCCAAATTCATAATTTTGGATAATTGCAGACTTGTAGAAGTGGGCTTTAGGCTCGAGAGGTTATCTTGAATTCGGATGGGCTTAAGCCTAGTTAACCCTAGATCCTTGTCTTTGGAGTTTTTAGTAAGGAAATATACCCTTTTGGGCTTAGACCCTGAAATTACTTAACGGGGTAGTTTGGGTCAGGTTTCACTCAGTTGAGCATATAAGTATCATGCATGCACGGTCTGCAATAATTGTTTTTGTAATTATTGTGTGTGCCGGTATTCAGGCACGGGTATTACCTCGGGAGCTGGAGGATCTGTTTTGAGGAAAGCTCCACAAAATCATCATCGTTGAGGTGACTTTATAAGTCTTTTTATGTTTGTATGCATGTGCTTGTTAGATTGGTTTGTCTGAGTTACATGCCCTGTTTGCTAACATGCCATGATCTGTATTATGTGCCTGTATGTTACTAGTTGCCTAATGAGCATGACTTTTAAATTGTTATGGATATAAAATGTGGAGTGATTCTGGGTGATCTGTGTGATGTACTGTGGGTTGGAAACCCGGATGCTTGATTGAGATAATAACTCACACAATCCTGTTTTATCACAACTCTTGGCACACATGAACTTATAAGTATGAATAAGAATAATGTACAGTAGAAGATAGGCTACTGTGTGCTGATGACCGGTTGGTTCGAGCGGGAGGTGACACCCCTCGGGTTTGCATGCGGGATAGCATGGTATATGCGGTTTAGTATATGGGTCTGTGATGACCGGTTCTACCTCCCTCCTTCTACCTACCCCTTTCTACCTCCCTCTTTCTCTCTGTCTCTCTCTCTCTCTTTCTATGGTGATATTTGGGCTTTATGCCTGGTTATATTGGGCTTTCGCCCTGGTTGTCTCATGAAACGGGACCGAGCTCGACGCACACAGTAGGGGGGCTTGAATAATAAGTATAATAAGATAACTTAACACACACAACAGATGTAAAATATAAACTGTTTTCTTTTTGTGGTTGGCATGTTGGTACTGGTTATTGTATGTTTGCTTACTTGTGTTTGTTTCTCTACTTTCCTTTCGAACTTGCTTTGCACACCTACGTAACTAGATTTATACTGCTCACTGAGTAGGCGACTCACATAATCGCCACCGATGTTTTTCAGACTCTTAGTTAGCATGCAGTCTCTCTCTTCCTTTCCGGAGTACGGACGTGGATATCCCAGCAGGTAGCTGTGCTTCTTCTCCCGGTTGGATCCATAGAGTCGACATGCATATCATTTTTCTTCTCTTCTTTTACTTTGATTATTTCTTCCGCTGCATTGGATTTTGTTGAGATGTCATTATTGATTTTGATTACTTTGTCGGCGGGTTGCCGGGATTTGATACCTGATGATGTTTCGGTTGGATGCCTGGTTGACTTATGGATTGTTAAGCCGGTTTCCTCTTGTTCTTTATGACTTCTTGCTTTATTATGATTTTCAGATATTGTTTTGGTATTGTAATTCGTGTCCCGGGTTTCAGGGGCATTTTGGTAAATTTCTTTTGATTAAGTATTTTATTTGTAAAATTGGGACACGGACGTTTCATTCCAAACAAAGATCACATTGAGGTTCCAAAATGAAGGCCAAAAGGTACCCGAAGATAGTACAACAAGTAACTCAAGCAAAAACCAATTCAGAGAGTGGTCCAAAAGCCAGGAAGTGGATGATGCACCGAAAGGAGGCTGCGATCTTTATAAAGTAACGGAAAGGGTACCGACCCAAACCACCAAGAAAAGCATGTATCCCTCAGTTCGAGACATTCACAATGATGAAGAATAGAGTATGCATTGGACTCCTCTTTCTTTCATCAGGCTTTTATCCCATTGGATTTTTTCCTGATAAGGTTTTTAACGAGGCAGTCTTCGCTAAAGTATATTCCATAAAAGCGGTGACATCCAAAAGGTCATATATACATTAATGCTCAAACTTGTTCCAAGTTCAACCATTTAAGGGGCTATTGATATTACCCGAAATATTAGTGGACACGACAAACTCTCAAGCCCAATATGTGTGAGCCCATCCGAAGTAAGCCCAAAGCCAAGCACCTACTTTCCAACACACTCCCATGGCTTCCCTTGGAAGTCAAGTCCCTTGAATTTAGTCGGATAACTTGGAAATTGGGGACCAAGTAATGAGCAGTGAAAATTCTTGGGGAACAAGTGTAAAATAGTAAAATTAGGAGTATAATTACAAACCACCCCCCCCCCCCCCCTTACATTTGTAAGCACAATCAAAAATAATACACACCCCTATTTTCAAGTTTACATCAGAGGGTAAAGAAGATTCTTCATGATTAGCTAAGGGAATGTAAAGCTAAGTCTAGGAATATTCAGCATAGTGAATTTATGTGTTCCTCAATTACAGAGTCATCCTCATCCTCTTCTTCTACATAAAAGAGTTGGTAGTTGGGAAAGTAATTATTCCCAAGTTGTGAATGAGAAATCCTCTTTTTAGTGTGTCAAGACAGAATTAGACTATTGTTTAGAGGAGAAACTACAACCGACAATGCCTGAGCAACACTTTGATATATTATCTTGGTGGAAGTCAAATTGGCTAAAATGTCCAACATTACAAAGGATTGCATGGGATTTTTTAGCCATTCTTATCTCCACAGTAGCTTCAGAGTCGGCTTTTAGTATTGGTGGTAGGTTTGTAAATCCACATCGAAGTAGACTGGATCCAAAAAGAATAGAAGCTTTGATGTGTGTTCGCGATTGGCCATGGCCTGAAGTTGAAGGTACAATTATTTTTAACCTTTTGTTTTTTTTTTAAAAAAAAATTGTTGATATACATATATTTATCACAGATGTAATTCATATTCTCATTCAAATGTATTAATTCAAGTTCTACTTCAATTTTTTTATGAAGCAAAATTTATTATTTTTTGTATTTTTTATATTTTATATAGGTACCTCCTACAAAGCATGGCCATATTGTTAGTTTAAAAATGAGGATGTCGAAGTTCATGGTGCTGTAGGTACTATTTATGTAAGTGCTTAAATATATAATATACATTACCTTTATAAATTTATATTTGTATTTTTTCATTTTAACTAAACTTTTTGTTGGAGATTTTTATAATACACAGGAATTTTATTGTGTACCTTTTGGTATGAAAAGATGTCTCCTGAAAAGATATTGGTGTAAAAATTGCATTATGTACAGAGTTACAGTTTAGTGTCTTTTGGAAAAGTCACAGTTTAAATTTCAATGAAAAGATGCAATTTATGAAAGGATAAGTATCCTTTTGGATAGGCACCTTGATGCCTATATAAAGGCTTCCAAATCTTTCTCCAAGACATCAGAAAACATTCGTACAAATTATTACATTTTTGATTTCTCTCCAACAAATTCTTTCTACACATTTCCTCTTTTCTCTCCAAACCTCTCTCTATTACACATCCTAATTCCCTCCTACAAAACATCTTCTATTTTTCCTTTTTTTTTGTCAAATAAATATTTCCTACCACATTAAAATACCTTGCATTCTTGTATGGTATACTACTGCAGAGGTTACCATACAAGATAGATATTCTGTTTACTTTTGGAAGGTGATCAAGGGGTTGTTGGTGTTAATGCAAAACATCTCCAACCAGTGGCTTCATTGTATCTCTGAGGCGAATTTGCAAGACACCGTTGCATACCGACTTTGGATAAAGTGGTGGTGGCAAATATTGTCTTAAGGAAAGTGGCATTAGCAGCACGCCTTGAAGCATCTGCAGTTATTATATTCACAGCCTTGTCTCCTCCACATCACCACACAGTGCAAGAAGCAGTGTACCAGTGCAAAAAGAAGATTTCAGTCTCAACAATCTTAAGACAATATTCGGCATTATGGGGAAGAACAAGGTTGTTGTGCCAAAGGAGCCAAACTTCGCAAAGTTGGAGTGCTTTGATGATGGTTACTTTCGAAGATGGCAAAAGAAGATGCATTTTCTATTAGCTGCAATGGGAATTTTGTATGTTCTTAAGGAGCCCAGACCAGAAGAAAAGGAGGATGAAACAAAGAAGGATGCTATCAAGCGGAACAAATGGGATAATGATGATTGCATTGCTTTGGGAAGCATTCTCAATGGAATGTCAGACACCATGTTCGATACATACTACAACTCTGCTTCAGCAAAGGACTTGTGGGAGTTGCTTGAACAGAGATACTTAAAGGAGGATGCTCCAAGTAAGAAGTTCATTGTCTCCAATTTCAATAATTATCGCATGGTAGATAATAAATCTGTTTTGGAGCAATTTCATGAAATTGAGCATATTCTTGGTACATTCAAGCATCATAACTTGAACATGGATGACGGCATTATTGTAGCATCTATTATAGATAAGTTGCCTCCTTCTTTGAAAGAATTTAAGAAGCAGTTGAAGCACAAGAAAGAAGACATTAGTCTTCAAGCTCTTGAAAATGAACTCCGAATTGAGGAGAGCCTTCGTAAAGAAGAAGAAGATAAAGAGCAAGATTCTCAAGTGTCAAAAGTACACTTGGTGGATGATGGACAAGAAAACAAGTCTAAAAAGCAAAAATTTAGTAGCTTCAAGACAATAAGTCCATCAAGAAAAAGGTTGTGTGCTTCAATTGCAACAAGCCAGGACACTACAAGTCTGAATGCCGACTTCTCAAAAGGAAGAAAGTTCAAGGCAAGAATGATGCACCATCAACTGATAAGTTTGTAGCCATGATTTCGAAATCAATATGGTACAAGATGATGGTGGTTGGTGGATAGATTCCGAAGCAACAAAACATGTCTGCAAGGACAAAGATTTCTTCAAGACCTTTGAGCCCCTAGAAGATGGTTCAAGTTTATACATGGGGAATGCTACTAAAGCAACTATCAAAGGCAAAGGAAGTGTTGATCTCGAGTTCACCTCTAGAAAGACACTTACACTTACAGAAGTGTACTATGTGCCTGAGATAAAGAAGAATCTTGTGTCCGGAAGTATGCTAAACAAGTTTGGCTTCAAAATGGTTTTTGAGGCAGACAAATTTATTCTATCCAAGGGTGGTGTCTTTGTTGGCAAAGGCTACATGTATGATAATATGTTCAAGTTAAATATCAATAATAAGAATAAGTATGTTGTTGCTTATACTGTTGATTCTTCTTCTTTTTCCTTATGGCATAATCGGTTAGGACATGTGAATGTTAGGAAAATGCAAGATATGATGAAAATGGAAATAATTCCTAACACTAACAAAAGTGATCAACAATGCAAAACAAGCATGCTTACTAAAATCACAAGACATCCATTCCCAAAAGTTGAAAGAAGTACTAAGATTCTTGAATTGGTACATAGTGATGTTTGTGACATGCATAGTAATCCTACTATTGGTGGAAAGAAGTATTTTGTTACTTTTATTGATGATTACTCTAGATTTTGCTATGTTTATTTTTTGCATTCTAAAGATGAAGCAATGGATAAATTTAGAGCATTTAAACTAGAGGTTGAATTGCATTGTGAATCACATGTCAAAAGATTAAGAACTGATAGAGGTGGTGAATACTATGATCCAAGTTTCTTTAATTCAACTGGGATAGTCCATGAAACAACAGCTCCATATACACCACAACAAAATGATGTTGCAGAACGCAAGAACCGTGTTCTGGTAGAGATGGCAAATGCCATGCTCTCTAATTCCAGTTTGGGATTAGGATTTTGGGGTGAGGCAATATTAACTGCCACTTACATATTGAATCGAGTTCCTAATAAAAGGAGCAAGATCACCCCATATGAGTTTTGGAACAAAAGAAAACCAAATCTTAGTCATCTAAGAGTTTGGGGATGCAGAGCAATTGTGAGAGTTCCTGAGCCTAAGAAAAGAAAATTGGGCGAAAGAGGAATTGAATGCATATTCATAGGATATGCACATCATAGTAAGGCTTATAGGTTCATGGTTATAGAACCTAATGATGCAATAACAATTAATACTGTTATTGAATCAAGGGATGCCTTATTTGATGAGACAAGATTCAATTCCATTCAAAAATCTATAGCATCTCCACTTGACATTCCAAACTCAAATACAAAGGAAGACTTAAGTGATGCACTTGAGCAAAGAAGGAGCAAAAGAGTTAAAAGAACTACACAGTCATCGGACTTTTATTACCTAGTTGAAGGTATAAAAGAAGGTACTGAAAATCATGTACCATTTTGTTACAATATAGAAGAAGATCCTAAGACTTATAGTGAAGCTATGAAGTCACAGGATGCAGCCTTCTGGAAAGAAGCAATCCAAGATGAAATGGATTCTATAATGGGTAACAAAACTTGGAAATTAGTAGACCTACCACCAGGCTCCAAACCGATTGGATGCAAATGGATTTTCAAAAGGAAAATGAAGGTTGATGGAACTATTGATAAGTTCAAGGCCAGGTTGGTGGCGAAAGGATTTACTCAGAAAGAAGGAGTAGATTATTTTGATACCTATTCGCCAGTAGCAAGAATTGCTACAATAAGATTATTGATTGCACTTGCATCAATACATAACCTGGTTATTCACCAGATGGATGTTAAAACAGCATTCTTGAATGGTGAATTGGATGAGGAAGTTTACATGGAACAACCAGAAGGTTTTGTCCTACAAGGACAAGAACATAAGGTTTGTAAACTTGAGAAGTCCTTGTATGGACTTAAACAAGCACCTAAGCAATGGCATCAAAAGTTTGATGAGGTTGTGCTTGCAGATGGTTACAAGATTAACACATCTGATAAATGCGTATATAGCAAATTCAAAGATGGAAAAGGTGTGATTATTTGCTTATACGTAGATGACATGCTTATATTTGGCACGGACATGGATCAAGTTGAGAATACCAAGAAGTACTTGTCAGAAAATTTTGATATGAAAGATATGGGAGAAGCAAATGTAATTCTTGGTATAAAGATTATAAGGAGTAGTAATGGGATTACATTGTCGCAATCCCATTACATTGAGAAAATACTCAACAAGTTTGAGAAACTGGAGAGTTCTCCGGTATCTACTCCATTTGATCCAAACTTGAAGTTGGCTAAAAATCAAGGAAGTCCGGTAGCACAACTGGAATATTCAAAGGTTATAGGCTGCTTGATGTATGCAATGACCTGTACAAGGCCAGACATTGCATTTGCCGTTGGAAAGCTAAGCAGATTTACTAGCAATCCGGGTAAGCAACATTGGCAGGCAGTTCATAGAGTTTTAAGGTACTTAAAACGAACTATGAACTATGGTATATGCTATACCGGATATCCTTCGGTGTTAGAAGGATTTTCAGATGCTAGTTGGATTTCTAATAAAGATGATTATTCATCTGTAACTGGATGGATCTTCATGCTTGGTGGGGGTGCAATATCTTGGAGCTCTAAAAAGCAAACTCTTTGCACAGACTCCACTATGGCATCTGAATTTGTGGCCTTAACATCTGCTAGCAAAGAAGCGGAATGGTTAAAAGATTTACTTTATGAGATTCCGCTGTGGCCCAAACCAATTTCTCCCATATCAATACATTGTGACAGTCAGGCCACATTGTCTAAAGCATATAGCCAAGTTTACAATGGAAAATCTAGACATATCGGATTAAGACATAGCTATGTACAAGAATTGATAAGAAATTCGGTGATCACCATTGATTTTGTGAGGTCACAACAAAACTTGGCAGATGCTTTTACAAAAGGACTTACCAGAGATAAGGTAAGTAAGACCTCTAATGGGATGGGTCTCAAGCCAATTTCTATAGGTCACCAATAGTGGAACCTCGACTCAACGTTTGATAAAACATCAAATCTTGAGTTCAATGAGTCAAAGTACACTATTAGGATGACTGGCAAGCACTCACTTTAAATTCCATCCCAAGATAAGAGTGCTTGGTACCCGTTAGGACAAGAGAAAGGGTGAGCTTATGCTCTTAATAGATCTCTATGGCATGTATTTGCGAAAGTGTTTATAACGGGAACACTAAGGATATAGAGACTACCTATGTGAGTGGAAGTGTGGCCGCTTCTAGGAGTTTTATGGCTTGAACTCTAACAGCACTCATGAACAGATACAAGACACAAGGCCTTTAACGTGTCGGCTATAAAGATCACATTTCTGGATGAGAAATCTTGTGTGTGGATATGTGGTCCAACCAGTCAACATGGAAGATGTTAGTTCAAAGCATAGTCTACTGACAATTCCGATTGGCGATACACGATTCACTAAGTGAAAATTCAAGTCTCACCGACATTTTCATTTATGCATAAGATTTCCAGAACTATCGAATTGCAAGGTATTATAAAAATGGTGGGGGAATGTTGGAGATTTTTATAATACACAGGAATTTTACTGTGTACCTTTTGGTATGAAAAGATGTCTCCTGAAAAGATATTGGTGTAAAAATTACATTATGTACAGAGTTAGAGTTTTGTGTCTTTTGGAAAAGTCACAGTTTAAAGTTCAATGAAAAGATGCAATTTATGAAAGGATAAGTATCCTTTTGGATAGGCACCTAGATGCCTATATAAAGGCTTCCAAATCTTTCTCGAGGACATCAGAAAACATTCGTACAAATTATTACATTTCTGATTTCTCTCCAACAAATTCTTTCTACACATTTCCTCTTTTCTCTCCAAACCTCTCTCTATTACACATCCTAATTCCCTCCTACAAAACATCTTTTATTTTTCCTTTTTTTTGTCAAATAAATATTTCCTACCACATCAAAATACCTTGCATTCTTGTATGGTATACTACTGCAGAGGTTACCATACAAGATAGATATTCTGTTTACTTTTGAAAGGTGATCAAGGGGTTGTTGGTGTTAATGCAAAACATCTCCAACCAGGGGCTTCACTGTATCTCTGAGGCGAATTTGCAAGACACTGTTGCATACCGACTTTGGATAAAGTGGTGGTGGCAAATATTGTCTTAAGGAAAGTGGCATTAGCAGCACGCCTTGAAACATCTGCAGTTATTATATTCCCAGCCTTGTCTACTCCACATCACCACACAGTGCAAGAAGCAGTGTACCAGTGCAAAAAGAAGATTTCAGTCTCAACACTTTTCTATGTCTTTATATGCAGGAATCAGAAATGTCTATGACATAGCCCCTATAGTAAGATCAAAGATCAAGTAGAGATGGAATAGACATGAAGATCATATTATTCTAATTCCATTAGAATTCTTGTTAGTTAAGTGTGAAACTTTGGAGATGAATTGTTATTATTGTGTGATGAATTGGATATTATTTCTTATATTAGTGTTATTTGTACTGAATTTTAGTGTTTAAATTTGCATTTTTGTCCCAAAAAAAATTAAAAGAGTCACTTGTAGTTCGGGGAATGGGGATCCGCGAGGATCGCGGGGAGAGGGATGGGGATAAATTTTCCCCCGAGGCGGGAAGCAGGGCGGGGACAGGGAGAAATTTATGATGCGGGGGCGGGGCGGGGATTTCTCTACCCGCTAGTTCCTCGCCTCGTTGCCATTACTACTCATCATTAATAGAGTCTTATCGAAGTAATTGGAAAAATACTGGGTGTGCAACCATGGCGGATGGAAGACAACAAACTTTGATTAATTTATTGGTGTATTGTCCTGTTGGTTTGACTATTATAAAGACTGTAAATGCTTCAGATCTTGTCAAGAATGCGTCTACTTTATTTGGTTTGTTCTCTGTGGTAGTGGAATGGGTTGGATCTGCCAATGCGGTATATACAATCACAGAAAATGTAGCTAATTATATTGCCGCAGGGAAGTAGTTGTATGAGAAGTTTGAAAATATGCTAATTGCGAAAAATTTGATTTTAAAAGACATTAAATGTTTGCCAAATGTTGAGTCTCTAAAGTCGTGCATCAAAGGTGACTAGCTTCATATATAACCATATTGCTTTGCTATCTTGGCTGAGGAAAAGGGAGGGAGCAACTTGTTTTTCTATCACTTTTATCACTCTCAAAGTATGATCGATCACAAGCACGATCTGCAAGCTTTAGTGGCAAGTTTGCTAAAAATGCTAATGGAACTCTTGTCACTTCTATCGTCATGGATAAGAATTTTTGGAATGATTGCTTGATTGTTGTCCACATTGGTGCTCTACTTTTCCGACTATTACGCATAGTTGATGCTGATGAGAAACCTTCTACGAGTTATGTTTATGAAGGCATATCAAGAACCATATTAGTCATAAAAAAATTGTTCAAGAATAAGGAGAAATACTACAAGCCTTATACAACCATCATTGATCAAAGTTGGGATAAACACTTACGTGGTAGGCTCCATGCGGCTGTATATATGTTCAATTCGGCTTTTGAATATTAGAATGAGAATGAGATTTTCACAAATGCAGAAGTCATGACTGACCTTCTTCTTCTTATGCAAATTCTAAGTATATGTAATGATTTACATCAAGCACTAAAAGAGATCAAAGTATATCGTGACCATGAAGGAAGCTTTGGAAGACCATTGGCTTTAAGCTGTAAAACAAGTAAGCAACCTGGTAAAAAATCTCTCAAGGGTTGCTTATTAAATTTTCTTATAATTTCGTTGTTATAATTTTTTAACTATTTAAGCATTAATTTGTTTTAATATGCAAATGAGTGGTGGGAAGTTTTTGAAAACAATGCACCAATTTTGCAAAAATTAGCAATCCAAATTCTTGGCCAAGCAAGTGCTTCTTCTGGTTGTGAAAGAAATTGGTGTTTGTTTGAGTGTGTTCAAACCAAGAGAAGGAATAGACTGGAACATCAAAAGCTTAATGTTCTTGGTTTTATGAATTACAACTTACCACTGAAAAATAGGTATGAATTATTATTTTATTTATTTTATTCTTCAAGTATTCTATGAAATTATAAATCTAAATTTTACATTATTTTCCTCTTGGTTATATAGTTAAAAAGCCTAAAACTAATATATTAATGAGGCACTGGACTAAACAGGCAGTTTATGATCCTAGAGATATTGAGAGTTCGCTAAAACTGAATTTTGGATATAGAAGAACCAGAACCTTATCTAGATTGCAAAGAATTAGAAGACATGTATCAAGAAAGTGAGGAAACTGGTACTCCAAATGATGATGGAAAAAACAAGCGTCCTCGTATTGAAGGTCCAGTGATTAATCTGTAACTGTTGTGATATTTTCTAAATTTTTTATTTCATTAATGTTACTTATTTCTTTTTATTTTGTTTTTACTTTAGAAAATGAAGCAAATGAGTATGTCTTTCCATCTAATGCTTCCACAAATTTAAATGTAAAATCTTTTGCAATTGGAAGCTCAAGCAATGTTCTTGGAGATGGTGGGAGTTCTGATGGATTTATGCTCAGTGATAATGGTGATGATGAATGGCAATTATTCATAGTTGGTGTAATATGTCTTGAGAGACGAGAGATTTTAATTTGTTGTATTATGGACCATAAATGTCATCCTTTGAATGTATTGTGCTATTTGTTATTTTTCATGAATATTGTAAGAACATCAATTTGGTACTGAAATTATTTAACCTTTATTTTATTTATTATTTTTAATATATAAAATAGAAAAATGGTCACATCCCGGTGGCGCTCCGGTTATATGGATTTATTGCCTTTGCTGGTTTAATGATCGGTTTGGTTTTAATAACCAGATTTTTAATCCTTCAAAATTATGAATGCTTATTTAACTTAAAAATACTAATATTAATAATACATACTTGACCTCTACTTATTTTAAAAAAATTTCCTTCAGTTTTTTTGAATGACTGAATAAATGCTATTAGGTTTTGGGTGTACAAACCGAGACTTAAAAATTAATAGACCCAATACATTTATGTATTCACAATTCATATACTCAACAAAGAATAAATTAACACTAATGTGGCAACATGTGGTATATTACACAATGATAATAAAGAGTCGGTTACTGGCTTATAGCTTTCATATCAACTATTGTTCTCCTACCTGAATTATGGGGTCTGTTTTATTGTGCTTACTAGAGCTTGGGTTATGCTATTCACATTTTAGAAGTGGGAGCGGATGCTGCACTCATTATTTCATATTTTCCTTATCCAAAGTCTTGAATGAGGCGGAATTTAGTCATTTTTCGTGATGTTCAATAGTTCTTGAATCCTGCCTAGTGGGTAAAACTGAGACACTTCATGATTAACCTCCGCAAATTATTATATGTACCGGTGATTGAGCAAGCGCCACAAATGGATTCAAATTGCGGAGGTCAATGTTTCGTTTTGCGGAGTTTAAACCCCGCACTTTGTTTTGTTATTTTTAACTCGATTTTAATGAGAAACTGCGGCAGACCTCCACGGTATATGTTCTTCAATTCTTTTTTTAAAAAAAAACTTCTCAAATCCCCTCTTCTCTCGACACCCTTGTCAAAAAAACAGTCTCCCTCACCAACTTGTGTTGGTCCTAGTGGAGAAGGGTTGGGGTCCCATATGCATCAACATAGGTTCAAGCCCTGGTGATGTGAAGGGAGCATACACAGTTGGTCGGGTGCCCACCTTAACAGGTGCCGATCACTCATCACTCTCTAGATCTCGCTCTCGGTTTCTTCTTTCGTTTCTTCTTTCGTGTCAATCAGAACGCCACCATCGGAACTGCAACCTTGCGCCTTCCCTCTCTTTGGTGTCTGTCTCTGACCCTCCAATCTCTTCCTCGCATCTTCTCGCTCTCTGGTGTCCGCCTCCGCCCCTACAACGTCTTCATCCCGTCGTCACAAGCGTAGCGAGCACAGACACGCTCGGCTTGTTGCAACGAGGTTGTTTTCTTTCCTTTCTCTTTTTTCATTCCCTTTCCGTTCGTTCCCTCATCATTTGATGCTTTATTTTTCTTGCTATGCGATCTAGGGTTGGTAATTGCTCGGGTGGAAGAACCAATTGATTAATGGTTTTTCTTTTTTCTTCATTTTGTGAGTAGAAATAATTAAGTAGTTTATGATCCCCTAGAGCTTATTTAGTTTTCCTTGATGATGTTCTGTATATTTATCCAGCATGATTATACAGTGATGTAAAATGAGAGATAAATTGATGCAATTTTTTTCCTTTAATTTCTCTTATTTTAGTTCTAGTCAAGAGTTTGGGTTGCCTCAGTAGAAAGTTAATTTTGAGATGTTTTCATCCAGGTGCAAAAGAAATTCGTGGAAAAGATACAAGTCTTCTTTACAACTAGATAAATTTAACTTCTTACTAGGATCTAATGATGTGATTGACCTATATGACTTATAACTTCTTTTGGTCCTCTCGTACAAGATATAACTGTACCAGTATGGTATAGATTTTATTTATGAACTTGCTTTATGTGGCAGCAAGTTAAGAATATTGTTTCCAGTAGTAATACAAGTTCATCATCAATCAAATTAATGATAGCTACACCTTGTAGAAGGAAGCTGAAGCTAAAGGCAACATATGATTGCTATCTCTTTGAAATTTATAGTAATAGATGGCTAATATCAAATATTTTAGTCCTGCAACTTTGAGCCATTCATTTGAAAAGGTATTGTTTGCTTTTTGATACAATTGAAAGGTGATGGACATTCTAAACCTTGGTTAATGTAATAAATTTATTTCTAGCTTCTCTCTTCCTGCTGAAATTATTTTTGCCAATGGTAACTTTGCCAACCAAAAAAGCAGCCGCAACTCTAGTATAAGTAAGAGCAAACTTTTTCCCCTTATTTCTGTTTTACTGCCAATTTATTCATGTGGTAGTATTCTTTAATTTAAATTGGTCTTAGTGGAGAGCTTCTAACTGCTCATCTAGTGGTATGGATAAAAAAATTACTGGTGGATGGTTACAAAAAATGATCCAAAAGCTAATTTCACGATGTTTTCATCCAGAGCGATTTGTTGTTTTTAAGAATTATTCTCTTGAAGGATTTAACCCAAAAGATTTGCACCGGCTCTTGGAAAAAGTTGGAAGCCCCTCCAAGACAGATGATCTAGGTATATGCAAGCTTGTTGAGTATTGTACTTAAGCTGTCAAGATTATGTATACTCTTCCCAGTATCATGAATAAAACCTCAGCAATATGTTGTTAAAAGGCTTATAACTAGTAAACCAAACTTTATATTTAAGAAACCTGATTTTGTAAGGAGCGCATAATAGACTGGTCAAAGTTGCTCTGAATAGTGGAATGTAGACAAAGAGGTCATGTTATTTAGCACAAATGACAGTCTTATTAACTGTTAAACTGGCTTTGCATGACTGCTGCAGGCTGTGGCTAGTTTTCGGTATTGTTGTTGCTAGTTCATCTATCTCAATTGAAGGGACAGTTATAGTTCTATCTGGAAGCATATTTTAGTATCTGGAGTGCTCAATGCTAATTTCATTTTATAAGTCTTAGATGGCAAAATAATTGCTCAATGCTGATCTCATTTTCTTATCTAATATTTTTGCACTGATGGTGACTCAGACGTTGGTGATGTGTATGTATTATTGTGAAGGCCTCCCATGGAATTCTAGGTGAATTCAATGTAAATAAATTTAAATTATTAATATATTTTTTTATTGTTAAGTGTGTTATTTTTATTATTGCAATTTTAAAGAAAAAAATCTAAATATAAATATTCCAATACTATTTTTTTGAAAAAAAAATAATGATTGTGGGGGGTAAAATCAAATTGCGGAGTTTGTTGCAGCGTTCACCTTAATGACCCCCGCAAAATGTTTGTTGCGGTGTTAACAGGGGGTTTTTGCAACCACCGAAATTTGCAAGAAAATCAAATTACGGGGGGTCAAAACCTCCACAAATTGCTTAAAAAAATCCCTGCAATTTGCACCTTTTTCTGTAGTGTTTGTTCTAATACTTGACAAATAGAACTATTGTTTTATCACCAACTTGTATAAAAATTTGTAATTGACAATTTGTATAAAAAAATGAACAATTAGTAATTGATACTAATTAATGGACAATTAGTATCAAAAAAATGGACAATTTGTAATTAATGAATTAAAATTTTGAAAAAGAAGATAATAAAAAATAGGAAAAAAGGAATTGGAGGAAAAATAAAAAAATAATTATTTCTTTTTTAATGAATTTCTATTTGGTTTTTGAAATGAATTTCTATTTTAATTATTTTAATGGATTTCTATTTTCTATTTCTATTTCTTCTTTTAGTTATTTATTTTATTATGCATTTCGGTTTGGTTGGACGGGTCTTTTAGGTGGGGGAACCAGTCGGGTCGAGCCGTTTCGATTCATTGGCTTGACCTGACACGCAGGTCCCACATATGCTGATGTAGCGTCGGAAAGCGTGCCACGTCAGCACCAACTGCCGGAATCCGGCGACTCAAACGAAAAGGAACGAAAATAGACGCACAGAGGGATCAAAAATAACAAAAACGCAACACAGGGCTGAATCTTCAAATCCACGGGCCAACAGAGGGATCAAACGTAGAATTAATCCAATAAAGAAAGAGACAAGCCATGTTGCACACAAAGACAAAAAATAAAAGATGTGAAACATACTATTTTGGATAGTGGCTTCACTTGATAATGCAAAAAGGTCCAACTTCAGAATGTTCTCCCTTAAATATTTAGAGCAATAGGCTGCAAAAGAACCATTAATTTTTGTTGCTATTTGAGAACTAAACAGTAACCACTAATAGGCTGCAAAAGAACCATTAATTTTTGTTCTAGTTATTTATGGAAACTTAAACAAGTAAAAGAAAAAAAGAAGAAAAAGAAGGAGAAGAGAGGGTCAGGGGCAATAATCCAAGCAAGTCGAGCACACTCAGGCCCGCCCGACTAAAAAAAATGGCCCTAAAGAGAAAGGTCTGTCCATAATTTTAGGATCACCTTAATGTTCATGGCATACAGGAATGATATTACGTTCATTACTAAAAGTAATTAACTCATGCTATAAGAATTAAAATCATCCTCATGTCATGTGATTATTTCATGCATCATGTTGATTATTCAAATCAGCCTAATGTTGGGCGTTTATGAAATGCCCGTATCCCAAATTGTCCAGTTTAATTAATTAAAATATGTGAAAAGACCAAATTGCCCTTTCTACTCGGGATACGATACAAACAACATAATCAACATACAATTATACAATAAATTATACAAGAAAGCGAGTATGCAGCGGAAGACAAAATTAACATAAAATGAGAAGTATGAATTCAAATCTATGGATCCGACCAGAGGAGAAGATAACACCTCCACCTGCTGATATGCACTCCTGATCATAGATCTGTTAACCTGTGTAAAAACTGTGAGGGGGTGAGACCAACCACTGTCTCACCGCAAACAAATAAACCGCAGTATATAGAAATAAATCAACTGCGAATACACCGAACTCAACAGAAAGGCAACAAACACATTACCAAGGTGACTGAGCAACACATTACTATGCATGCTGATCATCCAACCTGGGACTTGGCCGATACAATCACAGTATCCACAGAGTCGGCAACACCGCACATGCTCACAGGGCAGCCCGCATTTACCGCACGGCATACCCTCTAACCAAACAAAATTCTGCACAGTGTCACAGGGTAGACTACCAGCATTGCATAGTAACGATTAATATAGTGATCTACATCAAGTTTTATCTTGAATCATTAAACCTGGTACTAACCTGTACCGACATTGTGCACCGATATCATATTTATCACAACAAGGCCCGAGGCCTAACAACACCGTGCACCAGCATATGTCCAAAGCATATCACAATCCACCAAGACATCACATAGAGCACATCATAGTTCATCAACATATCAACAAACATGGTGGCAAACAACACAGTCTATAGCCAAGCAAGTTATCACAGCATCAAATAAGACAACAACCCGAATACCGCAGGCAGTAACCGCATACCGAAGTTTATAAGTCCTCACCTGGATAAGTAAAACTGTATTGGAAGCTAGCACATCACCCTGTTGCTCCTCAAGCATCACTCATGCCTAAATCAATATATATACATATGTCACTACACTCACGGCTAACAATAAAAAAAGAGCAAGCATGCTATTATAAGCCGATAAGGATTATCGGTAAAAGCTCCTAACCCGACACATAGCATAAAAAGAAGTTAGAGTCTAAGCTCAAAGTCTTGAAAACAAGGAAACCATTTGAAGACTAATTTAATCCAGTTCGAAGAAGTATCATGTGAACAAGTCACGGCTCAATCAGAAACCCAAATATATTGTTAATCAAAATGTCTATCCGATAATAATCATTGTTCTTTAAGAAACCAACAAGTCCAATATCCAAAAAAATTGTTGGGTAAAAACAATTATAATGTAAAACTCCACGACAAGTCCATTAGCCAAGACTAAATCTTTCGAATTATAGGCTTTTATAACCAACAACCTTTGAAAATAATCATAAAGCTACTGGTCAATTGTTAAAGCTTGACAATGGCCTAGCATAGTATGTGCATAGAAGTAATGATTTAATAACTTAGGAATCAAAGAATTCAAGTTAGTCAAAGGCCCATACGCAAGGCACTCATTCTGGACTTGGAACAATTACACACAAAAATCACGATTGGATCACTAAGGTTTCATATTTAATAGTCAACTGTAGGAGGCATAAGTCCCATGTTTAGACACGTGTTCTACAACTATCAAGACTAAACTTAAAATCATATTGTGTTTAAACATTGGTTCCCAAGAAACATTACATTTGGAATATGGACAAACCAATTCAAAACCCAAAATCAAACGAATATGTTTAACCTGCCTAGAAAATTAGCTTTTTCATTCCATCGTTTATATCAGGATTTAAT
This sequence comes from Turnera subulata, assembly GCA_028386065.3. Classification (NCBI taxonomy): domain Eukaryota; kingdom Viridiplantae; phylum Streptophyta; class Magnoliopsida; order Malpighiales; family Passifloraceae; genus Turnera; species Turnera subulata. Next base: position 17,731 of record JAKUCV010001047.1, on the reverse strand, counting down.
TATAAAAGCCCAACTATTACTGTTATCATTTTCTTTTAGTTTACTAACACCCAACCAAAATTCCATATTATAAATTCAATGGCTTACCAACTGCAGCAAAAAACATAGGCAACAAAACTTTAAGACCAACTTCCAGACCTTAACCAGCAACAGCCAAGCACACGCCAGTCCTCACTGAATCCGACATCAATAATACCCCATAGTGCAAAACCCACCATCACAAGTCCATCAACCCACAAGAATAGTAAAGACTTAATTAAAACCATAATCAAAAGTTGGCAATTGGAGGGAAATAGAGAGGGGTAAACACAGGGGAAAAGAGGAAGGAAAGGTCGACGCAGCTTACCCGACGTTGCAGGAGGTGGCGACTTGATATAAGAAAAACATGAGAAGAGTGTAGTGTGGGTTGAGAGAGATGAATGTGTTGAGCCTTAAGGGTTGAAGGAAAGCTGAAGAGGAAATAAATAAAAAGGGGGAAGTGGCTACCGACTCGGGAGAGAAAGTGGAGAATATGGAGGAGAGAGAGAGAGAACGATGGTTTTTTTTTAATATTGGCCTCCAAAACGACGTAGTTTTACAAAAACTACTTAACAACTTATGTTACACACCAAATCCTCGAATTAATTCCGGTTAAAGCCTGCTTATAGAATCAACACCAATAAAACTTATCAACTCAAGGTAAATAATTACCTTCAGACCGAAAATTCCCGAAATTTTTTCGAGGGAAAAATTGGAAATATAATTCCAAAAATTTCATAAAAATTAATTAACAAAAATCTGGGCGTTACAGTCTAGGTTAACCTTAATAGATCCAATTTCACCACCAGCTGCTGTGTATAACTGATGCATTGTCTTAGACGAGGAGTGCAATGTAGAATACAACGCCTGAAAAATCTTTTAATTTTAGGTGTAAAAAGGTGACAACTAAAAGATATGATGATGAATAAATGAAGGGTCAAAATGAACAGCCTCGCCTAATAATTATTCATTCTATCCTCTCTGTTGTACGAGTGTATATGAAAATTCTATTTTCAGTGTCTCTCATCTATATACTAGCATAATTTAGTCCAACTGTTGCAAACACAATTGGAATACAATTTCATACAAGTTTTTGAATAAACCACTCTACTAGTCTACAGTATTATAGCAAGAAGCATATAAACTGTTTTTCAGAAAATAAAAAATATGCAAATAAGATTCACAAAAGCCCAACCAAATCATAAACAATATATTATAACAGGCAGACCTAATACATAACCCAAAGGACATCAGAATATGTTTATAACCTATAATCTAGAGAGAAATAGATAACTTTTGTGTGGTTACAACTAGCATGGGCCTTGAATTGAATCAGCAAGAATCCACCAAACATCTTTGACAGCTAGCATGTGAAGTCATTAAGTTTTAAACTTTAAACAAATTTCCATTGTAATATACTCTACATAATTAGTTACAGTGAAAAATACACCTTTTAAGCAAAGACACTGGAGATTGAGAGAATAATTGAAAAACTTCCCAATAAAAGATAAGACGTCCTAATTCTTTTGTACATAAGGTTGTTAGAGAAGAAAGTGTCAAACCAGAGCAGGGACTGGTTCAAAAATGGGAAATATAGGCAGGTTGAAGGTCCAATCATTAGGGTAAAGCATGGGTTGTATGAAGGGTAAGAATTCAGCAGTAAAGATATCCAAAATGAGAGGAAGGGATGCAGGCAAGCAATACATATTCAACTCAGTCTTGTTGAATCAATGCCTATGGATCTGTTGTATTGAACATCTAAAACTACTTTAATATAATGCCTTAAGCGATGATCAAAATACACACATCATATAAATTCGAATGATAAGCTGCAGCAGAAGTCATTACAGAATACGATGTTTGAACCAATAGAAATTTGAATGGAGGAAAAGGGAAGACGGGAACATAGTTCACAAATTGTGTCATATTAATTCCAAAATCTCACTCTGAAAGATAAAGAACGGAAGATAGGGCATAATGCATAGTCAATTTTTTTTCCAACCCTGCAAAATAGAAAAAGGCACATCATTAGGTACAGTAGAAAGTCACTAATGTAATGCATTCAGTTGTTCTAATATCCTTAACTATCTGGCAAGTTGATATTGTGTTAGCAGCAATTACCATAAGATAAAATAAGAGAAAATAAGAAAACTCAGAGGGGAGCTTACAAGGTAGTGAACAAATTATGTTCATTCCTTTTTACACAGCAGCTCAGCTTTTTGACCTAAAATTTAATAAGCATACAGGAATCAACTCCCTTACATAAATACAATCCCCAGTCCACATTGTAAAGCAATAAAAGCGTGGCAAGTGCTTATGGAAAACACCAAAGTAATACTCTAAACAAACAACTCGAATAATGAATGATGCTATTGGGGAATTAAGTTTTTTTAATTACCTGGATGAGTCATGGTCTTGCGATCTCCCACAGAACAAACAACAAACAACTTGATCTCCCACAAAACTGAGCGACGAACAAAGGAAATTAAGAATCTAAAATATAATTTAAAATAACATCTTAAGCATTCTCCCAACCAATCAAAATAAGATTAAAAAAATAATTAAAAAAATAAAAGCGGAAATTGAAAACTAATAAACTTACAGATTCCTTTTTTGGTTGTGCAATGGAGGTAGAAGAGGAAGATTTGGGGAATAAGGGTTTGGAGAGAGAAAAGAAACAACGTTAGGGTTTGGAGTCGAGTGATCGGCGAGCTTGATAGTGCGAGAGTATGAACCATCGACGAACTTCAAAGCTTTCAAAGGACCGCCGACGACCTCTGCTGCTGCCGTTACTTACTCAGCTATTGATGAAAGGCTGAAGGAGACGCGACGAAGGCGGACAATACGGGAAAGATTTAGGGCGATTGATTTTGAAATTGAGGGAATTTTACTAAACTGAAGAGTGAAATTAATCTTTGACACAAAGATTGGGTTAAAAGAGGGAGAGAATTAATTTTTCTTTTTTGATAATGGGAGAGAATTAATTTTAGAAAGATAGGGATTTGTTTTTAACTCAAGAGGGAAGTTTTCACAGTGCAATTTTTTTTTATCAAATAGCGGGAGTTGATAAAAAAAAAGGAAGTTGGGACATTATCCCTGGCCTAAAATTAAAAGCAAGTTATACGGTTGAACCCCCGTAAAATTAAGAATAACTGCCGCAATCGTCTTGTTAAGTTCTATATATGGTGGCACAATTTGACATAAATAGTGGCGGTTTATTGCGTCAATTAGTGGAAATTACATTTTTCGCCGCAAATCGAGGCAAATAGCGGCGCTTTATTGTGACCGCCACAATCGACGCGCTTTTTTTATAGTGTGACGCGCCATATATTATGCATCCGGGTAGCACCAAGATGTATCTGAACCTGAAGAGTCATTATTGATGGTCCGGTATGAAGAAAGAAGTCGCAGAATTTGTAGCTCGTTGCATGACTTGTCAGCGGGTGAAAGCCGAGCTTTAGGCTCCTGCGAGAAAGCTAAGGTTTTTGACTATTCCGCAACGGAAGTGAGAGCATATCACTAAGGATTTTGTGATTGGGTTACCGAGGATCCAAGGTCGGCATGATAGCTTTTGGGTCATTGTTGATAGGTTGACCAAGTCAGGTCATTTCGTTCCTATTGAGCAAATGGATGCAATGGATAAGCTGGCAAGGTTGTATGATTCAGGTATTGTGAGGCTACTTGGAGTTTCACCATACATCGTGTCGGACAGGGATCGGAGGTTTACATTCTATTTCTAAAAGGGTTGTAGTCAGCTTTGGATACTAAGCTAAATGTCATTATTATTGTTCATCTGCAGACCGATGGATAGTCAGAGTGTTCTTTTCAGACACTAGAAGACATGCTTTCAGCTGGTGTGCTCAACATTAGTATTGCTTGGGATGAGTAGTTGTCGTTGGTTGAGTTGCCTACAACAACAGTTACCATTCCAGTTTTTGGCAAGGCGCCTTACGAGTTTTATATGGGCAGAAATGTCGTAGTTCGAACTATCGGGATGAGGTAGGTCTGGGACAGGTGTTCGGTTTGAACTTTGTCCAGGGGACGGTAGATCAGATCGAGGTGGTCGAGTAGTGCGTGATAGCTGCTCAAGACTAACAACAGAGCTATACCGATATGCATCATTGTGAGATGGAGTACAATGTAGGTGACATGGTTTTCCTCCATATTGCTCCCTAGATAGGTGTTATTTGGGAGGTAGGGCAAGTTGAGCCCTTGCTTTGTTGATTTGTATGACATCTATGAGCAGGTTGATCCACTGATATATCGTTCAATTTTCAGAGGATCTGTCTGTGAATACCCGACCCAAAATCACTTGGGCCTATTCACCTATTCCTTTTTACCTTCTTCCTCGGGTCAATCCCATGTTAATGGAGTCGCCACCCAAATTTTATTAAGGGCAAAATTTAGGAAAAATTTTAGTGTGCTCCTTTAGGCTACATGGTCGTGGTGAATCAAAGACATGGGATCGGGGGTTCGTCATGGATGGGAAGGTGTTAGGCACCCATCCATGTTGGGTCGAGACGTTGTGCAATTGTAAGATACAAATGTTCCTTATGTAGGTGTGCTTGTGTGGAAAATAAAGAGAAGGGAAGAAGAAGAAAATTTGGCTTGCATCCCGTTGTAAAACCGAGACTACCTACATACCCGAGTGACCGGGGTCAAAGCCACGTAGTTCTAAGCATGGCATTATGTCGCCACTTACATCGTCAAAAGCATCAGCATGTAATCAGCAAAGTATCAATCAAAAGAGTTTAGTGTTACCTCCTGTAGCCCTTCTTTACCTCCTTGCAATGTGTTGTGTTCTCCAGCCATCTTCTTGCCACTCCTTAGCTCTATGGTTGACCCTCTTCTTGATTCCTCTTTGCTGGACAACTACTGACAGTCCCCACGAAATCTCTCCAGAGTTTCTGCCTAATATATTTCTAAACTTGGAGAGGTAGAGTTTCTCCAAGCAACAATAGCGTATGGGTGTGTATGTGAAGAATGTTGTGTGTCCCCTGAAATATATTTGAGGGGTACTATTTGTAGTATTCTGAGAAGCCTAGGGGGCGTGGACCTGCTTAATGGTAAAGATTATGCCCGAAAATCTGGTCCAAAACCGCGTAGGATCGAATTAGAAACAAAATCGGAAAAATCGGGGATTTTGGGCACCCATGACCGCCACTACTGGCGGTCATCTGCTGGATGACCACCAGTGCCGGCGGTCATGTGGGGATGTCCGCCAGCACCTGGCAGTCGTCGCGAGATGACCGCCGGTCTCCCTTCGTGACTCCCGTTCTTTCCTTTTTCGACCCCCAATCCCCCTAATTCAGCCCTGATTTGATCCTACCGCGTAATCAACCCCCAATCAACCAGAATTACTCAATTACTTGATCATCACTCCCCTAAATCATTCCATAACTGATTAATTATACATTAACACTCATTTCATACTAAATCATACCAAAAACAACATTTCCACATAAAGGATGATTTAGCTCTGATTTTCCACGAAATTTAGAGCTAAATTAGTCTGCGAGAAATGTGTTAAGGGGCTGGATAAACTCTGGGGAATTCATTTACATGGACCCTTATATCTATTTCTAACCCAAAAATAAATCATCTCATTATAATTGAGTTAAAAACAACTAAATAAGCCCAAGCAATGAAATGTATTTTAATGTAAATAAATCTTATTATGTGTTTTACCTTAAGATTAAATCATCTCATTAATCCTAAGGTTTAAAGGCACAAAGGTTTAGATTATCAAAATACATTAGTTCTACTAAGTTAAATTCTTATCATGCCTTAACTCAAAATCAAATCATCTCATTAACCTCAAGTTTAAGCATGTTTGGAATCTAATTTTTGTAAAATGTTCATGGGTCAAATGTGAGTGTTCACAGATGCCCCTCGTCGATGAGTTCTTAGGGACTAAGGACGAAACAACGTAAGAAAGGAGCAACCAAATTTGAATGATAAATGTGTGGTGTGTGGGCCAAGTTTCGGAGCATCCTCCTCTTCAAGAATCATCTCATCCTGAAGTTTTGAGGAACTATCCCTCGGTTTCTGGGAATCATCTCATCTCAGATTTTCGGGAATCATCTCATCCCGAGGTGATAAAATCATCTCATCTATCGGGTTGTTGATAAGGAATCATCTCATCCCAGGTTATGGTTTTCGGGAATCATCTCATCCCGAGGCGATAGAATCATCTCATCTATCGGGTTGTTGACAAAGAATAATCTCATCTTTGTCAACTGGATAATCAACGTTCGGTATTTAGGAATTGATGTGTACATATTTTACACATAATTTTGGGGGTTATTTTGTGATTTATTGCCTTATTTTTAGTATTTATTTATTTATTTTCTAGTATTTTATTTTATTAAATTCTTATCCTAGTATGCAGGGTCTTTTGTGCACGAAATAAGGATTTTAGGGACTTCTTTAAATTAAATCAAAAAATTTTGATTAACTTGGAATTACATCACAAGTTGGGTGCAGATTGTTTCTACCTAAGATTTGTGGGAGATTTTCCAGGAAAGATTTGAGCTTGCCACTTGTGGTAAAAAATTATTCAAAGTTGGGCTCTTACACATGTCGTCACCTTGGTAAGCGAATGAGGAGTGGGTTTTTGGTACAGTTGGTACCCAACTTTCTTATGTTGGGTCAATCATGTACCTACAACTTTTCTCGAGACATTTATGTACCTGGAATTTTAACGGGCAGGTCAGTCATGGGTCTCGGGCTGGGTATGTGCTGACGTGGATGCTGCCCGATTCTGACCCGCTGCCCGCCGCACAAAACGACGTCGTATTGAATATGGGCGACATCGTTTTGGATACATGTGGCACAGATGGCCCCCGCCGTGGGTCCCGAAAACGAACCGGGCATACCATCTCGGGTCGCGACTATTTAGTATCCCAAACCAAACCAATCCCAGCCCCGAGTTTGATTGGATAATTTTTATAGTTTCCTTTTTATAATTGTTTGATAATCTTTATAAATTTCTATTTTTTATTATTATTTTAAATTCTACCTAATTTTTAACTCTAAAAAATTAAATGTAGTCGGTCCAAAAAAAAAATACCCAAGTGCACTTACCACCAAACTACACAATTTTTTTTTCCAGTTAAGTACTACATAATAACTTGTGCCATTTTAAAATCATAGAATTAATTTTTTAAAAATCCGTGTGAGAAGGAAAAACCATAAAAAATCTATCTCACACCCTATAAGGAACTATTTATCACTCCTCCCCACTACACATCACCACATACTCGCCTCAAACCACCATGACCGCCGCCTAGGGTGTCTTTATGTGATTTTGATTTCCTTAAAGCCACCAAAGACAAAAGGAAAAAAACTATAACTCACAACCCCCTCAATTCCTCGCTTCAAACCACCATGACCGCCTACCTACGATGACATATCTTCTTCTTCTAGTTTTGTTTCCTTTCAGCCACCATAAACAAAAAAGAAAATTATCACTCCTCCACTCACAACCCTCCTCCTCTCCCTTGCCTCAAACCACCATGGCCGTCCTCTCCCCGTATCACAGTATCACCACATCGCAGCAGTAGCAGTGGCGTGGTTCCCTATGATGGCGCATGGTATTGGAGAGGAGGGTGAGGTCATGAATCTGAGCTGAATTTAGAGGGTTTGTGGCTTCGTGTTATTGATGAGGAATTGTAGAGATGGTGTTGTTGATGGTGGAGCACGGCTTCCGATTTGCTTGCAGATTGAAGATGCATGCTTGCTGGCCGGATTTGGTTGGTGGTTGTCGTTATTGGTGGTGTTCTCACGTGAGCTGCGTATGGTTGAGATGGTTTTGCGTGTTGATTTTGTAGGATCTGTTGGGAGGGCAGATGAAGAGATAGTGGTGGTGGTGGACGATGGTGGTTAATTTTTTTGTTGCCAAGAGATAGTGGTGGTGGTGGACGGTGGTGGTGGTTGCCATGTGGTGGTTAATTTTTTTGTTGCCTTTAATTTTTTAAAATAAAACTGGTTATGAAAGATAATATTAGGCAAAGATTAAGGAGAGGGTTAATAAGTAAAGTGGGATTGTATCTTTAATTTGAGTAGGATTAATAGTTGGTTATGTTTTTAAAAGACTAACTCGGATTTATGAGGCTCTTCCTCTTCCCATCTAAATTTATTTTTTGAAAAAAAATTTGTAAAAGTTTAACCGAAGAAAGGAAAAAGTAAAACAAAAAAAAGAAACAAAAAATTTGGGTTTTAAAGTGGAAATGGTAACGTTTGGGTAAGGTTGAACCTTTTAAACCGGGAGAGAGCCAAGGTTGAACCTTTTAAACCGGGAGAGAGCCAAGGCAGAAAAACGGGGTCAATTGTTGGGGATTGAGTGGGTCTTATGTTTGACACGTGGACGTGAAACGACGTCGTATTGCGGTAATACGACGTCGTTTTGAGCAACGGGCAGCAACCCAATTTTGGGCAGCATCCACGTCAGCACATACCTAGCCTGAGACCCATGATTGACCTGCCCGTAAAAACTCCAGGTATATGATTGTCTCGAGAAAAGTTGTAGGTACATGATTGACCCAACGTAAGAAAGTTGGGTACCAACTGTACCAAAAACCCATGAGGAGTAGTTGGTCAAAGTTGACCCTTTCTTCCGCCACTTCCACTGCATGCAATTGATTTTGGCAATCTTGGCAGATTGCTCACAGCCAAACAACGGTCCCCCTCCCTCCACTATAAAAGCCACGCATAAATCCAAGAAAGGGGGGCTTCTAGTTTGTGACTCCACACGCATTAGGCTAGGACTTTATTTGTATTTTCTTTTCTTCCTTGTAACAAATACCTAGCTTACTAGTTTGTAGTTGGAAATTATTCTGGGAAGACTTCATCACTTGGTTCAAGGTTGGTCATTTATCTTGTAATTAATTTTCCTCTTGAATTTAATGTTGAATTATTTTCATGTGATTGCTCCTTCTCAAATTATGTCTAGCTAATTCCTTTATCTAGGATTAAGGGATGATCTTGTCATTATTTTCACGCAAATTTAATTAAAATATTTTTTCTTTTAATTATTCTTCTTTCATCTGGTCTTTGATGCTTAATTAAGTTAGTTGCCTGATCAAGAATTAGCTTAAATCCACAATAGGAGATTGTTAAGTGACAGCGTCAGTTTCCTATAGAAAATCTTAGACCGGGCTTTAGAAACCAACGTCGGGAGGGGCATGCTTTCTATTGGAGACTTAAAGGTAAGGAAAGCTCTTGATTTATTTCAACACTGGCAAATGGATAGTGGAAATAAGTTAGGAAGGGGTTTTACGGCTTACAAAAGTAGGTTATTGATCTAATTGAGTTTACCGGTTCTTTAAAAGAAGAGTATTTTTAGGATTTAATATCAGATCTACACAGGCAGGTCATGTAGTGACAGGATACGGCTTGGTTATGTTGCACTTAATTGCATGAAAATTGTGGCAAGGGATTCCCCAAAGTCCTAGGTGTTTTCTCATCATTGTCATCTCATTTATCATTCTTGCTGTTTACTTTTTCAATTATTTTGCACCACTCAATCGACTCCTCTTTGAGGCCTTATTTTCTAGATAATCGCGTATCACATTGTTAATAGTACTTAGCAAAGATCCTTGTGAGATGACCTTGGTACTACAACACCATGTTTACTTGCAGAAGGCTATCAAATTTTTGGTGCCGTTGCCGGGGACCGGCGTTAATATTATTTGACTTTGTGATTTGGTTAATCTAGATTTTTCTTTTCTTTCTTCACCCGTTTGTTCAGTGCGTTTTCTTCTTCAGATCTCTTTGGTGCATGAATACTAGGAGCTCGGGAGTACCACCTGGAAAGTTAGATCCCGAGATCGAAAGAAACTTTTGGGCCAAATTCCGTATACTTCGGCTCGAGAAGGAATCAGAGGACGGCACTTCGACCGAAGGAGAAATGGCTGATCATAATGAGGGAGTTCAATTCGGGCCTCGGGGAAGGCCTGTCTGAGACTTCTCTATCCCAGATGCAACTCTTGCACAGTCATGTTAGTGTAACATACCCAAAAGCCAATCAATGGATGATTGCTTGTAGTCATGTATACACATTAAGGTTATTCCAATAAATATAGTTTATGAGATAAACGCTTGCACATATTTATAACCCTAGAATATTTTATATTCTTAAATGTCCCTAGTCGATTATTATTATGGATGGGTTGTAATAATAAATTAAGACTAGTGTATGTTGAGAATTTATATGTGATATGAATTCTACATACGGGTACAAGTTAGAGAACTTGAGGACTGGACCGACCCACATAAGAACGCTACATGGAACGTTATATGTTTGTCGATAGCGGTTCCTATATGTATTGTGCTTAGACCTGAGATCATCAAGGTTCCCAACATATGAGTCGTATACTTTGATATTACTCTTGGCTATTTCGTAAATGAGTAGACCTTAGTGTAATCATTGGGTATATGATAAATGTGTAGTGGATTTTGTATGATCCAGAGGGGATTTGTCCAACCCATATAACGGGTATATTATCGGATGGTTTCTTGATAGAGTTGAACCGGAAATGCATGGCCATGCTCGGATTATGATATGGTGATATCATAGGTATCCGTTTTACGCGAATAACTCGAGGATCAAGAAACCGAGATTGAACATATGCGAGATTGACATATTCCATGTCTCGTGTTTAATCTTGATGATGGGACGAAGGGACGATGACATGTTTGCAAGGCATATGAATCAGTACTGATCTTGTCGTTCGGGTAGCAATGATGTGTTGCTAGACGCCGCTCTTTGCTTATAATTGTAAAATGAGATTTTACAATTATTGCCGAATGTTACAAGTGCCTACAGGGTCACACACATAGAATTGTTGATTCGAGCAGGTGGTTGAACCGTGGTTGGACCATGGTTCGACCGGGTGTGGTTGGACCATGGTTGGACCGTGGTTGGACCATGATTGGACCAGGGTCATTTTGGGCTGGTTTGGTTCAATTATTGACAGAATTATTAGGCCAAATTAGTGCTGTGATGAGTGTTTGTACATTAGTAGAGACATGGTTATGTGGAGACATAATGTAACAGACCCGTTGACTAAGTCTCTCACATAGCGGAAGCATGATGGTCATGCTGCATTCATTGGTATTAGATACATGTATGATTGGCTTTAGTGCAAGTGGAAGATTGTTAGTGTAATATGCCCAAAAGCCAATCAATGGATGATTGCTTTTAGTCGTGTATACACAATAAATATCATTTATGAGATAAACGCTTGCACATATTTATAACCCTAGAATATTTTATATTCTTAAATGTCCCTAGTCGATTATTATTATGGATGGGTTGTAATAATAAATTAAGACTAGCGTATGAATTTATATGTGATATGAATTCTACATATGGGTACAAGTTAGAGAACTTGAGGACTGGACCGACCCACATAAGAACGCTACATGGAACGTTATATGTTTGTCGATAGCGGTTCTTATATGTATTGTCCTTAGACCTGAGATCATCAAGGTTCCAACATATGAGTCGTATACTTTGATATTACTCTTGGCTATTTCGTAAATAAGTAGACCTTAGTGTAATCATTGGGTATACGATAAATGTGTAGTGGGTTTTGTATGATCCAGAGGGGATTTGTCCAACCCATATAACGGGTATATTATCGGATGGTTTCTTGATAGAGTTGAACCGGAAATGCATGGCCATGCTCGGATTATGATATGGTGATATCATAGGTATCCGTTCTACGCGATTAACTCGAGGATCAAGAAACCGAGATTGAACATATGCGAGATTGACATATTCCATGTCTCGTGTTTAATCTTGATAATGGGACGAAGGGACGATGACATGTTTGCAAGGCATATGAATCAATACTGATCTTGTTGTTCAGGTAGCAATGATGTGTTGCTAGACGCCGCTCTTTACTTATAATTGTAAAATGAGATTTTACAATTATTGCCGAATATTACAAGTGCCTACAGGGTCACACACATAGAATCGTTGATTCGAGCAGGTGGTTGAACCGTGGTTGGACCATAGTTCGACCGGGTGTGGTTGGACCATGGTTGGACCGTGGTTGGACCAGGGTCGTTTTGGGCTGGTTTGGTTCAATTATTGACAGAATTATTGGACCAAATTAGTGCTGTGATGAGTGTTTGTACATTAGTGGAGACATACTCATAAAAGATAATGGGCCAATATGTTGGCCATTATCCCATTGTCTCTTAGCACTAATTGGGGGTAAAGTAATCAGATTACTCTTGACACTTCTCACTCTCTCTTGTAATCTGAATTCTGGGTTTTTCAGAGCAAGAAACACACACACTTCTTCCTCTCTTCTTTGTGAAAGAAAGACATACCATAAACACCACATATAGCTCCCGGAAATCCGTAGCTAGCACTACGGTTCGGGAGTGCTCGGGGGTTGGAGATCGTGAGACGATTCCGACCGATGATTGACGGTTCGTGTGGATACTGTAGAGGAGCAAGATATCCTTCCGGCTCTAGCTGATTCGGTTCTTCAATTAGGTGAAAGATCCTAACCGTTTCATGTATGTTTGTTTTTGTTGTTCGGTTTAGTTGCTTCACTTGGATCCTCCATGAGTACCGGGATTTCCGCTGCGCATTTAGTTGCATTCGATTGTCAAATTGCATGACCCGGTTACTTACAAGTCAAGTGTGGTCTGCCCAACTGTGCAAGCAAACAACTTCGAGCTGATGCCAGCCCTTATCAAGATGGTCCAGCAAAATCCCTTCGGGGCTCCTCTATTGAAGATCCAAATCAACATTTGCAATATTTCCTAGAAATCTGTGACATAATCAAGGTCAATGGAGCCTCCGAAGATGCCACCAAGCTTCATCTTTTTCCTTTCTCACTCAAGGACAAGGCGAAGGCTTGGTTGACTGCACAAGCTCCTAGGACATTTAATACATGGGCTGCCCTATACCAGGCTTTTCTGAAGAAATATTTCCCGCCCAGCATGGCCATGATATTTCGGAACAATATAATGGAGTTCAAACAAAAGGCCAATGAATCGTTCTACGATATGCGGGAAAGAATTTAAAGACGCACTAAGAAGATCCCACAGCATGGCCTACCAAATTGGCTGATTGTGGAAAAATTTTATGCTAGCCTGAACGAGACCCTTCGTGCACATGTGATGCAGCAACAACCCTAGAATTCCACTAGGATCACCTCTGCAACTAATTGATCCCAAAGACTGTTAGTAACATGCCCAAAAGCCAATCAATGGATGATCGCATATAGTCGTGTATATACATTAAGGTTATTCCAATAAATATTGTTTATGAGATAAACGCTTGCACATATTTATAACCCTAGAATATTATATATTCTTAAATGTCCCTAGTCGATTATTATTATGGATGGGTTGTAATAATAAGTTATGACTAGCGTTTGTTGAGAATTTATATGTGATATGAATTCTACATACGGGTACAAGTTAGAGAACTTGTGGGCTGGACCGACCCACATAAGAATGCTACTTGGAGCGTTATATGTTTGTCGATAGCGATTCTTATATGTATTGTCCTTAGACCTGAGATCGTCAAGGTTCCCAACATGTGAGTCATATACTTTGATATTATTCCTAGTCATTCGTAACTGGGTGGACTTAAGGGTAATCATTGGGTATATGATAAGTGTGTAGTGGGTTTTGTATGATCCAGAGGGGATTCGTCCAACCCATATAACGG